>CM043123.1:26308352-26908352 GCA_023701765.1 Hylyphantes graminicola
AATAGAACACTTTCCATTAACGCAAAACGTTACATTAATTTTTAAGGGTCACATATATTTTTTTTATCATAAATAGGTATGAAAATATTAATTTATAAACAATATAAATTATATTTTAAAACCGTGAAACGTAGAAGGATTTTTTATTGTTTTATTAGTTTCATACTTATAGTAAAAATGCCCAAATATAAAGCAACATTGAAAAAAATATTGTGATTTCAAAATTAATGCATTTGTTCAAAGGCACTGACCACCCTTCTTAAAGATATTATATTCATCTGAACATAGTCACAGAATATGACTCTGAAGTTTAATGTGAGGCTATTTAGTTTTCCTAATGATTATAAAAATTCATCAAATGTTCAAAACACAAAACCTAAAATAAAATAATGATGAAGAGCATTTTAATAATTTCTTTACAAGAAATATCTTTAGTTCAAAAAACAATAAGGTCTATTAAAGGTTAATATCCAGCCAACTTCCTAAGATTCGAAAGTAAATCAATGATTTAATATAAGATTTATGTTTTAGGTTATATATTTCTCCTAAATTTGTCTATTTAATTAAACTTATTTGAATTAATACATGATTGAACCACTTTTTTAAAATAAACTTGAAAGAAAATTTTTATTTACATATATATGAATGCTTAAAATGTTCGGAAGATAATACTAGTTTGTAATGCTAATAAAATATACAGTTTATAATGTTTACTTGGAGGAACTACAATTGAAAACAAGAAATACTCTTTTTAAAAACACTATTTTTATAACATGTAAAAATAACAAAAACTGAGTATTTCACATAATCAAAATGGCTAAGAGTTAATCTTCCTCAAGTAAGAAACTTGCATATACTCATTTCTAAATATAAATGTTTCAAAAATCAGTTGAAATGGACTTCTATGTGCTTATTTTTTAGAATGTGATTGTTTCAAATTGAATATGGCTGAGCTGACACTCAACATATCTTCTAATGATGTCATACGCTAAAAGCTTTGGGACTCCATAGGTTTAAAGAGAACGTCTGTCCTAGTGTGCTTAATTTTGGACTTTCTCTATATTATTTTTCAGAAGAGTCTGTTTTGTAGTATAACTGGCAGTGGGTGGGATATGAACCTCCACCTAACAAAAAAGATTCGCGCAGTACGATAACCATTCGCCCACTCGGTGCTTGTTCAAAGCTAAACTGACAGGGCGAAAATAGGGTATTAAAGCGAAATTTAGGGTTTCACGTTAACGGGGTTCAATTGAACTAGATATGCATATTAAAATACTATTTTTTTAGAAAAAAAATTATAATTAAATATTGTTTGTTTAAAAAAAATAAACAGATTGGCTTACTATGAATTTAGAAAATGCTATTCAAATTTTCCTGCAAGAAACTACATAAAAAACCATTCACTAATAAACTGAATGAAGTTCAAATTGGCTTTTTTCGCTTAAAAACAAATCTTGCATTTAAAACAAAAATAAAAGTTTCAATAAAAAAATTAACGCATCTAACAACAACTCAAATCGGTAACTTCAAAAGCGATTACAAAATCACCCTTACCTCAAGGCACGAAAAAATCGACGGCACTCCCCTCTCATCCCATGCGGCTTCCCCACACACCAAGTCCGGCATCCCCAACCCGCCTTTTCCCGTCGCCCGCTGTCGGAGCATTAGCTACATCTTCCGCCGTCTGCGGCGCTAACTCGGCCGCTTTCCTACCCACCGACTCTCGGCGGTCGCTCTGTACATATTTGACAGTGAAATATTTACATATTTGTTGGGAAGGTAAAAGTTCGATGTTTAAAGCTTATGTGGAGCCCCAGATTCATTTGAGTATGTACAGTCAGCTGATTGTAAAGAGGGGGGGGGGATTTATTTCGTGAGCTTTTGGTGTCCTCTGGGCGATAAAACAACTCTTCTCTCCGACACAGATAATGCAGGGAAGAGTCAATGTTGACTGATGGGAAATGCAGTCGGAATCAACAGTTCCATATAGAATAATGACTTTGTTCGACATATTACGAAACGCCGAAAGATCTACGGTGTGGGGGGAATGTTTACTTGGTAATGGTTGTGCTAAAGGGTTTGGATCACATCACTTTATTTTGAAGGGCTCAATTGCAATGGACGCTGATGTTTGTTTTTGGTATTCTTATCAACGGAATGTAGAAAAGCACACATTTGTCGACGTTAGTTACTTATTTGAACGATGGGGATGGGAATTAAAGGGTTTCTAGTGATCTCAATCACAAATATATTTTTTACTCATTTTCTAATACATTTTAATTCGATTTGTTATAATTACGACATCTGTTTTAAACTTTATCTAAGACACGGTGAAAAACGCATTCGTTGTTCAGTTCTAAAATAAATTATGACTTTATTCGACAGAACATTAAATACCCACATATTTATTTTGAGTGAAGGACAAATGGTGTTTAATCTATTTGCAAGAAAAAGATTTTTTCGACGGTTTCGGATTTTAATAAATTTTAATATTATTTAAAAATATAACTTTATTGCTATTGCAGTTGAATTGCTTCTTATAACGTCTACATTTTTATTTAATAGCCTCTCGCCGCTTCAGAGATAAACATACATGGGCCGACATTTTTTCTTAATACTAAATTTTCTTCATAAGCTAAAATGTTCAAGCTCATCAAATATACCAAAGCAGCTGGGTATTATTAGTTAATTGTGCAAAAAATGATTAGGAAAGGGTCAGCATGATTTCAGAGGCCCTACAAACGTTTTTTAGACATACATGTTTACGACATTTTGCATTAAAAAATTGTTAAAATTGACTAATAATTACAATAAACTGTTCTTTTATTCACAGCACATAAAAAATGTGTTCTTTTATAGCTCAAAAAGTAAAATTTCATTTAACTGACGAGCCCTTAGCAGTTGTTAAATCTTAATTCATTCAAAATTACTTGCAAAACATGCTTTTAAATACAAAATTGTCAGCAAAATGTGCTTATATAACGATGCTAGTATATAGTTTTTTTCAGGAGTACAGAGGTCAAAAGAAAGGGTTGTAGTTACATGTTTAATTTCGTTTCTCTTAAAACTTATTAATTTTATCTCATTTTCATGAATGAAAAATTCTATAAAAAGTATTTGCAATCTTTAAATGATAAAGTTGTTAATTTTATTAAACTCTATTTTAAAGATGGTTAGGTGTTTTTCACTTCATTTAAACAAGTTTATTAATTTGATAATACATATGTTTAAAGTAATAATATCCTATTGTATTACAATCTTTGTCGTAACAACATCATAAATTATCAAAATAAGTAATTAGAAAAAGTATGGCATAATAAACAAATTTTACTATAGAGAAAGGAATATTTTAAATAAAAAAAATTGGAGAATCTAGCATACTAAATTTTAAAACTTTACTTATATTACTAAAATTAAATAATAAATTCAATAAATATATTTAAGTTTTTTCTCAATTTCAATAGTAAAAAATAGCGAGTGTTTTACTTTCGATTTTTAAAAAGAAAAGTACCCACAATACACTCTTTGAGATGAAGAAATAAAAAATATTCAAAATGAATGCAACTCTCTAAACTGAAGCAGCTGAAACAATTCTCGATGAACTTTAAATTGAATTACATGATGTATTTGTCCTTTCATCAATCATTTGAAAGTGATTGGGGCTCACTTCGTTTTAATGTTTCAAAAGATTGAGATAGAGTGTTTCCTGCTCCTTTTATATTTTGCAGGAAATTATTTAATAAACTCTTTGAAACAGTAACTGTTGTTTCGTATGTATTTCTATTTCAAGATATTTAACATTTACTGTTTATAACTTTAAAAAAAAGTACAAATGTTTATTGCGTGAAGAATGGGTTTAAATATGTTAAAAAGTATTATAAGACTTTCAAAATGTGGCAAACATGTTAAGATTATTGCCCTTACAGTCTTAATAATAGTTGTATTGAGGTATATTAAAAAAAAACAAATAAGTCTTTTGTTTTTCATACCTTCTGAACTACAAAAAAAAGGGTCCTTACATCATAAAATTGCTCACAATATGTAACAATTTAGAACTTTGAAACTCATTTCTTTTAAGTGTTAGTAAAACATATTACTATGATTTTCTTTTTAGTACGCCAGTACGTTAGTAACTGACTTTTCAAATCTTGTAGCTGTTTGTTTTTAATAATGCAATAACAACCATATAAACTAATTTACTTTAATTATAAAGTTACTTGTTCTAAAGTTTGTTTACTAAGTTTGATGTGATTATAATATTCATTGCAATAAATTTATGTAAAATTATATCACCTTTTGGGCTTATATTTTTACATGACAGTGTTATAAAAATGCAATGCAAACCAAAAGCAAATTGATGTGACGATATAGGTACCATTCAATCATTGCTAGCGAAGCAAACATTTATGGTGAGAGACGGTTTTCTGATCTTCATAATTGTAACATTCACTGTTTATCCAAATCCACACCACGGCGATACCTTTCGTGGCCTGTTGGTTAAAGGCGTTCGCTTTGCTTGCGATTGCAGGAGAATAAGGGTTCACCTGCCGCCCCGGTGGCGCAATGGTTAGGATGCTAGCCTTTGGAGCTGCTGGGTTTGGGTTAGAATCCTGGTAAAGCATGGGTGTTTGTGTCCGTCAATAAATGTTGTCTCTTTCTTTGTGTGTCTCTTGTGCTTATGTCATTTCTGTGGTTGAATACAATAGACCTAAGGCCGCAGTGTTCGGCGAACTTGCCCATCCACAAGAAAGTCATAAGTCGTAAGGGTTCACCTACTACCCGTCACCCAGTAGGTCATTTGTGTTGAGAAAACTCCATCTATTCGCTAAGGTGGCCGAATGCACTGAGACAGACGTGTGCAACAAATCTGTGCAGTCCAAAATACTGGTTGCGTTAGCGTACATCAGGTAAAAATTGAAATATTTTTTTTTCTGTAAAATGTACAGCTAAATGAGCTTTATATCATGTGTAATATTAACATGACACTTCTTACAATGCTCGTTACATGTATTCAAGCACATTAGGATTTCTTAAATTTTTTATTTAATAATGTAAAGTGAAATACTAATTTGTTAAATATTTTCTTATTTCTTTACATTTACAAAGGACCACAGAGCCTCATCGTAACCCGTAGCAACGAAAACGTTCAATATCTGGACAAGGTTGAAGAGTTTTTATCTTATCCAATTTAGAATTGACTAAAGGTCAACTTTGATAAGAAAGGTCTATTCATTGATGTTTTGGAAATTGTTGTCAAAAAAGAAATCTTCAGGAAAACGTTATTGCAAAACGTTTTGTGGTCTATTATGCAGCAGCATTCCAAAATACGAATGTATATGTCTCAAACTATGAATTGACGTAAATATGACATTTTGAGTTGAAACCAGCAAAGTAATTTAAAATTTAATTTGTACAAATTTTGGTAATACTTAAACTGTTGGTACAATAGTGATATCTGTCACTTTTTACATGCGACATAAAATGTAAAATCTAAACTTGTAATGATATTTGGATACATCATGATGTATTGCACAGATGTATAACTTTATTAGTACCTATAAGCTTAGCCATTACTCTCGTCCATTCCTAGAATTTTGGTACTTTGAATGGTACTCAAAAACCCGACTTGCGCAATTTTTTCGAGAAATCATCCATATTATGCATTGTTTAATACAAAAGTATTGAAAAAACAAACAAGTTTTAATATATAAATAGGTCTTATAGTATGACAATAGCATTTTCTTATTTCCTTAAACGAAAAAAGTTTTATTCTTTAATTTTATTTATCATATTCTGATCTAAGATCAGAGCTATTCTTCCCCAGAAACCTAAGAGCGAACTTTTACTTGCAAAAAATATATAAAATCTTTAAACATTCCCCGGTTTCGTTATTTTTTCTCATTTATGTGCTAAAAAACCCAAACTGATTCCAAAGGTTTACAAATGGTAAACCGTTAAAAACTCGATGAGTTTCCTTCGAACCTTCTTCCTCCTACAATTCCAATTTTATTTCTCCTCTCCAAATTGAAATTGGGAAGCCTCCACAAAAAAAAAGTTACTTTCTTTTCACCCTCGACGTGAAAAATAAGTTGAGAAATAAGAGTAACTATTCTAAAAAAAAGAGATAAGAAAATAAAAAAAATGTATGGCCATCTGAATAAAAACACCGTCCACCACTACAAATTGAATCTATTTGAACGTTGTTATTTTGCTTCCTATTAGCTTAAGAGGAAAAACCTACAAACCATGAAGAGGGAAGGATGATAACAATAAAAAAGTATTGGAACGTTTTTAATGGTCGGGGGCGAAGATGGAAGTAGCTAATGAATTTGAACAAGTTCCAGTGTAGTGTCCCCGATAGCCCAGAGGGGTTTAACAATCGGCGATTAAAAATCAGCCCTGTATGGGTTGAAGCTATTGGTTTCCAGTCCACGATAAAGGCCTAGGTCTCATTATAGACCTAATCACGATTCGCCACGTCCCGTGTATTTATATGTACACACATATATCTATACTGCCTGCAGCTTAGTGCAGCGAGTCGGGGTCCTTTGTTTACATAAACGGAGAACTGGATTTAGTGAACGATATTAACGGCGTCTTCCCCATTGTATTGTTGATGCCCTAGGGAAGACCAGGATGGAGAAGAAGAAGCGCAGGAGCAAAGAAGATGGGGAGATGCTTTTAGAAGAAGATGGGATTCCTGCTGACTTCGTTTCACAGGGGGCGTAATAGCCGAGGAAGAAGATACACTGACAATGCTCCCTTAAAGAAAAAGTTTTATTTATTTTTATTTTTTCAAAATCATTTAGAATCCCCCCTCCCCTTGTGTTTGGGTTTGAGTAGGTTGACAAAGGAATCTTTGGAAAAACGTTTCAAGAAGTGATCTGTGAGATTAAAGTTTGATCAGTTCTCTTCTCTGTGTCGCGCTTTCTTTTTTACTCTGAGGCGCCGTTATGCTTGCTTATGAAAAGGGGGATCTTTCACGGACTCAATATATACGGGAGATGCCAATACAAGATGTTGGAGGATGTAAAGAATGCGTCTTTTTAATAGAAGTCAGAATAAGGATCGTGGGTGTCTTTCCAAAGATCTTATAGACACAATGATTTGAGGATACAGAGTTGACACGTAAAAACGAAGTTATAACTTGGAAACTTTTAAAGCGTTTGTTTTGCTACTTAGTTGTTTCATAGTACAAGTCATAGGAGTGTTTATTTCATTGTTGGAAAATCAAGCATTTGGAATCGTATGTTCACAATACTTGCGTATCTTTAATAAATTTAATACTGTTGGCTGTTGTATTGGATGTATATAACTAAGATAAATTTTCATAAATTTAGTTTTTATGTTATAATAACTTAGAAAAAAACCGTTTAATAGGAGCGTGATGTATTCTCTTCAGTCTTTAAAGCTTAGTATAATCAAATAAAATAATTTCATAATATTCATGATGCAAATACTACGTTTTGCTTCGGCACCAATGCACCATCTGCGTTTTTTAAAATATGAATTCACCACTTTAACCGATACCCCACACCCTACCCCTCACATATCTGCTTTACACCAATGCCCATAAGTGCCCTCCACACCACGAAGCCAAGCTGTTACGCTCAAAGACCTGTTTCATTGAGTCTTCACACCCATTGGAATAAACCACTTAGCGGGTTTTCACGCTTTTATCAAAAAGCATTGATTATATCACCCTGGACGTGCCTTGCCGATGTACACCGGTAGGAGTTAGCTTATTATTAATCCCATAAACACATTTATTTCTTTTCCCCAGTTTTCCTGTATACTACGTCAATCATAATTTGGTGGATTTAGGCGCAAATGAATTCCATGCTATCAAGACTGAGGCATGAATATGCAATGAAGCGAACGCCCAAAAGCGTAGGGGGGATGCCAGCTTTTTTTTTATTTCCACAATCATTCCCCCGGTGGGTTTTCTTCGGTCTTTTTTAAACGGCACTTTCTCTTTTAAATGGATTATGTGTAGGTGTGGTAACAGGATTGACAGTCAGCAAATTAAGAGATAAATCCCAGTGAAAAAATTACTGGGAAAGGGTGCTGTTCTGATGCGTCCCATTGGTTATTTGTGTGATTCGATAGTAAGGGAAATAAGTTAGCTGAAAAATATTAGTGAGTAATAAAACTGAACAAAATAGTTTTCTGCGATTTTGCATTATAGAGGACTGGAAAATTCTAGGCATTTAATTTGACTCCATTCAACGCTCTTGCTTTTTGATTTATACGACATCTATGTGTAAAAATGTATATGTAATGTATATGTATATGCAATTTATAAGACATTTTATGCGTAAAAAAAGATATCATAATCAAAAGCTATAATTTTTGTTTGAAAATATTTTCAGAGTTAGCAACTGAAACTAATTTTCAATTTTAGTTAACTTTTGACTGCTTAATTTTGCATTATGTAAAGTAAATCTAATGTCTGTTTCAGACATCTTTTTAAATGAATTCATTATAATCAAAAATGTACTCCCAAAAATGAACCTAGCATCTAAATTGTCCCTACACCCCGTGCCTTTATTAAAATAAAATATACAAAATCAGGAAATAATCTTAACAATCGTTTCCTAAACGATTTCCTCTAACCCCACCACTTCAGGTGGCGAGCAATAAAAATCGCACATTCTAACATTTTATGAGGGGAGTAGATTTCCTTTTCCTTACAATCCCTTTTCCGTCGTTGCTGGAATTACGTCTTTCCAAGTACTGGTTGCGAGTGTGCACCTGAGCAGGTGTATCATCATTTCCAACCGGGCATGACGTGATTTCACGAGTGCAGTTGAAATGTCGCAAGGGGAATGTTGGGAAAGCAACTTGCCGCTATTTTTGGAAGGTGTTTTACGAATGCAATGAGATTTTTGTGAATACTTTTTTTTAATAAATATGATTTAATGAATACATTCAAACAGATTTTAATAGGAAATACTGTTTGGAAAAGGCTAATTTGAATTTGTTTGAAAACGAATTCGGAATATTGGTTTTCAAACATAATCGAAACTAAGAACATATACTCTTGAAGGTTAAGCTGAATAATTTATTTTTTAATTTTTAGGCCATTATTTTTAATTCATCCTTTTGTGGTGCTTGTCATTACAATTTAGCACTAACCCGCTGAATTTGATTGGGTTATAATTTTGATTTATACTACTAAAAGCTCTGAGGCAAGATTCGAAAGTATCATATCTTGATTACGGGCGGAACCGTCGCTTTACCTACAAACCAATGCCGGCTTGCTAGAACCTGCAAGCGTGTTTCAGACATTCTCTATAGAATGAGTTGCGCCTTCGTGTCACTTGAATCTTATCCCTTTTCGACCGTCGTTCAGCTGGCGCTGATTTAAAAATATAAGACTAAATTCGGAGTTTTATAGAAAAAAAATGCGTTAAACAGCATCAATGCCTGTGCAACTTCTTAAAAAAGTCATTTTTTACAAAAATAACGAATGGTACAGGTCAGCTGCTTCGGTATCGATATTTTTGAAGAGCTTGAACATTCTCTTTTATACCTAAACGATCGTGCGAGCCCGGTCGGAAAAGGTTACAACTGCTAAGGTCTCAGTTTTCTGAATACTGACTGAAATGATATTTTTCTCGCTAGTCATTTTACCATCTGAGTATTTTTTTCGAAATACTTTTATACGTTTCAAATTGAGGCAACAAAGCAACTGAGTAGTCCAAGCCTTTGACTGTCATTTGACTTATTAATCTTTTTAAATTTTTGAATTTGAATCATTTGCTGAGAAAGTTGTCTTTGACCGTGTCAAATCTATTGATTTTACTTTTCCATTTTAATTTAGTATGTCAGATCAGTTTAATAAGTCAACTGATACTTTAACTAAGTTAAAAGTTTACTTATTTTCTCTGAGTATTAGAATAACAAACTTATACAAGTACATTTAACATATAATAAAGCAGATTTTACTGTAAAAAGAAAAAAATAACTCATAAAGAGTTAACATGACTTTTATTAACCCTTTAATACCAGCCATCAGATGGCGCTAATTTAAGTTTATGAGACTACATTTTAGAGTTTTATCGAAAAATGCCTTAAACAGCATCAGTCTCTGCTATGAGGGTTATTAGTAACAAAAATTTTAATGAAAAATTTTAATGGAATGCAATAGATGAAAAAAACACAGATTTGTCGAGAGGGAGCTCTACTTTTATAGAATAAAGTGGATTATATTATTTTTTGCCATGTGGTAACAGTATGTACTAAACGGGTTAATTTGTAAGACATTTATGAATTTTTTCATATTAGCTGTCAATTTATCGAAATCGTTATATCTTTGTAAATGTATCTAAATATATTTTTCATGGTAAAACAAACGAAAACTAAAACCATGAGAAAAGTTATACGGAAGCGTGAATAAAAAGTCTTGTTTTGATCGATGAAATGCATATCCTCAAGAATGAAACCGAAATTTTGATATTATTAACAAACAGCAACGGTACATTAACGGATAAAGGCCGATGGCAAAACGAAAGAGATAAAAATAAGTTATCAATATGTCCCATTGCATTATCATTTAAGACGGATGTGAATAAATCCTATCCTTGCCAAAGAATAATTCTTGTTATTTTTTTTAATTTCGAAATTTCAGATTCAGTGTAAATTTCTGTATTTTAGTTAAACTGTACAATCTATGAATGCATATTCAATAGAAGTTTAAAAATCAATAATTAAAAAAATTTTAGTGGTAAACGAATTTCAACAAGAAAAAAACTAAGCGTAGTTTTTTTTTGTGCATCTCTCTTAACTGCACTTATCTCTAATTCTTTTTCTTTAATTTTATTTTATAAATATATTCAGTAACGGGATACATTCTCCCAATTTTTCAGGAAGTAAACCATTTGTTACGATACAAATTAGGTGCTAATTACCTAGCATGCATTAGACCCCGCTCCCTTGAAACTAAAACTAATTTTTAAAAAAATTTATAATAATAGAAACACGAATTATTGGTTAGCGGAAATTTTTATTTAAGTTTAAAACTATATCTTTTTACCTTAATAGTTATCATTGATAATAATTATTTACTACATATAGGTGTAAATGTCAGTCAATTTTATTCAAAATTTGTATTAAAGAGGAAGTATCTAATAAAACCTACGAAATAAATATGCAACCACCATTTTTTAGAATCACGCATTCACATAAAACATAATTTTTATCTGCATTTCGCAAGAATACAGCATTTCAATACAGAAAAAATGCTTCAATTTAGAACAAAAAACTACACTACCCATTCATCTTTAAATGAAGTTGTTGTTTTTGTGCTTATTTATAAGTGATAGGAAAATGTTAAAAAGCCGCCCCGGGTGGCTGAATGGTTAGTGTACTAGCCTTTGGAGCTGCTGGGGTCGAGTTCGAATCCCGGTCAGGCATGGATGTTTGTGACTGTCAATAAATGTTGTTATTTGTCTATGTGTTATTCATTGCTTTGTGACTGTAAAAATTCTTTCTGTGTCTGTCTTACTTGACAAAAGCTTTTTAGCGGTTCTCTGAACAAGCACACAAGCTGGAATATATATGTATCATACCATACCATACCAATGTTAAAATTTTTTCGAAAGTTTAAAATTTTTACAAATGTCAGTACCGTCAAAGCGGTAACTTTGGTGCAAAATCCAAGAATTATGAATTCTTATATTAAAAGGAAAACTAAGAAACGAATCTTTTATCTGCGCTTTCTTTGACCAAAGTTACCCGCTTCGACGGTACTTTATGAATGTTTGAAACAAAACATTATGCTTAATTTGTAAAAATCAAGCCTTAAATGAAATTACTGTTTCCGTTAATATTTCCTATCATTTGAGACATTTTCGTCTAATGTATTATAATGTCATAGTCATATGCGTGACTTACTGTTTACTTCCCAAGTTCAATGCACTAAATATAAAGATGGGGTTGAGCGATATTACGAGAAAATTCCCATTAAAAGAATATCATTCCTTAGCATTATGCTTTATGCCTACTGATTAAATATTGTAAGTGTTTGAATGTTGATAATAACGTATTAAAACACTTAATCTTCTAGTTTAGTGAAGATATCAGTATGAATGATTTCCCAATCATCAACTAATAAAAACAGTGTTCTTAATTATAATATCTTGTTAAATTAAAGAATATAATTTAAATGAAGTATAAAAATGAAGGAAAATAAGACAAAAATTTTATGAACAACATTTTGAAGGTTATAAATTAATGATTGTAGTGTCGCAAATAGTTGTTTCAATTTAATATCAATTCACATTTAAATACTTTAAGAAAATACATTAATAAATTTAAACTAAATAATGGTTGAAATGAATAAATTATCAAGCATTGATAACAGGAAGTTAGAGCAACAATAACAATATGGGAAAATTACGCCAGAACCGAAATAGATTTTGTTCATTATACGAAGCGAATTAAATGAAGTAATGTGAACAGAAGGCAATTGTTTGTTTTCTCATTTTAAAAACGCACTAATATTGGGGAGTTTAATCATGAAGTAACCTTTTATAAAACTGGCCATCGCATCGCATTATTAAACAATTCTCTACATTAGTGTGACAAAAATTTAAATGAATTTTTCTCAAAACTGAATTTAATACAAGATTTAGCGCTTTTTTAAAGATAATTTAAATAGTGATTGATATTGATGGGAGAAGATATGAGTTATTAATGAATACATTTTTTAATAATAGTAGAACTGGTTAACATTACCTCTATTTTTAACGTATTTAATTTAGAAATAAATATTCAGTTACATTTTTGTGAAGCCAATACAGTTGCTTCTCAAAAGAAATGAAGCAGCGCTCTCTGAAATCTCGGGGAATTGATTGTAATTCGAAAACCGAAGGATATTAAATTCATAATGAATGAAACGGTTTTCTGATTCTCTTGTAATAAAATACCTTGGGTTATAAAGCCTTTCTTTTGTGAAGGGTATGCAAGACGACTAATAGGTTTTCCTTTGTGAGAGTAATTGCTTATTTACTTAGTGTAGATTTAGATTCGATTTGAGGTTTACCATAAGGATGAATTTCTTAACACAGACTAAATAGAGCACTTATTAAATATTATTTGATGCGTGTATATAGGCATTTGTTTTGTTACTATGAATTATAAATTCTATTTGTTGGGTTTGATTAATAAAAATGGATTGGGTAATATTATTTCTTTATTTTTTTTACATGAGATATCTTAAAAGCAAATGTTTGCTTAAAAGCGGCGTTCGTTCGATTGTGCCCGAGGGAGAAGATAAAAAATATTATAATTTTTTTTAAATAAATTTAATTTATATCTTGGAAGTTGATCATTTAATAATCGTGTGTTTATTTGCTTGTTTTGAATAACGAGAAATGTTAACACTAAATAAATTGAAGTATCACATGAACCAGTGTATCTATAATTTATTATTTTAAAGTAAAGGAGAACAGTATATCATTTACCGAAAATTCATTTAAAAAAAACAATTCTATTTGAATTTTAAAATGATTAACTAGCATAAAACGAATTTAAAACTTAAAATTAACGTTTTAATTCGGAAATGAAGATTTTAATGAAATTTACAAATGTAGAGTACACGGGGAAACCGATTGATTTTGTAGAGAAGTTTCCTTAGCAGGCCGCTTTGGCGATGATAGCGAGTGATCGCCTAAACTTGCGTAAGGAAGCCAGTTCCTACCACAGAGATCATAGTTAAAGTAATAGAGTGGCAGATCACGTGACCTCCAATGTTAACGACTTGACGGACAAAGAGCTCCCAGAAGAGCCCCAACGAAGCCAGTGTTTAGGTCACGTGATCTGCCACTTAAATACTTTAACTACTATCTCTGTGGTTCCTAGCTACCAAGATTCAGGCGATTGACGATCCCGACGCTTGGACCAAGCGAAGAAGAAAGAGAGAAACTGGTTTTCTGCCGCTAATGTCCGCCAAGAAGCAATTGCGGGCGTCCGCCTAATAAATCAATCGGTTCTTCCCGTGTACTCTTCAAATGAGTCATTGATGAGTTAATAAATTTTGTGTAACACTTAGTAAATTGTAACATTTATCCCTTGGAAATTATGTGTTTAATTAAAATCATTGGAACGCAGAATACATTAAAAGTACCTTAAATAATACTTTAAAATAACGGATAAACAAATAATAATAGAAACAATGGATTTGATATTGTTGGTATAGTATTTTTCTTGATTAATGCAATAGGTCCGGCCATTGCTTTAACTTGCTTATTACTATTCAGTAGCTACAAATTAAAATTGTCGTAATTTTAGCTCTATTCTTTACTATAGAAACTGTTTAACGAAAAATTAGTTTCAAATGCAGATAACTTGGAACTACAACAACTTAAACTCTGGCTTCCATTGTTAATTCACCTTCACCCTTCACTCTAAATAGCCAGAGCGAAACAATAAACCGACAAACTTTCATTTCATTTACTGATTGAATGATCGAGAACCTAAACGAAACTCTTTGCGGTAAAGGCCGACATTTTTCAATTAAAAAAGACAACAGACTTAAAGCCTAAAACCCTTTAATTAAATAGTTGCATGCATTTTTTTGCCGACATTTCCCCATCGGAAGTGTAGTTAAAATGATATAAAGTTAGTTTAAAATGCTGAGAGCTTGGCATTATAACCACATAAACTCTGGCACCTTTACCTTTCACTGTAAATAACCACAGCGAAACAATAAACCCACAGACTCGTTTCATTTATTGATTGAATGATCGAGAACCTAAACGAAACTCTCTGTGGTTAGTCCCGACTTTTTTCAATTCGAACAGACAACAGACTTAAAGCCTCAAACCCTTCAATTAAACAGTTGCATGCAATTTTTTTTTCGACATTTCCCCATCGGAAGTGTAGTTAAAAATGTAAAGTTAATTTAAAATGCCGAGAACTTGCCATTATAACAACTAAAACTCTGGCACCTTTACCCTTCACTGTAAATAGCCACAGCGAAACAATAAACCCACAGACCTTCGTTTCATTTATTGATTGAATGATCGAGAACCTAAACGAAACTCTCTGTGGTTAGTCCCGACTTTTTTCAATTCGAACAGACAACAGACTTAAAGCCCCAAACCCTTCAATTAAACAGTTGCATGCAATTTTTTTTGACATTTCCCCATCGGAAGTGCAGTCAACACGCCCCACACTCATCGAGGCCTCGTTGCGTGGCACCACAAACCCTCGTTTTGCCACGTGCCATGCGGAAAAGTGGTCACATTTCTGACCGCGTTACACGTGTCACGCTCATTTTACCCGCTATTAGAGTCAGGAATGAAACGTAGCGTGACAGGTGTCCAAGTGGAGGGTCCGTGGGATCCCACGGACCCTCCACTCGGAATAATAGCGCGTGTCGGATTCTTAACTTGGATAATTACTATCGGGGGTGATTCATGGGGTGGTGTAATAGGTCCGCTTGAAAAGAATTGATTAACTAAAATAATTTTCGTTTCGTACTGTTTATGGAAAGGAGTTTTTAGTGGTTATACATAAAATGCGTCGCTTTATTGTAAAATGAGTTTAAACTAAATCACATATTTTTTTAATCATTTTTATGGTATTTTTAATACAAGTACTAGTGGTTACAAAGCATAGCTGGAAAAGGAAAAATATATACTAAAGGATAATTATTATTTGTTTTATAGGTATTGTTAAATAAATTCAAAGTTTTGTAGAGCTCGCATTTTTGAAAATATAAAATATTTATTAAATCCTACTATAATTTTCATTTAAGGGAACTTGTGACATTTATGAAAACTTTAAATTGTAACTGTATTCAACTTAAACTTCATTTAAACTAAAACTTCGTAAAACCAATGATCATTAAATATTATTTTTGCATATTTCTTATATACATAAGTTTCTTAGTATTAGTGAAGAAACGAATCCTTTCTACTGATATAACCCATGTTTTCCTTACTGCGAATAAAAAAGCATCAAAAACTTAAAAATTAATTATTATAACAATATCACACAAACATGTTAACTAAAATAAAGTTATCATTGTAGTGTCCGTTAATTTGACTGGGGGAAAAGTACCATTTGAATGACTTACTGATCACGTGTGCTTTAATTTACGTTTTATATACCTTATACAGACAAGTTAACATAATGAAGGTAGCATAATTTTCTTCAAATAACAAACAAGTATAATATCATACAGGTTAACTTGTGTGATTCAATTCTATGCGGGGGTTGCTAATCAGTAATTAGTAATGAATTGACGGTAAGAAGTCAATGTAACTGTGCTTTAACTGCCATTGATGGCGCGTGGCTACTGCGCATGACTGAGCACACGTGACCATATCCTGGAATAAAAGTTGTGGGAACTGTTATATAATCCGCGGTCTTTGAATATAGATGAATGGTTAACTCTTAATTAAGTAGGAACATGGTAACAAAACTTTAGGCTATTGTCGTTTTATTTTTTGGCATAAATAAACTTTTAGCGATGCTGGTGTTTTATTAGGAATTGTGGTGGGGGCTCTGGTGTTTTTTTTTTTTTTTTTTTTTGTTGACGTGATTTCATAATTTTGCCCAAATGCATGAATGCCCACACACCTTTTGAATGATGATATAAAATAGTTTTAAAGTACTCAGCAGAACAGTTTTTAATCATGATCTAACAACCCCGAACTTGTTTCATTGCAATTGCATATATTCCCCGCCATGATCGAGATCGGTACATTACTGTTAAATATTTATTAGCTTATAACTAGCACTTTGTGTCTCGTAATTAGCACTAAAACTTGTCTTAATTCTCTTTAACATAATTTTTTAACGTAATTGCAGTTGTATTTTAAATATTTTTGCACTATAATTTGTTCTTAGAGTTCTTGAAAAATCAACAAGGTAAAACTAAACAAGCAGCACAACAGTTTTATCTTATTGGTGATTTGAAAGAGAAGTAAATAAGCTCTTCTTTTTCGTTATATTAGGATATTCTTGCTATTTGACATATAAAAATTAAAATAAAGATAATTTTTCTACTTTTGTATCAAAACCTTAACACATATAATTTCCATGTTATTTGTCTGAGTGCTTTATCAAACTTTCTAATTAAAATTATTTAATTTTTAATATAATTCAATTTTCTGCATTGAACCTAATTTAAAAGCCGAAGTCGAACCTTTTTTATTTTCAATTCAATCATTTTAGTTCGGAAAAAATGCAATTTTATTTTTCCTCTATTGGCGTATTAATCAAACTGGCATTCTCATTTGTTCAGGTGCGAAAACCGATTGAATTGTTAATCGCTCTTACACATCAAATCCCTACATTAAAAATTAATCTGCATCAAAAATTCTTAAAAGAGGGCAGAAAAAAAAATCCTCGAGCAATCCGATTCTCAATAGCTTCTGCAACCTCAAGCAAGATTTTTTCCTCCGTTTCCGTCTTTTTATAAAGGCATTTAAAGATTGCTCGGCCGTTTGTTTACACGACCGGGAATTAATTTCCGAATCAAAATTTTAAAAGATGTTTTGCGCTCGGCAAATAGCACACCTATGAGTTAAACCAATTATTTATTTGCGTATCGGAGGTTGCTGTTTAATGATTAAAATCCAGCGCAGAGTAGTATTTAATTGAAAAGTCGCCCCCCTTTTGAATATTTGTAAAAACTATTAGCCCGTGAGAAAGGTTTTTTTTCTTTATCTTAATGGTTGAGAGCAATTTTTCGAGAGAAATGTTAATGCCTTTTAAAGTGGCTTCTTCTCATCTTAATCTCTCCGCCGATTCCCTTGACATTACTTCTTTTCCTTCGCAGAAAATTGCTCATTTGAAGCTCAAATATTTGGATTCGTTGTCATCATTTATTTACGATGCGCGTCGCTGCACCCGTTTGAAATTAATGCCGTCTCTAATCGGAAATAAATATGAAACAACTAACAAAAAGTATCTTGTTACTAATAAAAACTAACAATAGCTTTCCTCGTGTAATTGGTGTTTGCACACGGCACAGCCTATCATGGAAATAACGATTGAAAAACCGTGAAAGAGAAAAACATTATTTGCTTTACTTTTCAGCCCTCGTCTAAGTTTCAATAAATTAATTATTCATATTTGATTTCCGAGGAATTAGATCGAGAAAGTAATGCAAATATGAAATTGCCGGGCAAATTTAATTGAGCCTCTTCTTTGTTCCCACCTACAAACCCTGCGGAATTAAGATAGATTCGAATTTAAAATTCATTGCTGGATTTTCTGATTTTTTTTTATTATTTTGGGAGCTCTTTATTATTTGGGATTAATATTTTTCTTTTCGATTATGTAACATACCCACTCTTCCCATTACTGGATTTGGGATAAATTCGACGAATAAAAGTGATTTCATAACTTATTTAAAATCTGTGTTTTCAATTAGTTTTAACTATTAGAAGGAAAACTCAGCTTGAAGAGAAGCGATTTGATTTGATTAAAGCTTCTAAAGTGTTGTAACATTTTGTGTATTTTATTTAAGTTTAGCATCACCTGTTTGATGCATTTTCTCTTTACATTAGTGTTTTGAGTATTCTTTAAGTACGATAGAGAATTTCAAACAATTGTAGCTTTAATATGAAATACCTTTTTGTTTTTAATTTGCTGGGACGTAAATATTTATTTCAAATGTGTTTACAACGAATCGCTGCTGTGCTTGGAACATTTATTCAACATTAAGATATTAGATCCTCCAGATATTTTCCCCATTGAGTTAACATTGTAGTTGAGTCACTTTGCTTGCAACAATTAACCATGAGATGCACATTTAATGGAAGGAGCTTTTCTTAATATATTATTGTAAGTCGCCGTGATAACTTACTGATTTTGTTAAGTATAAATGAAAATACAAAAGAATAGGTTTTTTCAAAGACCGTTTAAATATAAAAGAACACTTAAATAATTTTACAAATATTTACCATAATTGTGAATAATGTGTACTCACTAATTTTAAAAACCGATTCTTTTAAAACCATGAAGTGACCATTTTACACTAAATTATAAAATGATGTATAAATGTATTGTAACATTTTTATTTTATTGGAATTTAAATGAAATGTTTTTATACACATTCAAATGAAAGTTAATATGTGTATATTGTATAGATTAATATGCATTTTTTTTTTAAAAACCGTAAACGTTTCTTCAAAATTTTTCATAAATTAAATACATGTATGTAATTTTAAATATTTATGTATCATTCTTACCCGAATTTTATGAACTTAACTAATTTTATGTGCAGCTTTAATACATTTAATTGCAATGTTTAAATATTTTGCTTTTATATGGTTTATAATTTTTTTTAAAAAACTATATTCGTAGTTAGGATCAAAACGATTTACTTATTTATTCATTTATTCATTTATTCATTTATTCATTTATTCATTTATTCATTTATTCATTTATTCATTTATTCATTTATTCATTTATTCATTCATTTATTCATTCATTTATTCATTCATTTATTCATTCATTTATTCATTTATTCATTTATTCATTTATTCATTTATTCATTCATTCATTCATTTATTTATTTATTTATTTAAATTGATAGGTAATTGTCATCAAGACTATTAAGCATTTTAGTAGTTGGTAATAAAATTTTTGATAATTTTGAATTCCTATAAAAAATGATTTAAATGAGCACCTGCGTATCAGTTACCGACTTTTGCTCATTCTCACACTCCAAATGAGTTCATGCATCACGGCACATAGTGTTTCAATGAAAAATGCGTGTGCGTATCCTCATCTATGTGAAATCCCACTCTTCACGCACCAGTGCGTTATGGTTGCAGCTGCGCACTCTGTATCAGGAAAAGTTGAGGATGTGAATGCAGCTCTGGATCAAGGATGCTATTGTTGCGGTATGGGAAAATCGGACATCTATGGCTTGCGTGAATTGTACCTGTAAAATGTGGTTGCAGTAAGGAAGTAATGAAAATTATTTGTTTAGGTTCCCGACAAATTTGTTACTTACATTTCAAATTACGCACATATTAAGATTTTCATAATATTTTTTTTTGTTATTCTCAAAATTTGTTGCAACTTACAAAAAGAATTTTAGCTTCTCTCAAATTTTAGCTTGTTTATATCTTTAAAATATTACTAATTTTGTTTATGTGCTTTTAATGCTTAAAATTTAAGTTCATTTGTTTCAACTTGTAATTCAAAAAAGAAGCCAGAAAACATTTGATTTTTTTATGCTTACTACAAATAAAATATTTGAAATATCATATATTTGCATTAACTATAGATTTTCTCAAGAACGTGTTCTTTAAAATTTAATTTTAAAATTAAGAGTTGTTCTTAAAAAAAATACACAAAATGAAAGTACATTTAAAGCAATATTAATATTTTTATGTGAATATTTATTGTCTTTCAAGGACAAATCCTAAATTTTAAATGTATGATGAATCGCTCGCTTATTGTTTATCAAATTGTAAAATCTTCGTTATAAAAAAGGAACTTGAAAATGATTATTTTAATCATTTTCTTTATTCAAAGTAAATACTAACATACATGCAGTGTTCATTTTAATTATTAATCAAAGATAAGTTTAATTTAAAAATCAGCAATATGTATGTTCCTCATCATAATCAAAATGAATAAACGACTTATGAATATAATAACAGAAGACATTGGCGATTTTGTGTTACTTTGTAAGTATACACAAGTACTATATTTCTAAATGTTAACTATATTTATCTTCCTTCTAAGTTAATATTACTATTTTTAACTTCTTTTTTAGATTAAAGAACCTTATTTATTTTCCTCCTTAGTAAATACCAGTACAATTATTTTTCTACTTAGTTATTAGTAATATACTTAACTTCCTTCTTGGTGAATAGTACTACATTTCTTAACAACATCGTAAATGTAAAACTACTATCTTATTATAACCAATTTATTAATTTATTCTTCATTTGAAATTGATTCAACCATTTACTGACACATCTAATACTCAAAAAATGCCAAAGAAAGAAATACTCAAATAAATTGTATGGTTAACAAACCTCATAAAAAACAAACAAAAAATCTAAAGTCTAAGAATTCTCCCAGGTGATTTTTTTTTATTTTAGAAATAATTTTTATATTTAGAAATTTAAGAGAAAGATTCTTTGTGAGGTTTCGGCTTTTGAAAAGAATTAGATATCAAACATAATTGAAAAGCTATCTAATGTTGACAATTACTTTGCCACAGAAAAGTTATTTAATGTAACACTAAATATACTAAGCTGCAGGATTCATACATGTGAGAGTGTTTACTCTAAGTGTCACGAGCGTAATGTGATAACACACTTTTTCCTCTTTTATCTTTCATTGATTGTATAGTTTTGTTTGCTTACTATTTTACTATTTTGTTTGTTTTGGGGTCTAGACACTTTGTTTGCTTTAAAAGATCATTACACTTTCAACATGGTTTTATTTGTGTGAATCAACAAATGACTGCAGAAATAAACAGGGATGATTTAATAACGTATGTAAATAAATTATTAAAAAAATTAAACAGTGGTGTTGGTATAATCAAGGTAATTGTTTATAATGGATGATTGGTATTCTAAATTTTGTGATAAATACTTCTTCAAATTTGAAATTCTTATATTATTTATTTATTGTCATATTCTATGGTTTATCTTTGCCTAAAGGATTTTTGCATTGTAATGGATTAAATTGAATATTATTAAAGCCTTTGTTAAATTTATTGAGGATGATTTTTTCAAAAATACGTTTTAGATAATTTTATTTGATTGTTGATCTATTAAAGTTGAAGCCTTAATTTCGGAGTCAAAATTACAATAGATAAATATTAAATTATTTACCATTGCAAATTATAACCATTGCAAACGGGTTTAGGCCCATTGCAATAAATTTATTAGCTATCTATCCCTATTAAATTATTTAAATAGAATTTACTATTTGCTTTTTGTTGTAAAACTTTAAAAGTGAATCTTCTTTTTATTTCATGAGTGCACAATCATTCATCATGAAACTTTTGAGTAAGGTATTTATTGAAAGAAGGATGGTAATGAAAATGTACTATCAGATAAATGTGTGAATTCTCATAATCTAATCAAATAAATTTACCACGAAGAGAAAAATTTTCCGATAGGTTTCATTTTTATTATTTAAGATTTTATTACATAAAATATTTCATTACTCAAGAAAAGGTTTTTCATTCTTGTGTGACCATTGTTGTATTTTGTTGCATTGTTACTTACTTTTTTACTTGTCCCGTATTTTCTTACACATTACTTACTTTTTATTTTAGGGTGAATACTCTGAAAGCGAACCATTCTTGTCCTTACCAGTTTTAAAAGTATATAAAAATATAGCCTTTTAAAATCAAAAGTTACTTTGGAAATAACGAGAATACACTTTATAGAGTATAGGACAGAAAGAATTATCCAAGATTTCCTATTTTATTATAGTTTTTTTCTAGTTCACAGAGTGTGATATGCCATGTCCATGGTGTGCCAGCCTCATGTAACCAGAGTTTGTCAGTTTATATGTAACTTATAAGATATGAATTTACTTTTTTTAAATTAGAGAATTGAAAGAAAGAACATTTTGGGAATATATGAATACAAAGGTTTATAAGTGGCTCTCTGAGCGAGCACACAAGCCTGAAAATATATGTATACATACCAACCAACCTATATGAATACAATTTTAATGCTTATTTTTTTTAACTTGTATTTATTTTACTGAGTATTAAAAGCTTGTTCCCAATGACTGAAGTACGTGGACATGAACAAAAACTTGTATTGAAATCAATAGGTGGGGGCAGTAACAACGCAGTGTCTGTGTAATTTTAGTTTCATTTGCAGCCATGTTATATATCAAAATCAAAAAATCAGTTTGTTTTTAGTTTTAAGTTTTTTTTTGTCTTATTAAACTTAAGATTAAGAAAAAGTTCAAGATGGTGCATCACGCCTGTGGCTAAGAAAGAACTTAGGTGAGCTAATCAAATGTCGATTCTTACTTATGTGTAGAATTCGATACAAAGAGCTTATTTTATTTTAACCCATCAATGTTTCAAATATAAACATACCATGTTTAACAAGGATGAAACATGCAATTTGTCACGTCTGTGGAGATCACGTCCGTGGTTTTTTCGGCCCACGGACGTGATTCTTGCATCCACGGACATGACGTTTTAATTATGTAAGAATAAATTGATTTAATATAAGTGAAGTGCTTTATACACTGCTCAAAACAATTAGGGGAGCACGGAGCACTTTGCGTACTTTTGTTAACCATTTCAGTTTCAGAGTTTCGTTTTTCATTCTAAAATTCTAAAATTTGTGAAATAGATTCATTATGCATCCAGAATGAAATGGTAAAAAACAGGCGGAAAAATATAAAATTTTTAACTAAAATTTCAGGGGGGGAAATCGGAATCGAAAATTAAGAATAAATTTATAACAATACTTTTTTTTTAATTTTTATTTGCAAAAAAGAGTTAAAATCAATTTTTAAACATCTGAGAATGCAAGCGTGAAGAATTTAGGGTCAATTTATTATTATTATTTTTTTTTTGGAGTGAATTTTATTTTACTATGTTTTCATATTTTCATTTGATTAAAACAAACATTTTTTACATCCTCAAAAGACATGATTCTTCCACCTAACGATAAATTAGTGCAAGCTCAACTTAGTGAGAAAAAAATCGCAAACTCATTATTCCAAATTGAAACATTGGGGTTGAAAGAGTTTAAACCATGCGCTCCCCTAATTGTTGTGAGCAGTGTAGTAACACTATATTTTGCCTTGAACTAATACAATAAAGAAAAGCTGAAATTTTATTAAACTGTAACACATTAGTAAAATATTTTATATTAATTTTAGGGGTTAAACAAAATTTAAATAAAAACTAAATGTAACTTTATTAAATTAAGACTTACTATATCAGAATAATTAATATTAATTGTGTCTGAACTGGTAATCTGTGTCTGTAATCTGGACCGATGCTATATGTCCAATGTAATAGGTAAGTGTAGCCCAAATGCAACGTTTAAAAAACTTTCAGTAATATTGTTCCGCGATTATTAGCATCAAATGAATTGTTTTCAGAGTATTCACCCTTATATTTGCCGCTCCGGTGGCACAATCGTTAGGATGCTAGCCTTTGGAGCTGCTGGGGTCGGGTTCGAATCCCGGTAAGGCATGGATGTCTGTGACCGTCAATAAATGTTGTTATTTGTCTATGTGTGTGTGTTATCATTTCTTTGTGTGTCTCTTGTTCTTGTAAAAACTCCTTATGTGTCTGTCCCACTTGACGAAAGCTTATAAGCGGTTCTCTGAACAAGCACACAACCTGGAAGATATATGTACCTACCATACCATACCATACCATACCATACCATACCCTTATATTGATATCGACGACAATTACTTTCAGCAGCAAATTTTGACTTTTTGTACGTGTACTGAAGTTCACTAATTTTTTTCCTGTGTACTTTTGGACATTAATTTCGAAAATGTAAATATTTTTTTCTATCACGTCAATATTGTTTGGCAAATTTTAATTTATTAAGCAGATATAAAATCCACGTATACATACATTATTTTTAAAAAATACTAGATTCCTAATATTCTAACAATATGCCTAAAATCGCATTATCAGTTAAATTCAGTTGAGTTTCGTCATAAACATTTGAGACGTGATTAACTTTTTTCTCTATTTTCTCCAAATTAAACGTCCAAATTTACATAAGAATTAGTCATTAGAGTTCATTTCACATAACCCTTACAAGCTAGTACAATTAGGCTGAAGCAAAATTGGATTCAAATTATTACCCATATAGTTATGCCAATTATACTCAAGTTACTTTACTGAGATGAGACTAAGAATTACTTAATCTTAAAGTAAATTAATTCTTTAATAACAAGAAAATATGTGAATCTGTCATTTAAATTTTAAGAAAATATATCACACAAACGAACAACATCCATAGTATTAATTTCCTTGCTCCGTACTTTTGTGGTAGAATAATATGAAATTTAGCTAAATTTGAGTTTTCGAAGAAAAATAACACTTAAAATGTAAAAATATTATTTTCATCGCTACGAACTGAATGTTAGTTATCCACTGTCTCAATTGTGTTCCTCATACAACAAAATAAACAAAAGTACATGACTTAGATAAAACTTATACAAATTTTATCATTTTATTACACAAATTACTGTACAATGTCTGCAATGACTATCGACTTGAATGTGGTGATGTTGAGCATTGGACGTCTTAGCTTTGCCTCCAGCTAAACTATAAGATGGCCTGAGACACTTGCTGTTGGATCATTCGCCGATCCTCAGTCGTCTGAGGCTGGTGATGCTCAGCCGCCCCAAACCACCTGCGAACAGGAAACACATCTTTTACGAATGCCTCCGAACTACAGACAAAAACAGTTTATTTATTGTATGTTTCGGAAAAGTATTCGTATACCGCTAAATATACAGGGTGGTTATAAAATAACGCTCTCTATTCGGAGTGGTCTGTAGCTTTAACGAATAATTCAAATGCAACAAACTTTGAGACACTTACTATTCAAGAAGGGGCCCGGATGGCCGAGTGGTAAGCATCGCAGGCCAGCAGTCTGCGTGCTGTAACGGGCGCGGGTTCGATTCCCGCCTTCGCCCTGGGTGTATTTCCTCTCTTTGTGACAGTAAAAAATCTTTCTGTGTCTGTCTTACTTGACGAAGACTTATAAGCGGCTCACTGAGCAAGCACACAAGTCGGAATATATATGTAAAATACCCTACCCTACCCTACCCTATTCAAGAAGGGGGGAAGGAATGGAATCATAAAAAAAGAAACTTGTCTCTTGACCAGGTTTTTAAAATACGAGGCGTAGCCAATTATGGCCAATTACGGCCAACACAGCCAATTACGCTTCGTAATTTAGAACCCAGGTCAAGAGACGAGTTTCTTTTTTTATGATTCCATGCTTTTCCCCGCTTCTTGATTAGTGAGTGTCTCGAAGTTTGTAGCATTCAGAATAGATAATCTTCTACTTTTTAAATAAAAAGTAATTTGTTAATCATTGAAGTTTTCTTGCCAAACTATCGTATAGCCTCAGTGTTTTTTTTTATACATTTCTGTAGTCACGAAAGAGGATGGACACTTCAATTGCAGCCAAATGGTGGTAGCTTTTGAAGTTCCCTCTATTCTTTATAGATCATCTAATTTCTTATTTTTCATTTTCTTTTACTAAGAAAATCAATTTTTATAGTTAAGCCACTTCTTTGTGTAAAGTATAATAATTTAAGATAATCTAAAATTACTCTCTTTAAAAATAACGAATAACAAGATTTAAATTATAAATATTTCGGGAAGAGATAGACTTCCTTTTAAAGTTTCTAATTTATACAGAAAATAAAAAACAATGCTGTTTAAATCGTTAAATGGGAAAAGAGGACAAAAACTAAAATTTTCTCATTTTAGAGAGAAGGTCTAAGCTGTTTCGTAACTAGCATATTGCTATTCTTTGTTAATTTCGTTAATTTTCTTTACTGTTTCAGTTTTCCTCCTTTTCAAAAAATACTTTTGCAGAAAAAAATTCAATCTACTTAATGTATGAACACAAGATGCTGCTAATTAGGCAACACTGTTTGCCTAAAAAATAAAACTAATTTAGTCTTCATTGTCTTTTGAAAAGTGGAGCAGTTCCAACAAAAGTTTCGCGCAACTTCCATACTCTGCAGCTAGTAACAAAATTCGCACTTTCCATCTTTTAAGAGCTTTTTGTTTTTAAGTTCCTTTCTACGCTAAAGATTTACTTAGATAATTAGTTAATAAAGATAACTCTGCATTATTTTTCACATATTTCTTATCGCATTCAAAATTTTCATAAAAATTTATGTTTTACGCATAAAATTATAATTAGCTCTGAATCATTTTAAAAATTATATTTAAGTTTGAAGGGTTTGCAGGGAAAGTAAAAATGCTTTCAAAGTGAAGCTAATACAATGGAAATATTTACATTATTTATTCAAATATATTTTTTTCAAATTAAAGTTATTTAAAATTAAAACAGAATAAATACTCGACATTTCTTCACATTTACTTTAACACTTATTCAAAATTATTTTTATATTTTAGAATTTTCTTCATAATGTTAAAAATCTATGTGTACAAAACAAATATTTGTATATTATGTTTTAAGTTCAGCTAAATATTTTATTTGTGTACACTCATATACATTTACCATATTATGCCTAAAGCAGTAGTATTATTTATTTTATATTTATTTGATTTTATTTATTAAGGTTTTACTAAAAATGAGGAATAATACGATATAATCATTAATATATTTTAATACAGTTTTCATATACCGTTTTAAATATAACGAATAACGTGCGCGCATTGCAAAATCAACTCTAACAACAACCACTATTTTAAATAATTCCCAAAATAAGACACGAAATTGTGAATATAACAAACCCAAAACTAGGAAAAAGAGACAAATTTAAAGATATCAGACTAGCTTTGTTATAAACCACTTATTTGCTCAGCTCTTGAAAATCGACGAAATCTCTGCCACGCAAGGGAATCAATAATCTCCAACTATTCAGGGCAGCGAAGATTAAATTTCCGTTCCACAGTTACTGCTGAAGATTTGCGCTGAAGGATATCCTAGGGACGTTGTAGGATACATCCTAGCGAGATGAGACCACTTATTCCAATAGCACCCTCCTTTAGTACTTAATCGCGATTCTTCATTCTTAGATCATGCGACTGGAGACACTGTTAAATGTGGCGAGTAATATGGGGGATGAGTCAATTGGGTTAATATGGGTTTGTTGTTCAGTTTATTTCGGAGAGAAATTTAATTTTTGTTGCTGATTTTAATTTGTTTGTCTTGGTTTTCTTTTTTTACTTGAAGGATCATTTTTTCTTGGAGAGACGGTGGCGTAAATAATGCACTTCAGATTTGGTTTATTCAAGAGATGACAAACATGGTTTTATTTTGTATTATAAAGTATGGTAAATAATACATACTGAGTTTAAAAAAACCTTGATGACAAAATGTTTTTAATAAAAAATTGTCGTTAAGAGTTTGATAATTAATATTACGTAATTAATTTTAAAAAAAGCAATAAACGGTTGACTCAGAACTCACATGATAAAAAACTAAGCATTTTTTTTACAATTTTAGTCAAAAAAAATTTCGTGTTTTGTAACAAAGAAATAGGTGATTATCAATATTACCACTTGATCCTTTAAGGGCCCAGCTCACAACGATGAGCTCAAAATGGACTCGTCTAGTCTATTTGGTTGTTAAATCTGCGCCACACTTGGTAACAATGGATTGTAGTCACGTCCAGGAAGCTTTTCAATAATGACTGCTGTTATTTTGAGTTACAAAATCGTTCGATGGAGTCAGAAATCCTAGATTTTTTTTTGTGTGTGATTGATAGTAGTGGTTAGAGAAGCAAGTGATAATAAAGACATTTTCTAGCTGATCCGAATGACATCCGTGACATCCGGATGATAGTGTTTCGAAAATTAATGTTACAAATAAAACAGAAAACTTTATACTTAAATAATTGCGTTGTAAAAGTTTTATTTTAAATATATGTGTTCTATCATTTTTTATAAATTAATGTGAACAAATTTAAAAGATGTCAGACTGGCGTTGCTATAACCATTAATTTGATCAGTGCTTGAAAATCAGGACAAGAAATTGCTCGTAAATACTGTTTTCGAAAAATACAGTTTAAGTTACTTTTGTTATAGTTTAGTTACTTATGTTATAATTTATCAAGTTAATACAAAGTATACAGCTTTATTGAGGACGCAGCTTTTGGAAAACGGGCAATAATTAGTCACAATTAAATATTGCTTAATAAAAAAGCAATTTATATAAAAAAAATTTAAAAGGTTTAAGCAAGCAATTTTTTAAAGTATTTTGCGTGTGTGGAATTATGGATTTATGTATGACATTAGACTTTGAGTCATTTTTTAAATAAATATCTTGCATTTTAAAAATATTTTAAAATTTTATTTTTATGCATACCTTAATTTAATAAAAAGCTATTTTTATAAAAATTTCAACGGTAAAATGAATACATCAAAATAAAAGCTACTGCTTTAATTTCTCCAGAATTGTTATTTATTTCAAATTTATAGCTGCTATACAATATTTTAATTCAAATGAATAATTATTTAAAATCTTATTTACATACCAATTCACATTTCATTCCGTTTAATTAACTCTTAAAAAACTTTTCATAATTGTTCTTACATTTTCCTTGCTTCAAATGAAAACATTACTTTAATTAAATTCAATTTAATTCAATGTACTTTACTTTCAACATAAAAATGTCGACATGTCTTTGGAAATAACTACATTTATTAATTACAGAAATAAAATAAGAGGAAATGTTTTGCCACTAAGCCTTACGTTTAATTCAAACATTTTATTCATAAAATAAAATGCAACGTTGAATTATCGACATTATGGAATTTAAAAGCTAATTTAATAAATAATTCCGAGTCGAAAACTGAATATATATTCTTATTCTACAAATCGTAAAACATTTTATTTTATTAAATTCATTAATAAAGAATACATAAATATATAAGCTGCATTATAGAAAGATTTTAGTATTTATGTATTTAGAACAGATTTAAAGCATGTATTTTGGTGAAACTGAAAAAAAATTATTGATTTAGCGGGGATTTATTTGAAAGTTTGCAAATATTTAACTTTTAATATTTTATTAAGTTCACCTACGGCACAATTAAACAGTTTAGCAAAGAAGTTTTTTTCACAGAGTAGTTATTTTTGGATCCATTTGCTTTCTTAAGAAATTCAATATTTAATTATTAAATAATAATAAAAAGTTATGGCTGAAAGGTTATTTTTGTAAGTTTTTCTAACAAAATAGTTAAGGCTTAAATTTGTTAACATAGTTTAAACCGTCTTCTTAGTTCTTTGATTTTTGTCTTGGTAAAAACTAAAAATATGGTTTTACTTCACTAATACACTATTTAAATTTTGTATGTACTTAAAACGCTGTTAAATGCATTTAAAATGTACTGAAATTAAGTCTTACTCTACAAATTTTACGATTTTTCTACACTTTTGACCTTTTGTGTTTATTCTTTAAATTATTTTTAAAAATTCATGCAATTAATGCCCAATCTAACTCTTTAACGTATCACTAATGTTTGTGAAATTCGTAAATAATCAGGGTCTCCCTAACAGTTTAACAAGAAATTCATATTACAATAAAACTAGGCTAATAAATGTTAAAAAAAATAAACAACAAGTTTTACTATTTTAACAAGTCACACAAAACCCAACGCTCTGTTCCTTTAAAGAAAAAACACCTTTTGACTAAATTCAAAAATATTTACATAAGGCGTTTAGTCAAAGTCAAGTCAGCTCATAGCTTTCCGGTTGAAAGTTCCTTTTCTTGGAACTAAAAGGAAGGGCAAACTGACTCTTCCTCGCCTTTGTCAACACGGCCACAAAGAAAATGGCCGACACTTCTAAATGAATGCTGCCTGCTAAACCGATCTGCAAATATAGAGTTTCCGCTGTAAGCACCTGGAAAGGTGGGTATCATTTAGAATGGCTGACTGAAATATGGGTGTCTGAAACAGCAGGGGTCATGGAAAAAGGCAAGCGAAGTAAGTATGCTCGTCTGGTGATAGCTTAGAAGCGTCTGACAATTTCTAATTAGATGGGATGCTTTTGTTTTTGTTTGCGGACGTAGAAGTTTGATTTATTTGCTGGCAAAAAGCAAAGTTGTATTTCATGATTCGTGCTGAGTGATGAACACTTGCCGCTAGTAGATCAATGTTGTTTTGAAAGAAAGAAATTCTCGTGAGAAATTTTGCTTAAACTGAAAGATTTGGTAAAAATTCTCTTAACAAAATACTCTTTCTCTGAACATAAAATTCTTCCAATAGTTTACCGAAATTTACAAATAAATCTTACTTGTTTTCAAAATATTTTGAATAAAAGCACATATTTAGTGGTAGTTTTCGGTACAACGATTATTATTTGTTAATAGTCCTACTGATGTTATACTTTAATAATAATAAAAAAATACTAGTGATAAAACTGATATGCCCAATATTTACATTTATCCGATTTTTACATTATTATTATATAAAATGCAGGTTATAGCATTATGTTTCTTAAAACCCTGCCGTAAATTGCGTAAGTCAGTATTTATGTGTTGAATGATATTGAATTGCACATGTTAAAAAAAATTATTCTACTATTGAGATTGATGGAGTATTATTTTTTTCCGCATACAGAGGTTTAATTATGATGTTTAATATATGTTAAAATGTAGGAAATGGTTATAAATAAACAACATTTTTGATAAAACGTATTGGATTATTTAAAATACATGCACTTTAATTTACGAGATGACACTAACCAAATAAATTAAATTTATTAGTCATGACATAAGTTTAATTTATAGTTTATTAGTATCAAACAACTTGTATACATTTAAACTTCAATTGTTTAGTTAAAATTAAAATTTCAGTTATTTAAATTAATTCATCAAACACAAAACGAACAAAGAATTCATAGTGCATACATTTTTCATTAAAAAACATTTATTTTCGTATCAAATATGTGTTGAGTGAATAAAAATATTTTAAACAAAACTAATGTAACCTTATATTTTTCAACCTTATATTAATCAAGAAAAAAACATCTTCAATTTTTTTTTATTTAAATAGTTATTATATTTATAATTCCTGTGACTCTTTACAATACATTCTCATTCAAATATAACGAAAAACCTAGAAGTTAAATTCTTTTGCATACTCAAACGTTCATATTCGAAACAGAAGCAAAGAGTGTGAGCATTTATTTCAAGATATCTGAAAACAATTAACATTTTCAGCATCTAAGCAATACGAAGGAGAAAATAAGTATATCATATTGAATATGTCTTATGTAACCGAATAGCTTCGTAAAATTTTGCTATAGGTTAAAAACAAAACCTGTTATAAGCAGTGTGGTTTGCATCAGATAAGTATAAGTATGCAGACAATATAAATGGTGATACAGTGCTTATTATCAGTTTGGCAAATGTTTTAATTTGTATTCTACAGCCAGTTTTTCCAAGTTATTTCAGTAGACGGTTACTAAATATTTCATAATTCACTGATAAAACATAACAAAGAAACATTCGGTTGCATCTATATCGCCGGAAATAAATTAAAGGATTGATATGAACATGAGTTATGATGTAAGTCAGTTTTGGGTTATTTAAGTTCAAAAATATCATTTACGCACATTCTATTCCTTATATAAGCGAAGTCGTTGCTGAACAAACGAGCTGGAGTGTAAAAAGTACTGTTTCAAATCTATTCCTCTTTAGTCAATTGTCAGACTGTATATGTACAAAAAAAGGGGACATTTTAGTAAAATTTGGCGTTTATTCCTATTTTAGATTATTAATGAATACAAATTATTACTACAAGTTCAACTAAAAAAATCACTTAAAAAATCATCAATAGACCAGAATTCAAAAAGAAAACATTTAACATACTGATTCTGTTGCAAAAGAAAAGCTCACTGCAAATTGTTCAAAACTATATATAAAAAAAAAATAATGTATAACTACGCCTTCGCATAGCAAACAAAACTTCAAAACTTGTAAAACATTCCTCTCCCATTTGTTTCTTGATATAATTTAATCATCTTTTTGCAACCACATACTTAAATTATTTAATAACTGTCTAGGATATACTTTTGATGTCAAATAAATATTTTAACCTTTTTTTTTATTTAGCCTCACCAGCACCACAACCCAAAACATTCTTTAAATTATCTCCAGTTCAACCAATCAACTTACAGCCCATTTAAAAAGAAGCATCTAAAATCACAAAATGAACTCTGCCCAACCCCATATCCAGAGTTAAATAACGACATTAACTTATCACCTACACCTCACTGTGAAATCAGATATCAACCCCCCAAAAAAAGTCCCAATGGTAATTGTCCACCCCCTACAAAAGCATTTTTGTCCCTTTAAACTACCCTGGATACCAGCAAACCGCCCTCAATTGAAACCAGATTTGCCTTCCATGTATCCATTATAAAGACCCGGTGTGGTCGGTGACAATTTGTCCGCAATCAGTAGGGTGGTTAGACTCTTTGTTGTTGTCCCAGCGTGTTCCCATGTTGGGGGATATAGGAGGTTTGATGTGGGCTTTCAATTCACTCTATCACTCAACCCCTCTTTTCAACAAGGAGGGGAGTATTGTGGGGTAACGCTGCTCTCGCAGTGCAATTGATGTTCTGGGCTGTCAACAGAAAAGGTGATACTTTCAATGGCGGGCTACACTCTAAAAAAAGAATGCTCAAAAACGACGAAATTTTCCTTAATTTTGACGATTCCATTACTGGCAAATGCTCCGAGTTTTCGTTTCCTCAAAAGGGAGGAAATTTGAATGTTCATTTTTATGAGGATTTGAATGTCGTCTAATCTAAAGAAATATTTCGTCATTTTTGAGCATGTGAGTACAACAATGAGATTCTGTTTCCTCAAAATCAAGATACAGAATCGTCAAATCACGATCGTAAAAGTGAGGATTCGCGCTTACTCAAGTTCAATTTAGTGAAATAATAAAAGCAGTTTGATTTTGACCAGTGAAGTTGAACTAAATACATAATGAAGGAAAATTGAATAATTGAATTTTTTTAGGGTTAAATATACTATATTACTGCCGTGTTGGATTTTTTGACATTATATTTATTATCTAAAATGTATTTATGCAATTTTATAAGGTATTTTCAATAAAACAGCTGCAAATAATGCTTTAAGATAATTTTGGACGTGACACAACATGCACTGATCTTATGAAACATTTTTTAATGTTATTGCATTTTTTAACTAATTTTACCAAAAAAATCTATTTTGTAAAACGTAATCTATTTTGTAAAATAAAAAGAATTTTATCTATTAATTCCGAGTCTGAAGTCTGATCTTTTTTTGGTCAATACTGTGTCCTCTTGTATAAAACTGGTCATGTGACCAGTTCATATTACGTTTACAGTCGTATTTAGCATCTGAAGTCATTTCGAATCCTGACAACAGCAGTTTGGTTCTTACTTTTGACATCAAAATAAATTTTTTGCTTTAAAATGTATAGATAAGTAAGCATATTTTTATATATGTTTCTACTCTCTTTCATTTTAATTTATTTTATTATTATCTACAGTTATATTTAAGATTTTGTCACATATAACAAACTTTCACATGTAGTTGAAAATATGCTCTTCTAATTTTCCTTAGTCTAACGTACTATGTGAACAAAAGGGTATTTTTTTATTTTGTGAATTATGTATCAACATTTACCTCTCATTGGCATATAACACCTTCATTGACATTTGAAGAGCTTAGTGTAAGAACGTGATAAGTGACAAAAGGGGGAAAACCAGAAAATGAGCGTTGAAGTTTTTCATTGGCACATAGACACGTTAAAATCCCAGTACTTACAAACCGTAAAAAATATACCAAATTTAGAGTTACGGAAAAAGAGTGACCTTGTTGTCTTAAAAGGATCGACTAATATGTTCATTGACAAAAAAATCTCAATTTTTTCACTTTTTCCCAATAAGCTCATTTTTTTATTAGGATCAGTAGTGCAAAAAAATCATGTTAAGTAATCATGACGCAATGCTACATATTAGTCTGAACATGCTACCCAATCAATTTTGTAGCTGTTTTCTTTTAAAAACTTAACTTTTTTACTTAATCACAGACTGAAATTACACTTCTGATGGAAGAATCACGCACATGAACACCACATACACTCTTAAAACAAAAGAGTGAAATCCACTCCAGTATGAGAAGTGCATTTTCGACACTGGAAAGGAGTGAATATTAACTCAGACTGAGTTAAAATCACTCATTTGGAGTGATCCTGTCGGAGGCTTAACACACAAAGGATCCACTCCAAAAGGAGAAGTGCATTTTCTAGACTGGAGGAGTGAAAATTAATCAGACTGAGTTAAAATCGCTCGTTCGTTTTAAGAGTGTAGACAAGAAAGTATATGGTACAAGCTAAATTCTGACGAATTAAGGAAACTCGTATTTTACATTTTTTGCTTGTTATATTTCTTTGAAAATTAGGTGTGTTAATATTTAAGCAACTGAGAAGAAAATGTTGTGGTACTATGGAGGGTGGGGTTATTAAGTGTAATTTCTTATTAATTAACGATTAAATCATTTGAAATGATAGCGAAGCTGTTATACTGACAAAACACTTTACAAGTTATAAGTTGGGTAGAGTTTTAGATGTCATAAAACTATACAATAGTTTTCATCAATGATACTAAGTATTTAATTTATCAAGGACGGTTCAAAGTGAAACTAATGTACACGAATTTTCAATGCTACATAGTGATATAAACTTTATTTTGGAATTTTTCAACAATAAATTTTGGTGTAAGATATGTTCTGAATAAATTTATTTTAACTATAATTTAATATATATAACATTAAATGATATTTTTGTGTAAGCATTGTGTTAAAAGCTGTTACCAATCTTCAAAAATGAATTCAATTTTGCTTTTATGACATCCTATTCTTTAAGTAAAAGAGTGAAAGTATTTCGAAGTTTTATATTTAAGTAATTGCATTTGCTATACGCTCATTTAACATGAACAAAAAAGATTGGGTTCCAACTAAACTTATATTATTTTTTTTTCATGTAAAGTGTATTCTAAATCCTAATTATTAAAATAAATTGCGAGCATTATTAAGCTTAAAACACTTTTTCCAAAAAATATTCTGTTTATGCTTAATAAGTTAATATGTTTAAATAACGAGTCATAGCAATTTAAACTAGTTAATGGGTAAGTGATATGTTTAAAAGCAATGTAAATGTAAAAAGAATTTATTTACTACACGTGATTGGTTCTTGTTGTTACACTTTAACAGCTAACACAATCGTGAGGGCAAATTCAATGAAAAGAACTTAATGTGCGATACAATAAATAAAAAAAATTAATTATAATTTGTGTAAAAAAATAATAGTTTTTACGATAATAATGGAAGCTGTTTTATGCTTTTTTTATCGTTTTGACTATAAAATTCGAATCACAACTTACCTTTATACAATTGCTTGATAGCAACACAAGACACATAACAAAATACACAAGGAAAAGTACCGTATTTACTCACCTAATCAAAGAATAAAATTTATTTGACCAGATTAATGACTCAATAAACTCTTTCAATCTGTTTAATAACACACAAAAGAAAATAATACTTCCATTACTTACATATCTGCGTGTTACAATAACATAAATTTGGCTTTTGGGGGCATTTTTCGCACCCATCAGCCCATAAAAACATGTGCAATATTTTAGAGTCCAGCACTACAGATGTACAAAATGAAATAAAAACAAAAAAATGCAGCAGTCAGTTAGATCAATATGCACAAGTCTGTAAGATGTCTTTAGCACAGTTATTTGAACACCAGGTTGTCAGAGACGAAACAGTATAGCACACTTAGCACAATAGTTCACTTAGTCACTTGCCGAGTATCCTCGGAAGCTATAGTATGTCCAAGGTTTCTGATGTCCTTTTACCAAAATGAGCTTACTTGAACGTGCTTTCTGTCTTGGTAGTGGCACATATTGTCATATGAATCTTTAACTTAAAAATTGTTTGCAATTAGTACTATTCCATATTGCTTCTTTACCAAAATGAGCTTACTTGAACTGAGCTGGTCTGTGGGCATCTTGATAAAACAGATTGTCTTTAACGAATATAATTTATCATAACTTCACAAAAAAGGTTTCTCTCGTCGATCGTCTTTGGCTCAGTACCGAAATAAGCTCACTTGGATTGAGCGAAGTCCTTGCTCTAGCCAAGAAGTCTCTCAGTCCATTATCAAAATTGTCAAGGTAGCTCCAAGAAAGGTGAACCTACCTTGCTGAAGCACTTGGGGAGTTGGACACTAGAGCTTGGCAAAGACTGTTGGGTCGATTTTGGTGATAGTTACCTTTTTACCATTAAGCAATCCCAACAGCCGAAGAGTTCAGTTCGAGGAGAGAATTGGGTTGGTTGAATGGTTGTTTTGTTTGTTGTACGTGTTTGAGAAGACCGGCGAGGTGACGGCTTGGCTGCTGTACTCGTCTCTGACATCCTCGGCCCCTTTGTTTACCTGGGTATCAGAAGAGCGATTGTTCTGTATTATTCGTTCATTACATTCAAATCGATAGGGGAGTAAATACCTTTTAATCGTGAATAATTTCGGTATATGCTATACATAATAGCACACAGTATCATATCAAACTGAAAAAATAGCAGAAAAACATCAGCGAAAAATCAACGTTTCTCGTATTCTTAAGCGTCACTTTTTCACGTTTGATGATAATGATAACCTCTCGATATGCGACGTCTGTACATCGAAAGGTGATCATACGATATTGTGTACTACCAAAAGGATATACTTTAGATGAATAAGTGAATCTTACCAACTTATTTTATTTAGAGCGAACTTAGGGCATACAGTATAAGTTATATGAATATTCATGTAACTTAAAAAAAACCTATTTTAAAATTTTAGCTGAAAGTTATATTTTACATTAAGGAAAATAATTATAAGAATGTTTATTTAGCAAAAAACATAGAATATTATTTTCTAAAATTTGTTTTAAATTTAAATGCTAACATCTGATTTGATTAATATTAAATTAATAACCATTCCCAAAAGAAAATAATATTAAGGATTCACTAATTGTAATTTATATTTCTTGCATAATTATTTTTATTGAAAAAAGTAAATGTGCAATTACGTTGCTAATATCAAGATTTTAAACAAACAATAACTTTTTTAATAAGCACGTATGTTTCTTAATTATTAGATACTTTAGTTTTAAACACGATTAAAATTTTTTTCTTTTGAACGTATTTATTATGACTAATTGCTACATGACACTTATATATGCAAAGTATATCCTTTAATATAATTTCTTAATAAGGTAAAAACTTTACTTTTTGTATCAAAAGTTACTTACTCCCCACTAGTTAATAGCATATTTGAAAAACATATGATCATATTAACACATTTCTTTTCATGATACCAAGCATTTCAACTTTTGAGGAAGTCAGAGAACTATTCTTGGTATACAAATTAAACGAATTACATTTCATATAAAAACAGTATTAGTTCAATTGAATCGGTGAGTGCAGAAACAACGTCAGTCACAAATTTCAAATTTTTCAGGAGAGAGAAAAAACGTAACAACTCCTCCATTATTTCTGCACTCAACACTCGTAACAAACGTCCTGTATTTACGGAACTACTCAACAGACAAATTTTTGCACCCAACACGCATCTTGCCTTTCTACGCTTATTTTCATTGAAAACGAGTTTTCGGATTTTTTTGACTGAAGTGGTTTCTGCACTCACCGATTCAATTGCTATCCGGAAAAAAAATATAGCTAAAAAATATGTTTCTTCCGGTATTATTATTATACGTAAATTAAACAGCATTTTTGAAATTTTTATTTGTAGTTTACATTGACTAGAAAAAAGTTTTAGTCGTATTTAAACAATAATAACTTCAAACGTTACTTTTCGTTCTATCATTTAAGAGTTATTATTTAGTAAGTAAAACATTCTATTGTTAACATTTCAAATATTTTTCATTGTAAAAAAATCTCGTATAAGTATTTAAATATTTAGCATTTTTTAAAGCATTAAATATTTTGCTTCTTGAAAAAAAAGGATTTCATTTATCCAGCTGATTAAAAAAATTACGTGAATAATTTTTGATGAAATTTAATGTTAAAAAACATTTTTTTAAACATTATTTAAACGATTTCCCAAATGATTAGTAACAAAAATTTAAATTTGATTTACAGAATAATTATTAAGTCTGTTTCTCACTAAGAAGAACAACACTTTCAAATACGAGTAAATCTATGTTTACATTTTGAAATGAAACATTTTTCAAATATAACAACCCTATTCTATAATTTTTTTCACGCATTGTTATTTTATAAAAAACTTGAAAAGTAAATACAAAACTTTGTATCTTATATTTTTGAATGTCTAATTTTATTATAGGTACATATTCATTTGTTGAAAAAAATTGTTTTGTAACAAGTATATATTGAAATTTAAATTTTTATTTAAAAATTTTCCTTTCATTAATGTAAATTCTTTATCAAGATAAAGTAATCATAAAATTGACTTTATAAGAACAGGGATTTATTTCAAACTTATAGCATGTAAATTATTTTTAAACTTTGTTGTGTGACTTAAACACCTTCATAAACGTATTCTGTGATATTTACTTATAATAATATCAAAATACAAGCGAGAACAAATTTACTGTTATTTGTGGCAAGGTATTTTTAATTTAAAAAAAACGCATTGAAATCCTTGATTCAAAATGGGACGATCACACGTTTGTTATAAGCATTACAAACCTAAATAAAACTGAACCCAACTTAATTTAAAACATTACATTTGTATTCTTACAAAATTTTATAATCAGGAAGGAATAAAATTATAATTACAAACCATATATAGCACAAATAACAGGTGCTATACATTTATAAACAACTAAATATTTAATAAACGTTAATTTTTTTTTTACTTTGGATCCTCATAATGACGTTTATTTTTAATGAACGAAAAGTAATAAGTATATTAATATGATGACAAAAAAGTATTTTATTTCAAATAAATAAATAGGGGACAGATGAATATTATGCAATAACTACTTTGTTATATTAATAAAATATATAATTCATATAACGTAGATTTTGGTTTGCGTTGCCATGTATCTCACGCTTTACAGTAGTTCGAAGGAGTAGATCTAATTAAAGAAATTTAAAGGAGAAATTTAGCCCAATAGTTTGAGTATTGAAGTACATAGATTTATTACATATTATAGTTTCAGTGGGTTGCACAATAAAGTATTACCCCTGTATATGAAAAAAAAAACATAAAACATAAGTTTATCAATTAACTTTACGAAATTCTACCAAACTTGAAGTCAAAGATTAATCAATTAAACCCAAGTATATCATTTATTGTACCAAGCAAACAGTCAAAAGTTAAACAAATATTTTTTATAAGATTACTGACATAAAAAAAGTTATTTTAGTATCAATGTTAAATTTATAAGATTGGTCTCAAGTTTGAATCATTTTTTTTTGCATTTCGCCTATTTTAAACAGTTGAATTTCACGTTCTCCTATATTTGTCTTTGTGTGACGGAAATCTAAAATGATTTAGTTTATTTAAAAATATCTGTTAAAAGGTTAGATACTTATATGTCATATTTGATTATGTTTTATTTGAAAAATATATGATGTAAGGTTTGTAAATTTTGAAATCAAAAATTTTAAGTGCCATACTAAGTTAAATATGTTTTCTCTTTAACAGGAAAACAACTGCATGGTAGCCTACAGTCCCATTGCTTCAAAAAATATAATTCATTTCATAAATGTAGACACAATAAAAAGTCAATAAGAATCTAATATCGTAAAAATACAATTTTTACTTTAACTTCTTAACTTACTCACCTAGCAAGATTTATGCTATAAGCTGTAAATAACTTTTAACATGTAAATAAACTCATAATAAAAATAATAATAGTATATCTTCTAAACTGTTTCCAACAAATTTATCCATTTTTTTATTTTACTAATTATTATTTACATTTAGTGTATACTATTTTATTTATTTTATTATTTTTACCAGTATTATAATTTTCAAAATCACAGAACGAAATTAGGAGTTTTAGAAATATCCTTCATAGAAAATAGTAGTAAACTCCAATATTATATGTTATAAAACGCTAAATAAAATGAATAATTTTAGCAATCCTTTCGGGTTTCATTTGCAAAGAAAAATAACCTTAGGAGCGATTAATATATACAGATATGAGAGAGTACATAAAAAAATCGGAAACAAAATTCCTTAATAAATACTTAAAGATATAAAAAATTACATAAATGTTACATGCAAACATTTACTTTTTTTATAAAAATTATTACTTATAAATAAATTATTACTAAATTATTTACTTTTTATAAAAATTAAAGTCGGAGAGTCTGTTAAAAGAAACGTGATAGCTTTATTTTTATTTATCGAAAACAAAAAAATGTGTAAATAGTTACAATTTTCAATGTATTATTCAATTTATTAGTGTGAAAATTTTTTTCTATTCTTTCCAACTTACGGATAGCTCCTTTGAAAGAGCAAAACTTCAAAATATCAAAAGGAGAATCTAATATTGAAGATAGCCAAGAACTATTTATATAACGTGATAGTATTAACTTTTAACTAAACAATCCATAAGTGCCTAAGCCTACTGTATCTAAAGAATTGTAAAACTGATAAAAAATGTTTACAATAATATTTAACTAAGATATGCAAGGCATGATTAAAGAGCGTTACGATAGGAGTCAGTAAGTTAAATAGTGAAAAACAAAAAATGGCGTTTGCAGTTCGGATTATTAGTTTATTATCAGTTATATATCGTTGGTAAATTATTACTTTTACATTGTTCGAATGAAAGAGTCATTTGGAAAATAAATTTCTTGGGTTTAAAAAGCTGTTAAGGCTATAATTTCTTTAAATTAATAACTTTAAAGAAATACTGAGGAAGTAATGTTCAAAATCTAACATGTCCAACTGTGACTTAAGCCACTTTTGTTTTTATGCTTAGCAAAGTTAAGTACATCCTTTGTGTTGACGTTTTAGTGCAAAAGAAGCTTCAGTAAAAGTTGGATATAGTAGGATTTTGAAACACCTTTTCAATTAATACTAGTCCATAGCTAAAGCGCGTCCGTGGTAAGAATGAGACAACTTGCTTTCCTTTTAAATTCCACAAAATATTACTTACATGAATGATTTTTGCATCAAATTGATTATCAAACCTTTTTATTTACTTTTGATACTTTAAATCGACGAATATACACCTTTAAGTTGTATTTTGCGAAGATTTCTTCTAGCCGTCGCCATGACAATTTGTAGAATTTCCTCCGGTTCTGATTTAATTAGACGATGATATAACCTATGGAATTGGGCCAAGTGTTTTGGCTTCTTTTTCTCGTAGGAATATTTACATTTCATAATTAAGCAGAAATTTTCTATCCTTGTTTGTCGAACGTTAGGCGCATTGTCCTTCTTGGGTACGGAATGAATGTTATGGTTCCTCAGATACTCGCTCACTTCTTTCGCGAAATATATCTGATCAGAACAAAAGATCTTCTTTCCGATAATGTTCGAGGATAAAGGGTATTAGTACATTGTTGCAAGTAAATTTTACCATTCACAGTTCCCTCAAGAACACGGTTTGGACACAATCCCATCCTCATCCATGGAGTGCCCCAGCGTCATTTTCCTGGCAAATTTCTCTTTAAGCTTGATTTTATATTCTACGGGAACAGTATCAAATGAAGCAGAATAGTAGTACTTACTACCACCAGCAGGATTGGGATCATACGTGAAATAATACTCGTCATCAATGACGAGTTTCAGTCCTGATGCAGATGGAATCAATTTCCGATAAATGTTTCAACAGTTCTTCTTTATTCGTTTTTTTTATTTTTTATGAATATCGGAACCATTTTTTCCTTGAAAACTTTCAAATTCATATCTTCTTTTATGATTTTATGCATATAAGCTTTAGACATCTTCAATTTCCAGATGATTTGTATCACTGAAATATCAGGTTTCTTTTCCACGACTTTCTTAACCTTCGTTTCAAAAGTTAGGTTCTTTTCCAGATTTTTTTTTACGAAATGTTAAGAAATTTTGACGTTTCCTAGTTCATCGTACTGTATTAAAAGTCGACATATAGTTGTTTTTGAAATGTTTCGCCTTTTAAAACGTTTAAAGTCTATATTCTTGACTCTTCTGCCATCAAAATTACAGAATTGTACAATTTATTTTCGAATAGCATTCGATAAAGGAGCTGGCATGTGGCAAATCTTGCAGCAGTAACCAATCCAAATCATATCTTATTTTAAAGTAAGAGCTGTAATTTCTGCTGGTAGTGTAAAAATTTGCATGTTATGAATTTCTTGCATTATCTTAGACAATTTAATCGTCTCATTCTTATCGCGGACGCGCTTTAAGATTTGCACAAATGAGTTTCGCTACTGCCTAAGAGATTTCCCATTCGAAGTGTAGCTGACAGTTGCTGTCAGTATGACATGTATTTGTAATTTTATGTGTTATAAAAAACTATTTATAACGTTCATAAATGTATCAACAAGTTGAATTTCACGGTTGTCATTATATTCACCATACAAATTCTGTTAGTACGTGAAAAAAAACCTGTTGCATTATGGCACTTGCAGTTAGCATCATTTTATTATTGAATCATTTGTATAAAAGCATTAATAAAGTTCAGCAAGAAATTTTTCCGAAACTATTTCACTGGAGCGTGTGCGGTCAATACCTCCTAAGATACAAGCCTACGTACGGGTTGCCACACACACTCTTTTTGAGGAATAGGTAGGCCGAAATCTTCTCTTGGTGCAGGTGCTTCATATTTCCCAGATATCTTTTTTCCCTACGTTCAGCGCCAAGAAGCGCCAAAAATCAATCCCGCACTAAGTTCGACCAATCAAATCGCTGTATTTACAAGATTTGGCAAAATTTTCGACAGTGGCGCGCAAACAAAGCGCTAAGTTTGTTTACTGTTGTTGTGTTGGTTTATGATGCGGCCTTAAGATGTACTAATAAAAGAAAGTGTTATATTTAAAGAAGGGGATAAAATTTGGATATTTTAATATGGGCTATAAATGCGTAGTACCTAAATGTAGGGGAAACTACAAGAAAGATGGCCCGAAAGTTTCAACTTTTAAGTTTCCTGCTAACGAAGAATTGCGACGAAAATGGATTGCAGCTGTTCCGAGAGACTTTACTGTAACAAAATATTCTCGAGTAAGTATTTTATTTAAAACACTATTGTTTACGTTCACAGTTGCAAATATATAATAACTTTAAAGGTGCTAATTTTTCTTATTCGTGGCTCGCTTTTTGTTGTTGTTTACATTGACATTTAGATATGACTTGGGTTGTGTTCAATAAAACTATAATATTATAATTTGTTCTTAAATAAAGATATAGTTTTGCATGCAAAACTAATGTAGTTTTGTTTGTAAAAATATGTATAATTTTCATTATTCATTGAACAAATAAACTTGTAAATTTTGTAGTACATATATAGTTACCAACAGTTTTACATTAAATGTAATTTTCCAACACTGTTTAACTATAAAAATATGCATATTTTTGGAATTTTTAATGTTGAACAAAATCAAATGTCTTAAGGATTTAAAAATGTTATATTCAATACTATTATACAGTTATTTATATGCTACTTTTTATTCAAAAGGTATGTGAACTGCACTTTGCTGAAAAGGATATAAGACGTAGTTCTGGAGCTTCATCAGCACTACTACAACCTCGCTTGAATCCTGGAGCAGTACCTACTGTGTTTGAAGGATGTCCAAGGTACCTTTCCAAAAGTTTGGTTGCAAGAGAAGCACCAGAAACTAAGAAGAGACGCATTGAAAGTTCCCAGTTGGAGAGCGTAATCAATGACAGTATAAAGACGCATGAACTTCATGTCAATAAACACAAAGTTGACTCACTTGATGAACTCAGTAGGAAGTTGAGTTTAGTGGAAATCCCAAATGGCTTCAGTCATGTAAGTAGCAATGGAAGTATTGTATTTTCCAGAATGTCTATGGAAAATAATGTTCCACACTATGTAACAGTAGTTATTGATCAAAATCTTAGTGTTAATGTTTTCCAAAATGATATAAATTTGAAAAAAATAAACGAGTTAGATTTCCCCTTTTCAGTTACAAATGTGCAAGATGTTTCACATGTTTTGATGGTTCTAGATAAAAATTGTATGCATGAATCAAATAGGGCACAACATTTAATTTCTACAATAGTAAAATTGCTTAAAGAATTAGAATCTGTGTCTTCAGTAAATGAGAAAGTGAATATTAATTTTATAATTGAACAATTGTCTTTAATATTTAGTAAAAAACATCAAAAGCGATACAGTTCAGATTTTTTGATTCTTTCTTCATTAGTTGCATCTATTTCTCCTCATGCATACAATTTTTTAAGAAGCAGTGGTGTTTTGGTTTTGCCACACCCTTCTACTTTGAAGAGATTGTTTGTTTCTTTTAATTTGAATCCTAATAATGAGAAGGATGAGAACTTTATGTTCTATGTTAGGCAGAAATTTAAATTATTAGCAAATGAGGATAAAACAATCATATTGATGATGGATGAAATCCATCTAAAGTCTTATTTGGATTACAAAGGGGGAAATATACTTGGGATGTCATACAATTGCACAGAAGCTGCAAATTCAGCTTATGTGTTTATGATTAAAATTATACGGTCGAGTTATAAAGACGTTGTAGCCATAATGCCTGTCAAAACATTTAACTCTGACATTTTACACAGTTTTTTAAAAGATGTGTTGATTGGATTGGAAAATATTGGTTACAATGTCATTTGTGTAATTAGTGACAACAATTCCATCAATCGAAAAGCTATGTCAAATTTTTCTACACCACCTACAGTAAAAACTGTTTACTCGCATCCATGTGACCCTTCAAAAAAGCTGTTTTTTATGATAGATAGTGTTCATATACTTAAATGCATCAGAAACAACTGGGTAAATCAAAAGAATCCCAGTTGTTGCATGTTTTATCCAGAATTTCCTAATGATAACTCTGATTCGACATTAGATAACTATGATTGGACATTAGATAATTGTGACTAGACGTTGGATAATTCTGATTTGACATTACCTAACTCTGATTCACATTTAAATGTCAATTTAAAACAAGCATCTTTTCAAGCTGTGCGTAAGTTGTATGAGTATGAACTTGCAAACTTAGTAAAATATGCATATACGTTAACTACAAAGTCTCTCTTTCCTACCCAGAGATCATTCTAGGCGTTTTTCACGGGGCGCGGCGCCCTGCCCGCCTTTTTTTAAATATAAATCCCGCCCTTTTACAAAATAAATCCCGCCCTAAGTGCCCTTTTTACAAAATAAATCCCGCCCTAAATGCCCGTTTTTACAAAATAAATCCCGCCCTCGTTGCCGATTTTCTTTTAAAAATTTCCGTGTTTTCCCGAATTTTTCAAAAATTCCGCTTATCCATCTTTCTTTTTCAAAAATTTATTTAATTCAGGTTATGTTATATTATAAAAACCCGTTTTTCTAAACTTAATCATTAAAAAATACCAAAGATAATCGATTTTAGAATCAGATAGACGATCGAGCATTTTGATCAAAAATCATGCCTTGAACAAGAGCCCAAAATTTGCCTCAACACCCCAACCTAGAAAAATTGTTTCCTTCATTCTCGGTCTATATCGATGAAAACTAAATTAAATTTTGAAAAATAACAAGTTTAAATAATGGATTTTAATAATAAAAGTTAAAAATTTAATTAAAATTTTAAGGATGAATTAGGATTATATTACACTAAGATGTCTTCAAATATTGACCAACGGCCAACGGTGCAATCCCTCATTGAAAGAGGATCATCTTCATCCGGACCAAAAATGTGCAATTCATGCTTCTTGATTTGATTATTTTGCAGCCTAGTAATTTTTTAGAAATCTACCGATTACGTCACATTGCCTACTCAATGATTGACAGTTCGCTGGCTCTGCGTTTGCGTGATCGGAAAGAGTGTCTCAATACTTTTGTAGCTCCGGTTCAGGCCTTATTGGACCAACCAGAATATTTTCTTCTGATCTATCGTTTTGAGTCGTGACCTTGTGATCAGTGATCACAAGAGCAGCTTGAATGTTAAGATTTTTTTGTTTACATTTGAAACTTATGCTTTTTTTTATTTTGTCTTTTACCGGGGTTGATTAGTTTTAGTTGTTGTTTTTATGGAGTGTTGGCTTATACAATAAGCCAAGTTGTAATTTCGGTTTAACCAAATCCAAATTATAAGATGTTGTTCGGGTTATAGCTTTTGTTTCAGTTTGAGTTATATCGTTTTATGATAGTTTTTTTTCTTTCAACTTTTGTTAGAATCTTGGAAAAAGTGTACTAAAATTTATATGCGATTTATAACTTATACTCGGCCTATTTTTTTCTGTACGTCTCTGTTGGATGTCATGCCTGCCTAGTATTTTTTTTTGGGGGTACAAAAAAAATACTAGGCATGACATTGAAAAGAGGAACAGTAATTGGTAGGCCAAGTTAAATTTTTCTGGCATTTTTATAATCAGCACCTCTTCGAATAATTGGAGTTCTACTAAACTTGGAAAAAGTGTATGAACCATGCTTTTAATTTTAAATGCTAGAGCTGAATGCCAACAAAACCCATGTTTGTTTGATTAGTAGCATTAATAATTTCCTCCACCTTGCTCATGGAGATCTGTTTGCAGTTCTGGCTCGTTGTTAGGCATAAGTGCTTTATTATGTTCCTTCACATACTAAAAAGATGTTTCATAAAATGATGGAGTATCAAACTAATAAATATTTAATTTTGTGTGTGAGTGTATATTCTACTTTCTAAAAATTCGAAACAATTATTTTATCGCATTTTTAGATGCCCTTAACTTTTTGCAAGTGCCCTTTTTGTGTTTGAAGCGCCCTGCCCTTTTTTAATTCTAGAATGAACTCTGTAATATTGAAAAGCAGAATGTAAAATTAGTTCTCAATGTTTTCAATAAAAATGTAGTCAAACCACTTAATATCATTGGTGATAAGGCTGGCATACTCGATACGAAATCTACTGCAAACTATATAGACATCATCACAAAATGGTGGGATGTAATGAATGTGAAAACAGTCATGAAAGGTATTCACAAAAGAAATACTTATCAAGAACCGATGAGGTTAGATGATTTCAGGTATCAATTTTTAGGTCAGTTTGTGAATTGGTTGACCACATGGGGCAATGCTGTCTCAGATACTGGTCGTCTGACACCTGAGACGCATCTTGCCTTAACAATAACAACGAATGCCATGCAAGAGATATGCCACTATTGCACAAACGAGTTGGGCTTGAAATTTATTCTAACTGGGAAGTTTCAAACTGATAGTTTAGAGGATCGTTTTGGGAAGTACAGACAACTGGCAGGTGGGCAATACGATATTTCAGCTACTCAACTGTATGAAAGCGAGGCAAAATTAAGACTTCAATCAACTTTACCATTGGAGGAGGTATTGGTGCGGTCAACATTGTTAAAAAAATCCCTCTAATTTACCATCACACTTTTACCGCAGTGTCCTATGCAGTGAATTTACATATAATGTATAACTTATTATGTGGTACCATCGAAAATGTTTGCTTCACTGGCAGTGATTGAATATCTGTTTAAACGCTATTAGAGTAAGTTGTTCATGTGACTCTATAGGTCATGAAAGCATCAATTAGCTGTAAAATAAACATAATATCAATATGATGTAAAAAAAAGAAACCGCACATTTTGCTGAATTGCAGAACTAGATATAATATGGCAGCACTTTTACTATCACACTGTGATGGTAAATTTGAGGGATTTTTTTACAGTATAGTTTCTTGTAAAACAACTAAACTTTCACTATATGAGCTGTAAACACAGAAAATCTAATTGTGGTGCGTTTCCTTTTAAGTTATATAAAGACATGAAGCCTTTTCCCATCAGTAAAAAAACATATAAAGCAGCTATACAGACGATATGACAGCAGAAATAAAATAATATATTTCGTATATGGTGTATGTCTAGTTGCTACTTTAAACAGTTTACCTTCATTTAGACGCTTATTAAAAATAAAGGAAAACCTCTTCTATAGAAAATGTTCTTCACATTATTTACAGCAATAACTACTACCAATATTAATTTTACTTATGCATAGTTTAATTAATAACCACAAAAAACTATAAACAAACTATTAAGAAATATAATCTTTGAACATAGTACTTTTTAATAATATACCTTATTTAAGCAATGTATTTTAGGACTTCAAACGTATTGGATTTAAAAAGTATACCTTATAGTATAAGTTAAAATAATAAACGCCTATTTTAATTTATAAAATATATAGATAAATTGAACAGTCATCAAAACGTGTCACTTCCTTTAAGCATCATGTAAAAGACTACTCTACATGCTAATATTTTTTTATCACACACCCTTTTTTTCAAAAATTAGCCAATTAAAACACTGTTAAATATTAAATTTTAAGTAGAAAACAATTTTCATGCATCATCTAACATTTATTATAACTCAAAAAAAAAAAAAAAAAAAAAAACGCTCCTCAAGCCATATAATTAAACAAGCATGCCACAGAAAATAGTTTAAAAATATTGTATTTTTTGGCCAAACAAATTTACACAAAATTTTCTTTACTAAATAAATAGAATTGTAACTCTTCTCCCATCTCTTTGAAGCCCCCCGGGATAACAGAAATACTTCTTTCTACGGGAGGCAGCGTAAAAAGGAACTAACAGATTGATTGTTTTTCTTTACTTGTCGAGCTTGCTGGGAGGCTTCAAACACAATCCGAGACTTAAGATCAATGCTTTTAAAAAGAATAAAAAGGAATTTTGTTGAAACCAACTTTCATGGCAACTATTCACGAATTGATAAGCATAATGAATGATATGAAATATTTTCTGTTTAGAAGAAAATTAAGGCTATTATTTTTTAAAGTTCCGTATTCGGTTTTTTTCTTAATTTTCAAATTTGAACTTGTTTCTTATTGTATAATGTTCTTTTGCGATTATCTTTAATTACATTTTTTTTGTTAAGCTTTTTGTTTGTACTCTTACTGAGGTTTTATTGTTATACGCTAGTATACGTACTAATATCTTTTTGTTATGAATATTTTTCATAAACCTATACACCTTTTTCCTATTATTTCATTATCATCAAATTAGTTTTATCGTATTGTGTTATACGGAGACAGAAATTTATTCAATTGCATTTACAATGTAATTAACATTTCTTTGTTGCAATTATTTTTATGAGGACCACATTTTTGAAATAAAAATAAGTCTGAAAAATGTAATGCTGAATTAATTATAAAATCCTTCTATTTTTGCAAAAGAAATTAAGCATAAAAATTAAAATTCATATTTGAGCCTTCACAATATGATGATAAATCTGACCAGATGGATAATTTTATCCATATGGTCAGATTATCCATACTGAGATTAAATTTTTTTACTACTTAATGAACAAATATTATGGTCTAAATATTCAACTTATTTTATTGAACAAACAAATGTTATCAAAGTAAATTACCTTGTAAGAATACATAAATTAGCTTAAATCACACTCTAACACTTAACTTTATTCTTTATTTCAATTCACATGCTTACTTAACTCAAACATTATCTTTATATTTCACATTATCTCATGCACAAGAGAGGCACAAAATAATTATATGCTTCCCATCCCAAAGATTTGTTTAAAATTAAAATATATAATATATTTTCGCTGCCACTTCTGACTAAAATATATTTTTAAAAATAAAACTAAAAACCGCACTAGGATTTAAATGAAATCCATTGTTCTACAAATCCCCCACAGCGAAAAAAAAGGGCACAAAAACTAATTTCTTTCAAATTTATCACTGAATACATTTTATCACATGATCTCCCTTTCCCTAAGACGTGACTAACTCTATCCATATTAATGATTTCTCCAAAAATACTTCATTATAATCCGAAGGAATTCGGTTCGAAAAATAATTGCTCTCTACGATACGAAACCAAACAAACCGACGTGCAAACAGTACTTGATGCTCCACAAAAGCAAATTCTGGGTAAATGCATAATGATTCATTTTCAAATTCAACGGCAACAGATTTAATTTCTTTATTCGATTGCGATCAAGTTAATCTATGGAGGAATAATCGAGTTGAAATCTTTTTCTTTACCTATGTTTTGTTCATTTCTTTTTTCATTATAATACACTGCAATTTTTCATGTGAATGATTCTTGTCTTGAGGTAAATTAATGCAATATGGTTGATTTGCAGTTATTTATTTTCTATGTATTTGTTTTTCAATTCTAATGAAGTTATTTTCGTATTTATTTTTCACTTTTTTTTAAACTTTAATACATTTTTTAATTATTAGTGTTTTAAATGATTCGAATAATGTTTTATGTATCATTTTTGAGTATAATTTATTTTAAGGTTGTTATAATTTTATTAATCCCATCAGTTGCATTTACTTTAAATGAGGACCTTAAAACTTATTGGAAACGAATTAATAAATTACGTATGTTTGTTTTAAAATATCTAATAAATGAATGGATAAAACGTGATATTTAAAGCAAAAAAATATGTCATTATCAGATATAAGTGTTAGTACCTGACATTCTGCTTGATGATCCAAAGATTTCTATTGATAATTCAATTATTTTTTTAATGATTTTTTAATTAAACTGAAAATAGTCAAAGCTTGCTGTTTACAGTAAAAGCAAAAAAAAAAAAAAATACGACTACGAAAATAGTACAAATATAAGTTTACTCAATAATAATGAAATATTCCTGATTTAGGTCGGAAAACTTTCTTATTTCTTAAAGACATAGGGCAGACAGACGTAACTGTTTATTAGCCTAAAGCATTCGATAAGAGGGAATAAAAAACATTATTCAAACACAAAATGCAACTATTTTTTTTAAAGAAACAAAAATATGTATTGCTAGCTTCTTAGTTTTAACTGCTTTAATACGAATTTTTTTTTAAACGCTTAATATAACGAATAAAAAATTGAATTCATTCCTTCAAGACCTAAATGTATTTAATGACTTTATTATTTGTCACATTTATATGATGTTTAATAATAGCCAATTATTTCAGGTAACTTATTGTTATATACACATAAGAAGGAAACTCATTAAAACTCAAAACAAAAAGCAATTTTCATGAGAATATCCTGAATGGAGTTCATTTGGACCAAACTCATTAAAATATGAGCACAAAAATGGTAAAAAGTCTAAAACTATAAAGAAAAATATTGCCCGATGACAAAATATTTGTTTACTATACGCAATTTATGTCTCATTGTTGAGCTTTAAATTATATAAATATAAAAAATTTATATTAAAAAATAATGAGGAGTTATTTGTTAAGTTTTAATATGCAGGTTATTCAATTATATTCAAGGATCAATGACACATTTAGAAATTTAATCTGAAATCAAATAATTATTTTATATGCGAGTTTGTTTTTATAACAATGTGCATTATATGATAAAATAATAATTTTATTTATAATAGGCAGCTTAAAAATGAGTGTTCGTGACGAAAACATTAAAACTAATCGAGTTAGTTCGATTGTGAGTCAGATATATTGTTCAGTAGTATTTGTTAAAAAAAATTATGTTGTTTAGGAAACATCTATTATAATGAAATTTTGAAGATTTCCGTTTATTATATATACCAAATGTATGTTATGTTTGTTATAATTTTTATGTGTTGTTTTAACCTTTTTTTAAAAATACATAAAAACCAATTAGACCAAAAACCAAAAACAAAAAAGTTCAGATAATTATTTATCTGAACTTACAATATAATAAGATTTTATAAGATAGCGATCAGAATTTCACTTTTAAAAAAAATTTCTTATGTAATATTATATAGTTATTATTTTCCATTAAATTTATATTTTCATTTTGAGTTTTAAAAGTGAACATATTCGGGCTTTATTCATATAATATAAATTAATAACACATAATCGTATTTTCAAAATTCTTAAGGCATTCGAATACCCAAAATTCTAAAATTTTACTATTACTTTAATCTTTTGCAAATTTGGCATAGTGATTTCAAATATAATGAACAATGCTATTTAGGCATTTTTTTTAATTTAAATATAATTAATTTATTTTAAATTGTGTTTTTCAACTAAAAAAGAGGTTTACGCTAACAAGTCCACCACATTGAATTTTCCTCCTATAAACATTAATTATGTGTTAAATTATTCTCCCTTTTGAACTGATACATGCAATGACTTTCTAGAGTTACATACAGATTACAAGATAAAAAGTTATTAAGAAAAATGTTATGAATTAACTAAAAAAAAGTTGTTTTTTTTTTCGATTAACTTACACTTGGACATTTAAAAAAAAACTACCATCTTTGCACCAGATGTTAGAGGCTTATAGCACAGATATATATTGAAATAGCATTTAAAAAAATTCAGGTATATTAATGCAAAACTTTTTATGCTAAAAGTGTTAGCGTAAACCCCTTTTTTTAGTTGAAAAACACCATTAAAAATAAATAAATTATATTTAAATAAAAAATTGCCTAAAAAGCCTTGTTCATTATATTTGAAATCACTATGCCAAATTTGGAAAAGATAAAAGTAATAGTAAAAGTTTTAGAATTTTGGGTATTCGCCTACCTTTAAGTATTTGCATCACATGCAAACTGATGCCTGGTGATATTTAAGTTGCTTCAGTACATTTTAAATAAATAATAAAATAATTGACGGTTCACTTTTTACATTTACTTAAAATGCGCAAAAATAAAGTAATGAGAACTAAAATATCCGTAAAATATTATTGAAGTAATATTTATACCTAATAACTTATTATCCCATTGTTATTTCTAATGTAACTCAATCTGAAATCGAAGCCCGAGCAACTTCCTTTCCTATTATAGGTATTATTTTGAATTTATTGTTTCACTATCAAATCTAATAACACCAAAGAATATTTCTATATAAATCCTGATTGCATTTTATACATTTGATTCCTTTTAAATTATAAATTACTTCTTATATGATATACCTCTATTTCCTAGAGAAATCCATATGCAAAAGTATAATGTATTATATAGAAACGGAACTTTTAAAGAAAATCCAAGAATTTTACGAATTGTAATTTTAAATCGAGTTTTTCTAATATGCGTGCAAAGTATGATTGAAATATAATAGAAAATTCAGTTTTCCAAAAAGCGAGTACTACAAATCATATCCCTGGATTTGGGTGTGTTATTTCAATAAAAATACTAATCAAATTAATTCCTATCAAGCATTATTTGTCAGTTCAATTGCAACACATTTCATTTTTCTTACGATATCGAAACGGAAATTTTTTCAGTATAAAATCACTGAAAAAAAAAGGAGGAAATAATTAATATTTTAACTACTTATATTGGAAATTTCGACAGTTAAAATTTATCAAAAACCATTTTAGTTTTTAGAACATTTTAAATACTCATTTTATTGCTTTGCAACTTATACTTTTGTCTAAGATTAAAAAAAAGTGCCTTATATGTTTTCTGAGACATATATTTAAAAAATTGCTGCAAGTTAACAAAAAAACCAGGCAGCAAAATTTTAAAATTACCCGAACACTATCTTTTTTTAACTACTAAGGTATATTCCCTTTCAAAATAATATGAACATTTATGTACCATTAAACAAAATAAAACTCGCAACTTTTTTGAAATTTGATTATTATCATCAAAAAATTCGAAATACTTAACTAATTGTATCGTAATTACATTAAACGTTTCAAAATAAAAGATAATGGTCCGATATTAAACTGGTAATATGCTTTTTAATTTTAGCATTTTATTTTTAACTATTGCCCTAAAAGCTAGCAGTCACATTAAAATAAATACCACCTTGCTAAATTCACAAGATTGTATAGAGAAACCTTCAGAATACTTGACACTATTTATAGAATTGCTACGCATGTCTCTAAAAATATGTAAAAACAAAAATTTCCCTCACAAGAAAGTGTCGTTAAAACTGTTGTTTGGAGTTCGCTTATCTTCCTGTGTTATCTCTTTTCCTGCCTTTCTTATCCCATCTTGCAAAGTGATAACATTAGCCTATTTGCCTTTAAAGATACCAGTTATCAGGATAACAGTTAACTATAAGCGGGAATTTCTCTTTCAAGCAGTTTAAGTTTTAAAGAGCCAGAAGAGAAACAATTAACGATTCTTAAACTGTCAGAATACAGCAGAAAATTCTAACGTTTCCGCATCAATATCTGTTTCCTTTAAGAAATAAAAGTTAAAATTTAAATGTCCTAAAATTTAGAGTTTGTAGGTTTTTCATAAATATTTTTAAAAGTAACTATAAACTTAATGTTCAACACAACATTTATACACTACGTTCTACACTCTATAAATATTGCGTAACTTTATCAAATAACGCTAGACGCTGAAGCTGCCTCCAGTTTTATAGAGTAAGTTTGCGCCCAATTTTTAAAATGTAAAAGTAAAAAACTGTTTAGTTCGGAAAATAAGTGTGTTTTAAAGTATAACAAAGCTCATTAAAACAAATAAATTTAGTTAGGCTAAGGAATGAAAAAGCAAAAAAAAAAAATGAATATTCAAATAGTGCTAAAGTACACGAGTTACACATTTTAGGTTCATATTCACTGTGAAATAAATTCATAATTATATTTGAAAATTATAAAAAAATTCATTAAAACTTAAACTTTTTAACTCTTTTATCAAACGTTATTTGGTTATAATCTAGCCTTTACGAAAATAAATTATCAAAGCAAATACTCGTTAAAAGTACAGAAACTTGGTATTCCAAATGCGCATTCACGAATTATTTTTTAACATAATTTAAAATCGACTATTTGCATGTCGCAATTGATATTGTCAAGTCACAAAAAGTTTCACAAATGATCCCTGAAAATTCCCTTCCCTGTGAGTTAGTAAAAAACACAAAATATTTTCATTTTTATAAGTTCTGTATCTGCCAAATGCATTCTATATATCACAAATATATAAAATATGCATAATTTCTTCACTTGAAAACGTTTTAGATCTTATTGAAATCGCAATATAAATAGCAAATTATTTTAGTTGATTTAAAATAAACTTAATCTTGTTTGGTTAATTTAATACTGGGTTAGTTAGGTTTGAATTATCGTCGCACTAGAGCTATTGGCGACGGGCGTCGTATTTTCGAACCACAGTCAGGTGACGAATTTAATATTGGTATTTTACAATTTTAAGCTATTTTTAATTAACGTAATTTTTCATCTTAAGTAATATCATATGCAAAATATACTTTATTGTCGCTTCTGCATTTCACTGCTATTCAAAGTACTATAATTTTTAAAAATTAGTAAAAAACAAATTAAATTAATGACTTCATAAAATAACATTTTGGGAAAACAAAATTGTTTTTTTTTCGAATAATACACAAATGTCATAAAGTTTACCAAGTTGAGTTTAGATTGAAAAAAGCATAAAACAGTTCCTTACTAATGTTAAATCTTTATCTTATGTAAAAAGGTCTATCTAAAATCTAGAATTGCTAAATAAAACTGAACGAAAAAGAAATAGTTAAAAGGAAACTATTTCCCATTTTAAATTTCCCAAAGACATAAACTTAAAATTAACATTAACGTAATTTGTAGAAATGCATTGTCTTAAAACTAACAAGATATTAAGCAGTTTGAAATTTCAATTAGTTCGAAATTCATAATTGACTTGCTTTTCTTCACTAACTCAAAAATATTCATTAAATTTCTAAAATATTAAAAAGAACGCTTGTGAACATACGTTAATTTCATTAGATTAAGTAAATAAAATTCACTTTAAAATAGTTTGCTATTTCCATTTTAGCCGTTTCATAAATTTATGAGAGTTATATAAGTTACTTTTAATCGATGTTTCTTAACCCGTTAAAGCCTACCGTGACCATATGGCATCAAAAAACAATTTTAGCCAAAATCAAAACAACATCAAAAAACAACCAACCCCAACTACCAAACATCAAAAAATAATTATAGCATAAACCATATTTTTTATTCCCCATTTACGTTAAAATCACTTATATGTCTTGCATTTGTAGGCTAGATAATAGTTTAAACTATTTATAACAGATTTTACTTCCAGTCAGGAATTTCTTTTGCAATTGTTTGAAAAGTCATATTGAAAAGAGAATTCTGGGTTTAATTGGGTTAATTTGTTCCTTTACTAGGCATACATTTCATCCAAACGTTTCTAAAACAGTGCTGAAAACTACTATAAATGATTAAGTTTCGTTTACAAACTCTTTAATGAATTAACAAGCAAGCTTTACCAACAATCAATAAATTAAAATAACGGAAGTCCTGTATAAAGTACTCAGGGTAAGTATTATCTTTAGAAAGCAAATATATTTGCTTTATACATCGCACACAGTCTGTTGAACCTATATTGTCACAAAGAGAATCAATATTTGGAAAAAAGCCGAATTCTGGCAAACACAGACAAGATTTTATTATCTTTCTGTACATATATGAACAGATATGCTCTTCAAGTTAATATTTTGAAAATGATTTATGGAACTTTAAGTATTTGTACATATCACGTAACGAACGGATTACTAGCCAAATATCTAATGTAATTAAGTATCATTTTTCATTATCATTTTTATGAAGAACCTTTAGTTTTCATTTCAAACCAAACGTAGGTCATATTTGAAATGACTTGCAACAAGTCTTTAAGAATATGTTTTCGATTAAGCTAATATTGATAGGAAAAAACGACTAGTTCTTGTATTAAATGATAATGTGCAATGGGCGTCATATTTAGATGCGAAAGGTAACTTCAATTTTTTTCCCGGTTGTACCAAATATCCAACAAGAACAGATGAGACCACTTCGAGTTATTTACTGTTTACGTGTCTGATCGCTTAAGACCTTATGGTAGAATAAGAAAATAAAAATTGTTGTTATAACATCTGAGGGTGTAATTTTGCTGGTAAAAAATGAACAAAGACTTGTTTTCTAAAATAAATCATGAAACCTTTACGAACTTTCTGTCGGAATCAAAAATCCTTACCTAAACCAAAAATTACTTCAAAAACCATGAACACAAATTTACTTAAGGTAGGCGAATACCCAAAATTCTAAAATGTTTACTATTAGTTTAATCTTTTCCAAATTTGGCATAGTGATTTAAAATATAATGAACAATGCTTTTTATGATTTTTTTATTTAAATATAATTGATTTATTTTAAACGGTGTTTTTAAACTATAAAAAGGGGTTTGCGCTAGCACTTCTAATATAAAAAGTTTTACATTAATTTATCTGAAATTTTTCACAGATGCTATTGCAATGTATATCCGTGCCATGAAACTCTAACATCTGGTGTAAATATACTAGTTTTTTTTTAGTGTTAGTTAATCGAAAAAAATTCTGTTTAGTTAATTCATAACATTTTTCTTAATAACTTCTTTTCTTGTAATTTGTATGTAACTCTAGAGGGTCATTGCATCAAAACGAAGAATTTAAAACATAATTAATGTTTATAGGAGGAAAATTCAATGTGGTAGACTTCTTAGCGTAAACCTCTATTTTTATTTGGAAAACACCTTTTAAAATAAATAAATTATATTTAAATTAAAAAAAATGCCTAAATAGGAGTTCATTATATTTGAAATCACTATGGCAAATTTGGAAAAGATTAAAGCAATATTAAAAAATTTAGAATTTTGGGTATTCGCCTACCTTAAGTCAGTAATCCCTTCAAGTTAAGCATAATTTAGTGTATTTCTTAAACTTTCTATTTTCATTCCCTAACTTTAAATTTTGATTTTATGTTTGATAAGCACTCTCAAGCACAATACCAAAAAAATTTACTCTAAAATTTTTAAATGCCTGATAATCTATTATGCTTTTAAATATATTTTTTAAAATTTTTAAATAGTGACTGATTTTTTCTTAAAATAATCTAAAAAGTTTTATATTTCTTACACTGAAAAATTAATCCCGACAATTTAAAGGTATACAACTTGAAACTGAGTTATCAGAAAAAAAAAACATTAAAACTGTGGAAACTTTCTGTATTAAATTCCATCCAAAATACGGTTTTCCCATTTAATAATCATCTCTCCAAATCTCTTTACAGTGTCGGAGGTTAAAAAAGATATGTTGTTGATTTTTACTTGTTTCTGAAATGACGTCATTCATAATAAGTTTTTAAGAAAGCATTTTTTAACTGCAAAGAAGTTCAAAGAAATTATTAAAGATCGTAATGCAAGCGAAATGGTATTGTTTAGAAATGGTTTTAAACCGTTTAAAGCAAACTCTAATACGACATTTTAAAAACTGACACTCATAACCGAGTAAAAAATATTCAATCTGTCGCATTGTCAAAATGGCTACGGGTAAATATTACTCAAGTTTCAAACTTGCATATAGTACTCATTTCTGAACCCATACATATTCTCAAGAATAAAAAGCATGGGGCTTATATTCAAGCTTGGTCTATGACTCAAAACTGAGTTAAACTTGACTCTATATGGTCCTTTTCAAGTATGTGCTTGTTCCAAATTGAGTATAAATTGACAAGTAATTTACATGTGGAATTCTTCTACAATTTTCTAATACTTATGGATATGAGCCTCATAAGATGACTGGGAGTGGGTAGGATTCGAACCTCCGCTCTCCGGCTTTTACAACAGATTCTATCTCAAGCGAAATACCAAAACCCTTCGGTTAACTACGCTGCCGGTGAAACATACTACATTTAACGAATTAAAAGCAATTTTGTTTAAAACTGAGTATTGCAGTTAACAAATTTGAAACAGAAAATGTAATTTGAAAATGAAAACATAGTTTACTCAGATTTGAATGTGCCTCATTCTCAGCAAACGAGAAATCTTGCAAAACTGACGGGTTTTTTTAAGTGTATAATGGGGGGGGGGGGGGGGATAGTTTTTACAAAGTTAGAAAATTTTCAAGGCATTCTAAGTATCAAATCTTACAAAAAGCTTTACAATATATGTTATATTTTAAGATTTTCAATTAAACTCAATCTTTCGATAGGATATTTTATCAAAAAGCTACAATTTTAATTAATGAAAAATGCCATTTAATATACCTATTTGAATGTACACAAATACTGTTTACGTAGGTATATTTATAGAAACGCAGGTTTTTCTTTAAATAAATTTTTCAGAAATTCCTTTTGCTTGCAATTTATAAATTAGTGTTTTTTGAGACGTTTACATCATGCAGGATAATAATACAATTAGTGAAAAAATAAAACAAGCAATAGTTTCCCGAAACTTTATCAAATTATGTAATATACTAATACATTAAATCAAACGTATTCATTTTCTTAATAATTCACCAATTTCTATCCCTTTTATTTCCTTGTACCTTTTTTGTTTACTATTTTCTTTGCTAAGAAAAACAGAAAACCGTCCACTAATAAAGCCATTCTTTGAATCCAAAATTGTATCTTCAAAAATTAAATGGATTTTCCTTGAGCTCAATTAAATGTAAATAGACAAATTTACACTTTTACTTGGGTTCCACGCTTAATGATCATTCTGAAAAGCAGGGAATGCGTAGATTTTTTTTTAAAAATAAAACAACCGATCTAATTGAAATTCAAGGTATCCGGGAAAACTTTGATAATGAAGTATAAAAGAAAGCGTAACCATATTAAAAAGTATATTTATTCAGGTTACGCCTTGGGTGTCTTGAATAGGATTTGATTTTTAATTTTTACATTGCAATCAATGCTATTATACTGAGAAATTTGAAACAAATTTCCTTTTGTTTGAGGTTTTTCTAATTTATATAATTTTCCGTAATTGGTTCGACGTGCATAAAAAATATTTTTATTATAGAAAATTGTATATTAGAGCATGTTTTAAAGATAACAATTATTCATAAACTGTTTTTGTCTGCAGATTTATTAAACAATGCCATTTTTTATTTGTTGTAAGTACTTCACTTAAAAAGTTTAAATTGTATGACATTGAAGCATTTCCTTTTCAAATAGTACTTACTTTTTTTCAAATTTTTGTAACAATTTATTTGTGATATTTTTTTAAGGTAGGCGAGTACCCAAATTTCTAAAATTTTTACTATTACTTTAATCTTTACAAAATTTGGCATAGTAATTTCAAATAGAATGAACAATGCTTTTTGGCAATTTTTTTTATTTTAATATAATTGATTTATTTTAAACGGTGTTTTTCAACTAAAAAAATGGGTTTACGCTAACACTTCTAGCATAAAAAGTTTTAATTTGATTTACCTAAAAAATTTTACAGATGCTATTTCAATATATATCTGTGCCATGAACCTCTAACATTTGGTGTAAATATACAAGTTTTTTTTTTTTTTTAAATGTCCAAGTGTAAGTTAATCGACAAAAAAAAATTTTTAGGTTAATTTATAACATTTTTCTTAATAACTTCTTTTCCTGTAATTTGTATGTAACTCTAGAGGATCATTGCATGCATCAGTTCAAAACGAAGAATTTAACACATAATTAATGTTTATAGGATGAAAATTCAATGTGGTAGACTTGTTAGCGTAAACCTCTTTTTTTTAGTAGAAAAACACCGTTTAAAATAAATAAATTATATTTACAGTTAAAAAAATGCCTAAATAGTATTATTCATTATATTTGAAATCACTGTGCCAAATTTGGAAAAGGTTAAAGTAATAGTAAAAATTTTCGAATGTTGGGGAATTTTGGGTATTCGCCTACCTTAAGAAACAATATAAGATCTCAACGAGTAATATCCAAGGATTTCACAAAAATTTGAAACTAAAAAAAAAGCTGTAGTATTACTTGTGATTTGCCTTTTTAAATAATTTAAAAGTAAGAGTGTAGACTTAGACATGAGATTTTATCGCAATATTTTTGCATTTGTGAATAATTTTTTACTTCTTTTTGGAAACCGAAACGTATTTTCGTTATGACATTTTTTTAATTACTGATATTTAATTTTGATAAAGGTTATGTGGAACAGGCGTTCCAATCATTAAAAAGAGCACTGTTATGTGTATGTTTGTATGGTGTTAACAGGGAAACCCCGGTTTTACGTTTTTCAAGAGTACAATAAAAAATATAGTGTAAAAGAAGAAAAACGTAAAAACGAGGTTACTCAAATCGTACTTTTTAACATTTTAGATTTATACTAAGCGGGAAAACGTAAAATCAGGGTTTAAACTGTTATGAGAATTTAATCAAGGCACGAGTTAGTTTTAATTATTGAATATAAATATTTTATTTACAAAAGTGGTATCAAAAGTATGTACAGTATAGTAATTACCTACATGCCCGATGTCGTGGACTGGTGGACAGAGTAGAGCGACGAGTGGTAGTACGATTCGTTGGGCAAGGCGTGCTGTCCGGCCGGGTTGACAGGGGAGAGGGGCGCGTACGCCCCGTACTGCACCATGTCGTACAGTTTCATTTCTTTGTTCTCGCTGGCGATGATGTTGTTGATGGAGAAGGGGTGGTTGGAGGGGTTGAAGTGCGGGTCCGTCTTGAGCTGGCCCGCCGCCAGCATGCCGGAGTGCAGCGCGGCCGCCTCGCTCAGGCTGCGCGGGTGCAGCAGCTGGTGCTCCAGGTGCATCTGCCCGTTGATGGGCGGGCTGCAGCACTGCGGGTCGGCCTCCGCCTTGCACGCCTCCACCAGGTGCGGGGGCATCTGCTGGTGGTAGAGCGGGCTGCTGGTCGGCGTGCCCCCCCGCTGCTGCGGGTGCTGCTGCTGCATCGGGTGGTGGTGCTGCGGGTGGAGCTGCGGGTGCACGGGCGAGTGCATGCGCGAGTCGCCCCCTTTCCCCGGGGACGGGCTGCTGGTGCTGGAGTGCGAGCCTTTGGTGGCCTGGCGCACGGCCTCCTTCTTCTCGCACTTGAAACGCTTCTGACGGCGAAGGTAACATCCATTCTCGAACATGTTCCCAGAATCCGGATGTAGAGTCCAGAACGAGCCTTTGCCGGGCTTATCCGGTGTTCGGGGCACCTTCACGAAGCAGTCGTTGAAGCTTAAGCTGTGGCGTATAGAGTTCTGCCAGCGCTGCTGGTTCTGCCTGTAGTATGGGAATAAGTCCATGATGAACGAGTAGATCTCGGACAGGGTCAGCATCTTGGAGGGGCTGTTTTGTATGGCCATGGTGATGAGGGAGATGTACGAGTAGGGGGGCTTCGCGTGCGAGTAGCTTCTCCTGTAGGTCTTGTCGGCGCGGGCCCGCTGTAGGGCCGCCGTGGCCGCGCTGCTGGGGCCGTCCCCGGGTCCCGCGTGCCCAGAGAAGTCCCTGCCGAGGGGGGCGTTCATGGCCCCTAGCCCGCCCATGGAGCCCATGCACGCGGGCGATGTCATGCCGTTCATGCCCTGGTTGAGCGAGTTCATGGCACCCAGCGGGGCCATGGCCGTCATGGTGGGGGACATGCATGTGCCGGCACCCCCGCCTATGCCCATGCCGGCCCCGGGGCCCATGCCCCCCATGGCCGAGGCGGACATCATGTTAGTGCCGAAGCTCTGCGGCGAGTAGTTCATACCGGCCATGGACATGGACGACGCCGTCGCACTGTTCATGCTGTAGCTGTTGCTCATGGGCTGCATGCTACCCATGCTACAGCTAGAGTCCGGGTAGCCCTTGTGGCTCAGCATCATCTTGCCTAGAGTCCTTCGACCAAGTCCCAACGACTAAAAAATACACGACTCTTCGGAAACAAATCACTGCTCTCTAATAAAAATCATTTATATAATTCGGACCATCTAAATAGTTTTTCAGAAGCAAGAAACAACAACGGGCCGGTCGAGCCAGCACCGGCGGCCACCACGTGCGCTGTCCGTGTAAACACTCGACACAACTCCGGCGAGTGACTTTTCCAATCCTGGGTCCTCTTGCAATCGCTTGCTTCAGCCAAACTCCAGTCGTGGAGTGTCGGCCTTAGGTAAATATGGCACGGCACACAAAACCGAGTTCCCCACACGGCGCCGCCCCTTCACCATTCAAATCCTGCCTGCCGACATTCGCATCTCCGCCCACTTGTCGTGACGTGGCGGGCTCTAGCCCAATCCCTGTCCGCCTTTCGGTCCGCCTCGATCGCGTCCGGGGCGGAGTTATCCGGCTCGATTAGGCGGGCCCCTCATTATCGGCTTGTTAGAGGGAGTCAACGCAAGAGACCTAGGAGAAAAAGAAGAGAGGAAATTAATTAGGGAATGTTTTTAATAGAATAATCCATTTTTATTTGTTTCGAAAGAGAAGGAAATTTCTTGATTTTTTTTTTATTTTTGCGTCTCCTTACACTTTTTCTTTCTTTTAAATAGTATGGAAAAACGGAAAGCTGGTGTTTGATATGAATATTAAATATTTTTCACAATTAAAAATATACATATAATAATTCAATAAAATACTCGTGAGAAATAGTTATTTTATTTTTTAAAGATAAATTAAAGAGAATATGTTATATAGTACCTTATATATATACACCAGTTTCGGCTGCCATTAAGTACTCACCTTATTATCAACTAGAAGGCAACGAAACGAAATTACATTGGGATGAAAAAATGGATAAGGAATAGACTGAAAAAAATGGGTAAGGAATAAATGAATTAAAACGGGGGCGAAAAATGGAATTAATGCTATTATTTGGTGATTTGTTTTCAGTTTCATTTGTTTTAAATAAGAAGGAAAAGTATCTGTGAGTGTTTTTATAGTCTAACACAAAAAAATATTGAGAAAGTTATCAAATTGTTTCATAGCTTTTTTTGAAAAATATTCAAAGTATTGAAAACTGATTTTAGTCCTTAGTCCAAAATATAAATTTAGTTCTGGAAGTTAAATATAAACGTGTATTTTGCAAAATAAAGAAATATTTAATTTTCATAGGATTAAAAAAATTTGCTCCATAACAAATATTTTATGACTACAAAGCACGTTTATATAACTCTGTAAATGGTTTAATTGATATTTTATTTTAGAAGTTAATATTATTTTTAATAGAATTTAATAGTATTTTATTTAATATTTTTTAAAAGTTAATATTTTTAATATTAATAATTTTTTAATGAAAGCTTTGCTATTCTAGATCTGAAAAGCGATTTTAATAGAAAGTAAATGAAAATTACATTATATTGACTGTTAAATGGTGTTGTTGCTAAAATCATTTCGTTTTCATATGAAAAAGAAAATTATTTCAGTTATAAGTCAGTTTTATAACCGATTTATTTGTTTTCAAAAGAAATCATTAATACTAATTAATTAAAATGAATTGTAATATTCTGTTATGATATGTTAGAATAAAAAAACATTGTTTAATATCTGCTCCTACACATTAACAATGCATATAAAAAGACAAAAAAAAAATTTTATAGTTTACATAATTTTTTAAGTAAATTGTTATGGAAATAAAGTTGTATAATGCCTTTGGTATTGCATTTTCGATTTTTTTTTTTGGGGGGGGGAGGGGAGGGGGTATTGTAAAAGACCCAAGCAAATAAACAAACAGAATAAAATAACTTTTATAATAAAGCTTTTTCGTTACGATAAAAGATATAAGATTTTCTTTCAAAAATTATTGAGTCCTTTAAGGGGTCATTGGAGTCATAAAAGTGTTCAAAGAAGGTACTACAAAGCATAGTTTTCAATTTTATATATAATTTTTTAACTACTCAACATATAAGTATAATTTTTATATGTAATTCTATAAGATTCATTTATTATAAAACAAATTTTAAAATTTATGAAACTTTAGCCAAAGCTAAAATAAATTATTACAAAACTTAAAACTACAATTTACAAAATTTGAAAACATTGGGATTCGGCTTGCGCGCCACATTTTGAAGTCAAAATTGAAGAAATATCCAAGAAAAGGACTTTATACTGTACAAATATGTACAAACAAAGACTTATACCTAATTTCTAAGCTCAATTTTAATTAGAAATTATTTTAAAAAATATTCAAATCAAATTTTTTTTTTTTAATAATTTCTAATAAACATTGAGCTTAGAAGTTAGGTATAAGTCTTTGTTTGTCATATTTGTACAGTATAAAGTCCTTTTCTTGGTCATTTCTTCAATTTTGATCTCAAAATGTGGAGAGCAAGTATAATCCAAATATTTTCAAATTAGTAAATAATTTTATGTTTGTTATCATTTATTTTAGCTTTGGCTATATGTTTCATAAATTTTGAAATTTGTTTTATAATAAACAAATCTTATAGAATTACATATAAAAAATTATACTTATATATTGAGTAGTTAAAAAATTATATGAAATTGAAAATTATGCTTTGTAGTACCTTCTTTGCAAGTTTTTAAGACTGCCATTAACCCTCCCCTTAAAACAAATTGTACTTTTATTGTATCTGGATGATATTTTACTAAAAAGGTATTCATTAATTTCTACAATATCTGCAACGAGCCGTGTCTCATATCCAACTGCCTTAAATTGCCACTGATCCACTATAATAACAAACAGCCCCACACAAAAACGTTAAAGAAATAAGGCAAACAGCAAAGAAACAGCATCAATAATAAAGCACTAATCCGATGCAAAAATAGAATCTGCCAAGTGTAGAAAACGTGCTTCAGTGTAGCATGAAAAGACCAGATACACCACTAGGAGAAGCTGAGAGAAAGTAGCAGTCGTGTAGAAGATTAAAATTCAGCTACTTTTATGTTCATGAGACCTTGATTTGATGCTCAGTACTATAGGGTAAAAAAATGGTTTAACAAAATGGTTAGCGACAATTTGATAAAAAAAAAATTACTTTCGTTATTGTATCGGTATGAGGAAAAGAAACAATTTCATATTAATAATTTAAATACATGTGTGTCATACTACGCGTTGGAGAAATTATATACATATTAATCATATTATCTAATTGCATCATACATATTATCTAATGCATGAAATTTTATTTTCATCAAAAACATTAAGGTATCTTTAATACTCATACATTATGGGAAAAATACTTAAAAAAATTTAACGGCATTAGAATTTAAAAATAATTTCAATTTTTTTTTTTTAATTTTTATATGACAAAAACCAACTACGAAATTCCAATTTTGATAAGAATGACTGAAAACTACTAAACATATTTTAAAATAACCCTTTTTAACTATAATTTTTCAAAACATTTTTATTTAGTACTAATATTATTATACTTTGAATGCTTCCAAAAACGTAATTTTTACAACAGTTAATAATCTCAACCTTTAATTTTGAATATACTTTTACTACTGTCATCTATGAGGATTATTAGTAACTAAAACTTTAAAATGGAATGTAATAGATGAAAAAAAAACACTAATTTGTCGAGAGGGAGCACAAATTCAGTAGAATAAAATGGATTATGTTATTTGGTGCCAAACGGCAACAGTATGCATTAGAGGGTTCAATCCAAAGAAATGTAAAAAATTGATGTAAAATAAGCACCATTGGTAAAGATGAAGGGAGCACCCGTGAAAAAAAAACGGGCCTTGTTTGACGATAATCGATGGATTAATGGAGTAAGAAAAAAAAAACAAATATACACCCATTAACATTTACACAGGTCCTGTGGGAGAATTGCCTCATATGGATTAATTCGGGACAAAGCTCCCGATCGGGTTAAAGCTCTGAGAAGTATTCAAATTGGCTCAATTGTAAATTTGCTTCATGAGATTGAAATTTAAATGTTTAATTGAAAATTAAATTTCCTTAAATTGTTTAAATCATATTTCTGTAGCTGAAGATTATAAATAACTCATCCAAATTTCAAATTTAACAAACTTGCAAAATTCATCCATTTTTTAAAAAAAAATATGCTTGTTGCTGGAAAACCTGCAAGTAGGTAGTGGGTTAATACGCCTGTTTATCTTAGAGGGTTAAGGCATTATATATTTAGTAATTTGTGGAGATGATTTCATTTTTTCATTGTTTATTCATTGGGAACTTCATATTCAATAGGGAAAAAAATCCCAATCTTCAACAGCATTCATGCAAAACTACTAATTACTATGACTGATGTTTATCAATTTTTGCGGCTATTTTAAAGCTCAACTTTTATAAAAACCACCCTGTACACTGTCAAAAAAATTCTTTTATATTACAGAAAATTTCTGGCAGCAAAGTTGCCAGAAGTAATGTTACTGAAAAATATGTTTACAAAATTTTTCAGTAGGAAATTCATACAGAAAATAATTAGACATAGATATTTTCCGTGGTTGAGAGCACTTAACAATTAAAAGGTAGGAATGACAAATCCTAATCGATGGCATAGGAACCAGGCCCGTTGACTACTACATCATCGTACACTCTTAAAACAAAAGAGTGAAATCCACTCCAATTGGAGAAGTGCATTTTCGACACTGGAAAGGAGTGAATATTAACTCAGACTGAATTAAAATCACTCGTTTGGAGTGATCCTGTCGGAGGTTTAACACAAAGTATCCACTCCTTTCGGAGAAGTGCATTTTCCAGACTGGAGGAGTGAAATTAACTCAGACTGAGTTAAAATCGCTCGTTCGTTTTAAGATTGTAAACACAACTGTAGTTTGTATAATTCAAATTTCCTTCAAAACTAAATCAGAAAATCTGTTCAACAGAGGTGCAATCTATATCAATGATTACAGATTTTATTTTTTTTCTATAGGAAATTAACATATTTTCTAACAGTTTATTGCTGATCATTAAAACAGATTTCATAAATATCAGCTGACTGTTAGCACTATGTCAAACCCTGGCTACTAGGTGTATCCCGTAGTGATTTCATCCATCGAAAATGTCCTCGATTAAAAGAGATAAAGCTCATGAAGGTCGTGCAGTCCAGCGGTTAAAGTTGAATGGTCACTCCTGGATTATCTATTGTTGTGTTATTCAATGCAGATACTGCCAGACGCTTGAAATCGACCATTTTAGGGTAAAATCTATAAACTCTTAAGAACAATACAAACATTTGACTGGCAGAGTAATATCAAAGCATCGTCTATGTGTAAAGCTTTTTTTTTAATGTATGCGTTTTAATAACGGATAAGTGGGGGAAGGGGAGAGACGAGCAAAAGTATTCTTTTTCTATTAGTGCAGCTACATTATTCGGTGCTGTAAAAAACTGCAAATAAACTAACAGTAAAAACCAATTAATATTGATGGATTCACCATTGATATTGATTCATTCAAACGCGAATTGATATTTATTGTTAACAATTTATATCGATCAGTGTTAGATTAATACAAATTCTTTAAATCTGTAATAATTCAACTTTCTTCCAAATGTGCTTCATTTTTTAACCAAATTAAAATGCTATTTGATTTCCCAAATTCAAATTAAATTGAATGTCTTTTGGCGACATTTAAACAATAGTTATTAATAGTTAGAAATCATTACTTCGACAGTTAGATAATAGGCTGAGTACATTTGACTAATTTCTTTTGTTCTTAGTAAACAAAGAGAAAAATACCAGTTTTATCGTTGCAAAGATCCAAAGGATTACAATCTTAATCCCTTAAGCCTTGGTTTCCTCGGAGACGGTCGCCAGAAAAATGCGACCGCTATTATGCGTGGATGACGTCACTCTACCGTCCACCGCTTCATCGGAACGTTACGTTGACATGAAGCTGGAAACCTAGCGAACTCACTCAAGTCATTTCTGCTGTTATGGTTTTCGTTTTTGCATGTCAAAAATGGAAAATTTAGGTTCTTCGGGATTTCTCACAAAATCAATTAGTATTTATCACTCGGAAAGCGTAAAACAACTCTCGCCTTCCGTCATTTCCTCAAATTTTTAATTATTGGCAAGCACACCACGCAACAGACAACAGCAAAAAACGTTGTCATCAGGATTTCCCCAACGCACTCAACAGCAACGCAATCTGGCGGTTGTTTGAGTTGTCCGGCAACGCTCACGAGGAAACCACTCTAGCGTAATCAATGTCAGTAGTTTGTATGACGCCATTCACCGCACTTGTCCGACCGCTTAAATCTGTTGACGGACTCCGAGGATACCGAGGCTGTAGGTACAACTGAGATAATCGGCGGACCAGGCACTGCACTGCCAAGTTTGTATAGTATTAGTGCATTCACCGAAATGATAAAGAAATTCGTTTCTAAGGCTTAAAAAACAATTTCCGACTAGGTAGCGGTAATTACCATCTCCTTCTGACTTCCCCCTCTGACCAATGAAGTCTCAATGACCGAACTGCCTGAATGCCTGCCTTTTATCGAAAAGGTTTCTGGTTATTAGTACGGTAATCCCTCGCTATATCGCGCCTCGTTACATCGCGTATTCGGATACATCGCGCCTTGTATCATGTCTCCCGATTTTCCCCCGTCTTTTTCCAATACATATGGAGTTTCGCCAAAATCGACATGAGACACATGGTCATGATAGGCAACAGGTCAAGATACAGGAGAGAAAAATCAAAACAGTTAAGGGGTCTAGGAGTCTTAAAAATGTGCAAAGAAGATACTACAATGCCTAGTCTGATCTTTCATGTCATTTTTGAACTACTCAATGTATAAGTATAATTTTTTTATATGTAATTCTACAAGATTTATTTATTATAAAACAAGTTTTAAAATTTATGAAACTTTAGCCAAAACTAAAATAAATGATATTAAACATGAAGGTACTTGAACACACTGTGATTAGGCTTGCGCGGCAAATTGTGAAGTCAAAATTGAAAAAATGAATAAGAAAATGACTTTATATTGTACAAATATGTACAAACAAAGACTTATACCTAAATTCTCAGCTCAATTTTAATTAGAAATTATTTTTTAAAAAATTTAAAATCGAAATTTTTAAATTTTTATTAATTTTTTTAGAAAAAAGTTCTTAAAATAATTTCTAATTAAAATTGAGCTGAGAATTTAGGTATAAGTCCTAGTTTGTACATATTTGTACAATATAAAGTCATTTTCTTGGTCATGTGTTCAATTTTGACCTCACAATTTGCCGCGCAAGCCTAATCACAGTGTGTTCAAGTACCTTCATGTTTAATATCATTTATTTTAGTTTTGGCTAAAGTTTCATAAATTTTAAAACTTGTTTTATAATAAATAAATATTGTAGAATTACATATAAAAAAATTATACTCATTTATTGAGTAGTTAAAAAATTACAAGAGAGATCAAACTATGCTATGCAGTATCTTCTTTGCACATTTTTAAGACTCCTGTGACCCCTTAACTTTCGATGGATATTTTACCATAGAAAATGAGTGAAAGATGAATAGTATTACCTGTGCATTAATGTGTAATGATTATAGTAATTAATAAAAAGTCTTGATTTTTTTAGGAGTTATATTAGTTAATATGATTTAATTTTACCTTTTAAAGACAAACTGAGCTTTAGTTTAAAAAAAACAGTTTTTGGAAGTATAAAAAGATCAAATATATAGTATTTATTAAGTCGCTCGTTATATCGCGCAATCGGTTATAGCGGTTTTTTGTTTGTCTCCCAGAAAGCGCGATATAACGAGGTGTTGCTGTATATGTCACCCTATGAGAAAATTATAACTTAAAAACGACTATTCATGGGGAACATTATTAGTTTTCAGATACTGGTTGTAATAAAACAGATGAAAGTTCATGGGTTACAAAATAATTTTATGAGCAACAGGCAAAACTTTAATTTTACAATTATTTGAGCGGGACATTGCTGAAGGGCCAAAACCCCGCAAATTTACTGCATTATTTTATAGTTAACAAATTACAAACTTGCTTTTTTATTTAAGTTCTTACTTTAATTTAACAAGCATTACCTAATACTAAAGACAATGAAGTTTTAAATTAAAAATAATTGGAAATAAATTTATAATCTTACAACCGTAAATAACACCTCGTTGACTGCTTTAAACATTACAATAGTTCATCCATTGAATAATGCAGTTTACATTTCAACGCTTACATTGAATGGGGTCCTGCTTTATGCTCCGTTTATTTACATAATTGCCAAACTCAATCTAATGTAATTCGACTATCCAGTTAATTCGTAGCTTGTTGGGGTTTGGAGAGATTTTAAATCAATATATTCGTCATTTAAAACTGACTATTGTACTTTTAGCACAACTGTATAATAGAACTGCATACCACACCAAATATATAAAAACGAGAGAGGTATAACACAACACGACTTTCAATTACCGCTCAATAAATCAATACACGAATAAAGAAACACTCTAAAAAATAAATGCTCAAAAACGACGAAATTTTCCTTAATTTTGACGAATCCGTTACTGGCAATTGCTCCGAGTTTTCATTTCCTCAAAGTGAGGGAATTTGAATCGTCATTTTTATGAGGATTTGAATGACGTCTAATCTAAGTAAATATTTCGTCATTTTTGAGCATGCGAGTACAACAATGAGATTCAGTTTCCTCAAAATCAAGATACAGAATCGTCAAATCACGATTGAAAAGTGAGGATTCACGTTTACTCAAAAGTCACGTGATAGTTTGACGAAACTATCCTCAAAATTGGCGAAATGAGGCTTGAGGATTCATGAATCGTCAAAAATGAAAGTGTTATTTCCGAGAGTGAAGGTACAGCTGGGGAAAAAAAACGCTCCACCCTTCGTTTCTCGGCTGCTATTGGTCAAGGAACTTTATGAAAGGTGTCATTTTTCAGGAAATAGCGTAAGGAATTTAGAACTGGCAACAAAAATTGCATAAAGGGTAGTCTACATATTAAAATGAGTACCAACTTTGAAAATTCCAATGGCAACACCCAATTTTTTTTACATAAAAATGTTCAGCACCTTCAAAATACCCCATGTATAAAAAAGTATTATCTGGTTTGCATTATTTGCTGAGATATTAAAGCATTAATTTTGAACTCGTTTAGGGGGAAATCTCTAAAGTGAAAACAGTAATATTTGGGTTGCGTCTTTTCAAAACAACAAACTAACTGGGTTAACATAATCTCGCCAACGGATGTTAGAATTTAACTTTCTTCACTAATATTGTGATTTTTTAATGTTTTTTTATTTTGAAATTATAAATTCAGAAATAAAATAATATAGGACTAGAAGATAATAAAAGTTTTATTTTAAATTAAGTCTCATATACGGTTATTTATAACGAACAGATTTTCAAATGCGATTCGTTATAATCACATTGACTAACATGATTATTGCATTAATGTTTCACATTTTTTATGCAAATTTTTGTTTCATTAATATTGCTGCAAAAAGTTTGTTAAAAATTTGTCGCCCTTTATCGGTAATATAAACCACGTATTTCAAAACGAGGGTTACAACCTTAACACGATATTTAAGGAAAGCAAAATAAATTTATTCAGAATGATTGGGCAATGATTTATAATCAAGGAAAGTGGGCACTAATAATTTTAAATAAGCAATGTGGTAACAATAAAATGTACTGAAAACCGAATTTCAATTATATTTTAGCATATTTATTTTTGATACTCACTTCTTGAAATTGTATTGGAAATAACACATATTTAAAAACATAGTAATCGATATAATTTAAAGTTAATTCGACAAACAAAATACATTTCAATGCACTTGAAATAAGAAAAGATTTTTAGATTTTTTTCAGACATCAATAATTTGAATAAACATTTATCAACAAATGCTTTTCAACCACCAAACGATAATGCAAGTTAGGATCGAATTCGCCAAGTAATTTTTTACACGATCCCTAAAATTGGCCTTTTTAAGTTTTTTTACAATAACTCGGCAAATAATTGTTTTTGAATTAAAAAATTTGGGATTTTGGTTCTACTTGATCTACTTTATCGATTTATGTTAAAAAAAAATTTGGGGTTGCTATTCAAGTTTTATTTTTTATTATTTAAATTTAAATAAAAAATTATTAAAACTGAAAAATTGATGAAAAAACTTGTGTGATTTGTTTTTGGAAGATTAAGAAGTATATAATGAAAAAAAACTTTCTTTAATTCCTTTTATTTGTGGAGATATGAATAAAAGTTTATGAAACTTTTTTAACATTAATATGGGCGTTCAACTTTGAGTGCTTATTAGCTTAGCAAATAATGCAAAGTAAATAATTCTTTTTTACACATGGGGTATTTTGAAGGTGCTGAACATTTTTATGTAAAAAAAATTGGGTGTTGCCATTGGAATTTTCAAAGTTGGTACACATTTTAATATATAGACGACCCCTTATACAATTTTTGTTGCCAGTTCTCAGTTCCTTACGCTATTTCCTGAAAAATGACACCTTTCACAAAGTTCCTAGTCCAATAGCAGCTGAGAAACGTGGGGTGGAGCGTTTTTTTTTCCCCAGCTGTACGTATACCTTATAAGAGGTAATTTCAATAACTTAAAAAAAGTTATATCACCCTTGAGCATTTGCGATTTTCTCGAAAACCTTATTATGACGTCCGAAAGATACTGGGATCTCGTGTATACCAAATATAAAATCTGTCGCTCTTTTTAAACCAAAAAGAGGAAAATCGTTTTTTTTTGTTTCGGTAATGTCTTTAAAAACAAAGAGTAGTTTGGCATTTCGTCCTGGCACATGCGCAATTTTCACTAAAACTTTACTTCCGACAAGTACTAGGAATTCTTGTATTAAATTTCAAGTCCGTAGCTCTTGTAGATCGTGAAGTAGATCGTGAGTGGTTACAGCCAGACAGACGGACCAGTGTTAAAAAAAAAACACGTTTTTAGAATCAACAGTCAACACCCTCTAAATCGTGTAGAAAACACAAAACCTCCGTTTTGGATATTTGAGAGTCCATCGTTATACTTTCTTTACTTTATACGTATTTCCTATCGGGTATTGAGTTGAAAGTAATAAGGTTTTAGAAATTAGCAATTCAAAATTTCTGAGCTTTAAAAAAACAATTTACATGATACAAAGAAAATGGCAAAAACACTTTTAAATAAAGCAGCCCTAAAAAGCATTTTTGGATATATTCAAAGTGAAAATGAAGCCATCATCTTAGGGTTTATACTTATTTCGGTTTTAAAAATCGATTTGGCATTTTTAAAGGAATATTTTAATGTATATTTTCGATTTTTTTTATTGAGAATAAGTTTAAGGGATTTCATTTTTAAAGCCGGTTTTCTAAAGATGTATTGATCCTACTCACCCCTTTCAATCGGCATTTCTGTCGATAATGCAGCCTAGCTGCCAAAAAAAAAAACATTTGCATTAGATTATTTGCTAGAGACTTTCTGAAAAAGCAATAACTTTTTCCAGTTGCTAGCCATTTTTATTTTTAAATTTTTCGAGAAGAACATTCATTCTTTGCTTCAATTATGTATAAATTGTTAGTGTATATTATTTTAATTGGAAATTTGTTTGGTTTTTAATTTACCTCTATGATAGTTTGTATTTGAAAATTATTAAAAGCCTTTTTTTTTCAACTTTTTAGGGCTCTAAATTACCGTTGACAGATTTAGGAAGTATGAAGGCATAGAAGGTTATAAACCCATGTAGAGTCTGCGTTGACTTAGCACGCCGTACCACAAGATTTCATGTTATATAATGTAATGCAATCGTTTCCGGCTGCCTATATCTAGCCTCCTTTAGGAGCGTTCACACAGCCAATAACGCCTATTAATTATAGAACCCTGGTCAAGTGATGAGACATCGACACATGAGCGGGCACCCCGACGGAACTTCGAGCGACATCGTACGCTAACACCGTTGGGACTTTCGACACCACAGATTTAACGAGCACGTTTCGCTTAAAATTTAAAGAATGGAGGGCCTATTTATAACAATCTACTGCAGAGATATATTCTTTAAATTTCGCGCGCATGCCTGACCAATTCGTATAGGCATTTCCATGCGCAACGTCGTGTCATTTTTATTGTCGCAGTGTGGACATAGCAAATGGAAAATGTTTTTACAGTTTTTTTAAATAAATAATAATTTTGTGGTATTCCAACTTTTTGTATTTAAATGTTAAATAAAAGTTTTATTTAAAAAAAAAAATTAGGGGCCCTCAGAATTGGGGGGCCCCAGGCCTCATGGGCTAATGGATAATCAGGTCCCGGTTGTAGTAATAGCAACACATTCCTTCCTTTCCAACACACTCCAGTCCTTTTCGACAAATTTGATATTTAAATAGTAATTATAAAGTTTCGGAGTTTCAGTTGCAAACTTGATAGTACATTCCCAATTTATTACAAACAACAACTATCAACTATCTTATTAAGTATCTCTAGCACACCTTTATTTGAACCCCCATTTCCAATCTAAAAGCTGGGATCAAATGAAAGCAGAGCTCCAAAAGCAGTGTCAGTACCTTCTCCAGACTAACCAACGTCTGCAGAAAAGAAAAATGAAGGCAGTCGACTTTGTTTACCCATTGGTTAAAGTGGCGCCCAAGCCTAAAGTATATTGGATTTTCCGTTAGATGGGGAGAAGAAACTAAGTGAGAAGTAATCTAGAGTTTGGAAGGGCAATATCTTTCTTTGGCCATATCCTCTGTACACAAGCGGCGAGAGGGCGTTACCCGTAAAAGCTGACCAGATTGCTTTGAGTAAGACTTTTCTGAGAATTGGATAGTTTGGGAAAAATATTTTATTTTATTTTTCTTATTAATATACGTTTTTTTTGTTGGTTTGGTTAGGATAGGGATGCGGTTTATATGTATACGCTTATAAAATGTGGTCGATATCGATTGAAAGAAATGAGTAGAAATAATACCACACAATCCTGAGTCACAGCAATTTTTAGTCATTAACGAAAACTGAGAAGTAAATTAAATCGAATGAACAATAAGCATAATGTATACAAATAGTTCAGTACCTGGCATAGAGTTAGGAAAGAAAATAGAGCAGGTCCATGTATGTGCGCAATAGCCCACAAAAGAAGCAAGCTAGAGCGTGTATTTTGGGATACCATAGTACCTGTTTCGGTTACTATGTTATGAGCAGTATCTCAAAAAACCGCTAAAGCGTTGCATCTTATGATACCTCAGTGCCGGTATGTTATGCTCAGTAACTCGAAACACCTGACAGCCCTGTTCAAACCATTTGAACTGATAGACCCCTCTACTCCTCCTTCCAAACTCTATACAGTAGTATCTATAAAAAGTGTTAAATCTCAAATCGAAGTGGCCCGGGTGGTCTAGTGGTTACGATAGCTACCTGCTAACAATCTGCACACTGTACCGTATGTGGGTCCGATTCCCGCCTTTGTATTGGGTGTAATCTCTCTCTATGTGTCAGTAACAATTCTGCCTGTGTCTGTCGTACTTGACGAAGGTTTATAAGCGGGTCTCTGATCTAGCACACAAACCGGAATGTATATGTAATAACCAACCAACTCAAATCGAAACAAGCCATAAGCTATTGCGTGTGGCATGACTTAATGCATCCTCTAAACGCTTCCTTCTGGAACAACCATAAAAACGAGAATCAAATAATCAGCTACTATATCACCGATTTCCTATATTGCACGCGCTCCAGGTGAACCGGATCCTAACTCTAAACGCATTCTTTATGAAACTCATTTGGGAGATGGACATACTGAACAGCTGAGACTTGAAAACTAAACATCAGAATTTTTCCCATCAGTACATTTATTTATACGTTAGCCGTGTTTTTTTTTAATTCGTTTTTAAGCAGTTTCACGCTCTGTAAGTTTCCAATTGTGGAAGTATATTTCAAATTAAATGTGTGACATGATACCGGAATTTCGCGGCGGCTATAAACTGATTTTATATAAGCGGTTTTGTAATTCAGTTTATACGGTCATAGAAAAAAAATATATGAATACGGAAAAGCCTGTTAAAAAGCGAGACTGAACTCTTAGCTAATTTTTTTTTTAATTTTCCTTGCAATTAAATGAACTATTCTAAAATACATAATAGGAAATTTGTACAATAATATTTTCTGTAAATAAAGGTTCATTGAATAAAGCTGATTTAGAATTAGTTACAATTATTAACCCTCTTTGTGTGTGTGTGTTGTCCAAAAATGAAATTAGAACAATAAGAAAATTAAAACATCAGTAAATTTCCAGGAAATGCAATTGAAAATTTAGTGTAATAATGCACTTTTTTAATATTATTTAAGATACCATCCTTTTTTAAACCATGACAAATGACAGTGATTGCGCCCTCTAGAAGCGAGAGTGTAGGCTTTATAGCCCATTCAGCTCGCCAGAAGAGACAGTCACAAGAGACACGCAAAGAAGGACGACACAAACACATGGACAAATAACAACATTCCTTGACGGTCATAAACATCCATGCCTGACCGGAATTCGAACCCGATCCCAGCAGCTCCAAAGGCTAGCGTCCTAACGATTGCGCCAACGGGGCGGCTTTTTAAACCATACTATTATAGGTCAAATAATAACAGTATCTGTAAAACTTACTACAATCATTAATTTTCGTTCAAAACATTTTCTTAACCGAACTTACTCTGTACTATACTTTCATATCGATTTTGATCATTGAGTAATTCCAAAGAAATATGACCCAAGCCAAATTTGTAAATATTGGGGTCATATATTATTATAGAAGTTTAAAGTAATGAATACCAGATACTACTGGAAATACTAGCAACAATTTCATAGGAACAATACAAAGGAAAATGCTTGAAAAGGACATTAAATGATATTCCTTAATCCTTTCTTTCGAATGAAATAAATCTTGAATTCACAGTAACAAACCCTCACACCTGCTTTAAAAGTCACCACCAATGACCAACTCTAATACCTATTCCCTAAAAGGACTAACAGTTCGACAAAGAAAGGCTAAAAGCCTTGAACAACAACGCAGGCATAACCCCTTTGAAGCCTTCTAGAGAGCACGTGCTACACGTCAGCATACTGACCACCCCTGGCCTAAGTACTCGGACCTTTGACCCTTTTCAAGACTTCTCGACTTGGTCTCTAACTGCGTGCTGACAGTCTTCGTGGGAGGCCCATGGGTCGGGAACACCTGTAACTGTCCCGTGACAGCCCCATAAATGGATCAGGTCAACTTATTTGCCGATTCTAAAGGTGGAAGGTTCGAAATGGAAGTCGTTGACTGACTGATTGTGATTGTACTTAAAATAAAGTAATAAAGCTAAACGAAAATGAGTATGGTATTTTTTTTTACTTAGGTTTGGCATTACCGGTTACCAGAAATGCACCGGAAGCAACGTTTGATGTTTTTAAAGAAAATGTTGCTGGTTGAAGTCGTCGGACAGCGGTCAGAACCCCCTAAATACAATTTTCCCTTATCCATTTCAAAAACATTGAAAATGTAGCAAAAAATTTTGTTGCTGATTGGAACATTGTGGGACACTGCAGGATCAAGGTTGAGGTAAAATCTGTTTTTATCACATACATTGTGCCTAGGCAAGTGGGAGGGTTCAAATCTCAGTCTGATATTTATCTTCATAGTCGGATTTAAACAGTTGGTTCCGATCTAATAAGACATCGCGAAGCAAAAACAAAACTGACCCAAGCACTAGCAAAATAAATCCATTAAACACAACATGCCCTTAATCACGTAATACGTTGGTCAGTTATTGTGTCGATAAGATTCTTAGCTAGGATTCGTAAAGTGCATCCCGACTTCGCACTTCGAGTGTCCCCAGGTGACTAATAACAAACATTGACCACAAAGTCTTGTTCAGTAATAAACTCTGACCCCTGGCGATGGGTGGATGGTCACAGTATGATGTCATTGAGTCTGTGTCGGAGGACATTTTTATTTTGGTTAGAGTGTCTCGGGTTTCAAGATGTTTACAGTCCCTGCAATTTGTCAGGATTTCGGAAAGGATTTTTTGGTGGAGGAATTTCAGGATGGGATGCTCCGGAGTTTACACTGAAGATCATCTAGGGTTCAAAAACAGGTGCACCCAAGGTAGGTATTTGCAGAAACACAATCTCCAGTGCTGATTTTGTTTGGTTGATTCCTTTCTTCAGGTGCTAAAGGTTATGGAATCTGTGAGGGCTGTCACCGAGGTAGAAATATGCTATAAAAAATTGATATTTTATTGGAGTGAAAGAGAAAAATCTTCTTCAAGACATTTCAGGTGGTTTGCCAGGAAAAAAATTCTGCTTAATGTTGCTAAAAAAATTTGCGGGGGGGGGGGGGGGAATTAGAATATTAGCGTTATAGTGTAATGCAGAATAACTGTGCCATTTAAAAACTAATTTGAGGCTAATCTGAAAAGTGTATTTGAGTAAACTAATGTACACACACATTATATATTTAAAAAAAAATAACGTTTTCAGTAAATATCAAAAGCGCCTACTTACCACTATAGAAAATAAGCATTAATTTTTTCAAAAAAAAACCTTGTTTCTAGTACTATATAAATCGAACTACTTTTTCCAAAACAAAATTCTGCATTGCTGTAAACTTTTTTGTTTCAACTTTAAAATTACGAAGAGAACTTTTGAATAATTTTCTTGTTTATCATATTTCCGCTAAACAAAAATGAAACTTGTTAGTTTTATTATTCATCACTCGTCTTTTGAACAGTTTTTGGAAATTGCCGCGGCTCAAAAAGCACTTTTCCACCTATGTAAAACTTTTTACCCCATTTTTTTTTCGCAAATATAAAATTAGAGAATTTTCTACGAAGTCTTATTTGAATAACTCTTTTGATATCTTATTTAGTTAGTTTCAAGTCTTTTTTTATTATTTATCATTTGGAGACCTATATCTTTTCTCTTACAACTTTATAAAACTATTTTTTTTTCTGACTGATGAAATTTAAGAATTTATTATTTATACTTTTTTATTTCAACAAACATTCTATGCATAAATGTTTTGACAAAAACATAGAAGTGAATACCAATAAGCTACATAAAAAATCAATACATGTTTAATGCAGTAGTATTTAATATCTTTAAAATTAGTGAACATTCAAAATGATAAATAACACATACCAACACTAAAATTACTAATTTTGAATGTATATAAAATTTTCAGGTATAAAACTAAAGCTGTAATTTTACGAATTAATATCTTTTTTTTTTCAATTTTAAATTGTGAAATGATGGAATTAGTATTAGACACTAATACTTCTTCCTAATTTGTACACTTTTTTTTTAATTTTTTGGATTACTTAAATTAAAATATTTAACATTTTTGTTATATTTTTCTTTAGAGAGTAACTAGTTAAGCACTTAAAATTACAGATCATTAATATATTTTGCTTGTTTAATTTTTTATCTAAAGTTATGCTTCAGAAAAATGCAGACCAAATTCCTTGAATAATATAAATGAAATCATTAAAATTATAATGATAAATTGAGTTTAACGTTAGTTATTTATATTACATAATAGAATTTGCAGTTTTTTTTTATCTTGAAGGTTAAAAAAATTAATATAGTTATAAATAATTCTTCATAAAGTATTTTTTTCTATATATTTAAATAAAATTGATATTTTCAAATACAATCACTCAAATTACGCGACACAATTATTTAAAGAGTTTGGAAACTAGAACTAGAGAAACTTTCGTTTGGTTTAACAAAGAATAACATATCTTTAAATTCACCAAAATAATTTCAAAAATGACATCTTTTTAAATTCTCCGAAGAATAACTAAAATATAGAGCCCTATCGGTAACTTTTAACTATTGTAAATGCAATTCCCCGAAATTTACCAATGAATGGCCCCGGGCCCTGTATGTTAGTTATACTATGGAGAATGTGAGGTTTGTAACCAGATAATTCATTAATAAAGTTACGATTTTATAAGGCTTATTAATTAAAATCATCGGTTTGAAGTAAGTAAGAATGAACAATAACACTCATAAGTCTGTGGATTTATTGGAGCAAATGAATGGAGCAACGGAGAGCATTAAACTATATTTACACAAAAGCGAAAGTTACACAATTTGTTTTGGTCCAATGTGGCCCAGATGATTATGACTCAATAGGGGCTGGGAAGCCCAGTCGGTTAAGCACTCGCTTAGCATGCGGAAGGTCCCAGGTTCGGGTCCGGGCATCGCCAAAATAGCTGCCGACCCATAAACGGTCCGTGCAGCCAAAAATGTCCGACGAATAATATACCGTGTAAGGGAGTGCACGTTAAATATCCTTCAAAGTCCTAACGCAGCGTACGATGTCGCCCTTAACGGTTGCGTTGGGTGCCTATTCAGGTATTGGCTCGTCACCTGACTGTGGTTCTAAAATACGACGCAGTCGCCAATAGCCCTCGTGTAGCTTTAGTGCGACGATAATTCAAACCTAACCTAACCTAAGATTATGACTCAATAGAAATTTGTTAATAAAAGTTTTGTTATAATAATCCGGCTACATTCTGTGTATACTCGTTTGGGCTATTTTAGTTTTTAATAGAATGTATGTAGAAATAACTTAATAGATGTCTACCAACCAAATAACTAAATGCTTTTTAAGTTTATTAATTCTTCTTTTTAAAAAATAGTTGGAAAAGTTCCCCCATACATACAGTATTTGGCAGTCCAGGAAAATGTACCCCGTATACAGGGAATGTTTTCCAGCGTGCTAGCATTTAATCACCTGCCTTAAAAAAAAGTATGTTTATATTTTTTAGGGGGGGGGGGGGGATAATGTATTTGTAAATGTGTATCTAAAAGTGTGAGGAAGCCTATGATATCATGTTTTAGAATATGTGTCGAATTTCGCTAGGGAGTGAAGATTATATGTCTAACTCCCTTGTCTAACTTCAACGCTCCATTATTCCATTACTAAATGACAATTTTTCACTAGTTTCATGCGAGTTTAAGGTAGATTTCCCATCGTTCTGGTCAATAACTCCATTTTACATCCACATTTAATTGAAACGTTAATTATAACCCCTTTTCATCTAAACTTTAACAAAATGTTAGTTGCCTGTTTTTAAAACCAAAGCACGAGTCGTCTAACGGTAGAAGGACAGACGCATTTCCAGGAAGAGTATATAATATCCCAGACCCATTCATAAAGGTCTTTTCCCCCAGTGCTGTGATATCTGTAAGAATGAGAAAAGAAAAAGAATCGCGAAGACGCGGCCCTATTTAATGTAAAAGCACGTATTATTGCCTTAACACAGCTGCGTGCAATGTAGTGTGTAGAAAACCTATGACTTAATGCCCTGAGGCCTTAGACTTCTAACTCGCGGTTTATTTTTACTACTTAAGCTAACAATCTAATCTCAGTTACGCCCAGAGTTAAAACTCAACTCTACTGTTTTAGTTTATACCGGAGCGTGCTTTTTTGGCTGAAAGAAAAAGAACGCAGAAATGCAATCAGTCTGGTTAGGTGCAATATGTCAGCAACAGTCTGGGTTTTTGTGAAATATGGTTTGTTTGGTGGTTGGAAAAGTAGTAAATTAAGTAGAAAAAAACGGAATGTGTTGGTTTATGACATTTAACGTCTTTGAGATACAAGTCACAAGCAAAGGCAATATGTAAAATTCATTCGACAAACGAAATAATTAATACTTATCATATTAGAAAGCAGTAAAGTTTGAAAATTTGCTCCTTTAAACTCTAAATACCAAGCATGTTTTTATATAATTTTACCTCTAAATGTAAAATGCTAAACTTCATTTATTCGCAACATAAAATTTTAAATTGATCTACAAAGCCAAGTACTGGTACTTGATAATATGTGAATACTGAACGATTAAAAACAAAAAAAATCTGTCTTTGTAATAGTATAAGAATCTAAATAAACTTTAGATTGTATTTTAATTAATCTAAAATAATTAACAATAATATTTATCTAAGTAATTCATATTACAAAAAGCTTAGTTAAAGTATTCGTAAGTTCTCTATTGCAAAAACACTTTTTACATTAAGTATTCCAAAGTCTTAAATAGTATTTGGGTAAAAGAAAAAAATCTAAAATGTACACTATATTATCATTGCCAATCGTCATTTATTGCTTTTATGAATAAGTATTCTTTTAACAATCATATGCAATGAATAAAAACTTTACTATTAAGATACATGAGCTATAGCTTTTCGACGTAAGAATTTAAAAGCAATTATTTAGCAGACATTTATGAAAAGAAAACAACGTAATTTAAAATCTTATTGTTGTTTGCCATTACTTGTGTAATGTAGTTAGCAATGCCTAATTCACATTTTACGCTGTTGCTTACCAATGGGCAGCTTGTACTTTAGAGAAAATTGTCTTCACTTTAAGGTCAAACGTGAAGGATTTTAGTTTTATGTTTGCAGTTTCATATGTAGAATTAAGTCCTGGATAAAGATGCCAACTTACATTTTCGTTGAGTTAAAAATAGCAAGTAAAGAATTGAACAGCTCTGCTCCCCAAAATTTTCCAGTAACGTTCCTGATTTTTTTTATTTACAGTATATGAACTTGAGGCACAGAGTTTAAATAATGTGATATAAATTTTTTATTTCATTCCTTGAATTTGTTTTAATTCGCTGTTAGGTGGCCATGCAGTTTGAAGTCGGTAGGTAGCCCAAAGGTATCATCCTTTGTCCTCACCTGGGCAATATATTTATGTTCATCGAAAAGTGACTCAACTCCCATTGAGTTAACGTAAGAATTGCGTTCTTTTTCCATGTACGTTGCGGTATACTGTTAGATGCGCACCTGCAATTAGTTCCATTCCAGGCGAAGACGTAATATAGCCACCTGCTAGTTTACTACCTCGTGACGCAGGGCATTTCGCAAGGGAGGACGCAAGAAGTGTGCTTTGAGACAATAAATGGGATGACGCATTAACTTCCGACAAAAAGCACGTAAGGTGAGATTTCTTTTGAGGTGCCGCCTGCCCCCCGCTGTGCTAAAGGCCATTCTGGACATCTTATAGCTTTGGGTGGGAGGATTGTGGGGTGGTTTGTTGTTAGCAGGTGGATGGGGAAATATAATGTCGTACCTACTCAAGATCTTCATAGCTGTACACAGTTTAAATTAGTTCAGATGCATAGCTTCTTTGTAATGCGTGAAAAACTGGAAACAATCTAAGATTCCGATTTATTGACTGAGTTTAAATGTTATGGTTCAGTTTTATAGATTTGGGAGGATGGATTGTAAGGTAATATGTCAACAGTAAGTACATGATAAAAGAGGCCTTAATTTCTATATTTATTTATTTAAAATTTATGGATTATACTCCAAATTTAAAAAAATTTGGAGTTAGCCAAAGATAAACAGCAATTAGATGCACTGCTACCAAATGTAAGTCTTATATATTAATTTTTACGAATATGTTTCTCGAATAAAATAAGAAGGTATTTATGGTTTATTTTTTAAAATACTTTTTTTTTAATTTAGTGCTGGTTGTACAAAAATTGAGCCTAGTTGAATTTTGATTGCGTATTATAAATTAGAATTACGTATACTCATCCGTAATTACTATAGCTAAAATATAGTTTAGATTAAAAAAGGAAGTTATACAATATGAATTTGTTCAAGTAATATGTAAAGATAGATATGTTTTTAGAGTCATAAATACAGATAGATTGTTATTGTATTTAATACAGCCGCATTGTTAAATCTGTAAATCAATTTGTTTTCTCTGTAATACAGATGATACTTTCCGGGCGGTTTCATAAGTTTTTCTTGTTAATTTAAGCGGTTAATTGCCGATAAAGTCATTTCCAATTGCATGTTTTACAAGTTGAACACGAAGATTTTTGTATTTCAAATTGACATAAGCTGCATACACAGAACTACTAAAGCAAACATTTTGTGGTGGTCTGGTGCCAGTACATCAATATCAAATGATTGAAAAAATATCAAAGTTTTTAAGTGGTTCTTGACTAATGGTATACTAAAGAGTTGACAATACGTATCAATACGTCTTGCAAGTTATTGTGTATTTAGTAGAAATAAATGAGGAGTTCACATTCCGGTTCTTAAATGCCACTTTTTGACAATGTAAACTAGAAAAAAAAGGTGTAGTATAAAATATTATTTGGTTAGTTTAATCAACTTCAGGCAGCAGCCTAGAGTGGATATACACTCTTATACTAAGATTTTTACGAAGTATATACTCAAAGTTCATGTGGTTCAACCTTTTATTTTCAGAACCAGTTCCTCAATTAAATTATGGACCTTGGCCTACCCACATCACAATGCTGTCTTACTAAATTGTTGCTACTTAACCTAGAAAAATAAAATAAAGTAAAAACATGATGTTACTGTCACTAATCACGTTTTACAACAATAAAACAAGCGTAAGTTGTGAAGAATGAAAGTAGTTTATCAATAGTATAAATTTTATTTCAAAAAGAATTTGTACTGTAATTTTATTTTGCAGCAACCAAAACGTTTTTATGAATGTAACTGTGAAACCACGCATACGGGTTGATAAAGAAATTGATTAATTTTGCTTAGTTATTGATTTTACTCTCTAATGCACGATTCCGATGTAATTTTAAATGCTGAATTAAAATTTAAAAAAGAAGTAATTATGCCTTAATATTTCAAAAACAAACTAAACTTAACTAAAAATGCAATTTTCCAGTATATTTTCGATAATGTTTAGCTTCCACACCATATTTATATCGTAAAAAAATGAAGGTATTAAAATCGTTCAGTCTGTCTGTCACCCTCTTTCATAGCCCAAACCGAAAAATTAAGTAGATTTGTTTCAAGTGATATCTATATGTGATTTCTCAATTTCTAATAAATTTAATTTTTTTTAAAAAAAATGTGGACTTAGTAGAAAAAAAACTATTTATATTTTGAAAGTGGAATTCTTACTAGCTAAAATAAGCCATCGTGAAAGTTATTTAGTAGCATTGACTCTGTTTTGGAAAAGGTAATGCTTGGTAATGCTAATCTGTGTAATTTATTTTCTGAGACAATCAATGCACAAATAGTAAAGAAACCTATATAAGAATGCATAAAATTAACAAAAAATAAATGTAACACATGAATACTGAAACACTCGTTGTTAATGGTAGTACCTCCAAATCAGCTCTAAGTGAGTAGGGTAGGGTAAATACATATACATTCTGGTTTGTGTGCTTGATCAGAGACATGCTTATAAACCTTCGTCAAGTAAGACAGACACATAAAGAGTTTTTACTGTCACAAAGAAACACCCAGGGTGAAGGCGGGAATCAAACCCACAACCATTACAGCGCGCAGACTGCTGGCCTGCGATCCTAACCATTCGGCCATCCGGGCCTCCGCTCTATGGTATGATAGTATGATACATATATATTCCAGCTTGTGTGCTTGTTCAGAGAACCGCTTATAAGCTTTCGTCAAGTGGGACAGACACAGAAAGAAATTTTACAGTCACAAAGAAATGAATAACACATAGACAAATAACAACATTTATTGACTGTCACAAACATCCATGCCTGACCGGGATTCGAACCCGACCCCAGCAGCTCCAAAGGCTAGTACACTAACCATTCAGCCACCGAGGCGGCACCCCCGCTCTAAGTAGTGAATGTTTCAAAAGCAAAATCGTCAAAGTTATTTTGTATGGTAATGGTAGGTTCATATATATTCCAGCTTGTGTGCTTGTTCAGAGAACAACTTATAAGCTTTCGTCAAGTGGGACAGACACAGAAAGAGTTTTTACAAGCACAAGAGACACATAAAGAAAGGGCAACACAAACACATTGACCAAATAACAACATTTATTGACGGTCACAAACATCCATGCCTGACCGGGATTCGAACCCGACCCTTGAAGCTCCAAAAGCTAGCATCCTAGCGATTGCGCCACCGGTTATTTTGTATACACTGTCTTTTACCCAAACAGAGCAGTTTACATACACACATATTCGTTATTATATCGTTTTGCAATGCTAGCTGAAATCGAACCCACAATTCCACGAAGTTATTCCAACGTCTTAAATACTAACCCCTCCTACATCATAGATTCATCGTAAGCCAAAAGTGTCACTTTAAAAATACATCAAGTTTCTCTAACAACACTCTTAAAAGGAGATGCGAAGAGCATTAACAATAGTGATTGTTAATATTTATTCAATAATGATATCGTGTGAAGTCTTAATTATTAGAGTCATCCGTTCGCCCAATATTTGCCGTTTATATGGAATCAAAACCGGCGTTATCAAGAAGCACTGCATTCCAAACAAGCCCCTTATGACAATGCAAACACGTATTTCATTGTTTGATAGGTCGGCTCGACACATTGCGGACGGTCCTGGCAAATATTTTCCATCCTTCTCTATATATAAAGATAGAGGCGACTACAAGGTATCCACAGTTGGGGCCCTCTGCTATATCTCGGCTTTGACGTCTATACGTAAACGCGGTCATTTTTATTGATTTATATACATAAACTGAGGGTCAATTTTAACCCTCTAATGCATGAATTTTTATTTTCATCCCAAAAATATAGATATATGTATCTTTAATACTCACACATTTTGGAAAAAATACTACAAAAAATTTTACTGCATTAGAATTTAAATAATTTCAATTTTTAAAAAAATTTCCATACGACAAAAACCAACTGCAAAATTCCAGTTTTGATAATAATGACTAGAAAACTACTAAAAATATTTCAAAATAACCCTTTTAAACTATAATTAATTTTTCAAAACAATTTATTAGTATTTAGTACTAATATTATTATTCTTTGAATACTGCCAAAAACGTAATTTCACAAAAGTTAATAACCTCACTTTTTAATTTTGAATACACTTTTACTACTGTTATCTATGAGGGTTATTAGTAACTAAAACTTTAAAATGAAATGTAATAGATGAAAAAAACACAGATTTGTCTTGGAGGAGCTCTAATTTAATAGAATAAAGTGGATTACGTTACTTGTTACCAAACGGTAACAGTATGCATTAGAGGGTTAACTGTCTGAGGGATAAGCAAATTGGCTGAAGTGTAAACTTGTTTTCTCTGTAAAATAATTAATTAAAAAATTTTACCGAAAACTCAATTTTGTTATTAAATTTTATTCTAAAGTGGATGATTTTAAATAAATATCTCAACTTCAAATTTTAAAATTTAGTATAATAGAAAATATATTGTTTATATTTAAAAAGTATGTGTGTTGCTGGAAAACCTGCCTGAATGAATGAAAAGAATGTCGAAAAATTATCTATTATAAACTGAAACAAAGATCGAATTTAATTTTTTTTTATTCAAATAGTTTTTAAGTGATAGATTTTTAAAAGTTATTTTGGTTTCGAAACATAGCTTTACATTTGAAAATTATTTTGTAATTGAATGTATTAATAAAGTATTTGTAGCTGAGTAAAAAATTTGTGAATTTAAACATTTGTTTCAGCCAATCATTCCCAACTTTTTGTTTTATTTCGGAGAATATGTTAATGAATATCAACTGGATGCTGCACCAGAATAATCTACCAAACACGTACTCAAGATATGTCCAATTAAATGGTTTCAATACACTTCCCTTTGCTTTGTAAATGACATAGAAAATTAATTTTTATAATTGGGTTCAAAAACTATATATTCTCTTACATTTTCTAAAAAAAAATTTTTTTTACTTTATTCCCACCTTTTCAATTTATTTTATATATATTAAATACTAAAAATATTGAAATTGTATACAAATTTAAACTAAATTAAAATTGTATTACAACAGCTTAAAAAACTACTTTATGGTAACATTTTTATGTAACGAGTAAATCGGAAACGAAACAATGTTATGGTATTAAGCTTAATTAAACTATTAATGCCTTTTTTAAAGCAAACACATTTCTTTGCTCATCAAACACTACAAAAAGCCGATATCATTAACAATCCTCCTCAACCAAAAGATTACACAGAGACAATACAAACTCCAACCATAAAACTCTCACTCACACACAAAAAAAAAGATACGACGAGCCTTTTTAAAAATCTCTCAAACCTTGAATAAATGAGACCCATGCTAGAATAATGGTGAGGCAACACCTCCGAGTGTACCAAGGGGTAAGTATCGAAAAAAGGGCAAATATGTGTGTATAAAAAAGCGAACAAATAGCATTACTGCGAACAAATAAAGAGATGTGTAAATTGACAGGTCGGCTCCGACATGAAAACTGGATCAATAAAGCGAGATATTCATCTGTTTCTATAGACGGAGAGGAGGTTAAACATTTACCATGAAAGAAACAAACAGTTTGAGCAGAAGGCTCCCTTTAAATACAAGATCTCTCGCCATACCCTCAGATACGATGGAATCAAACCTGAGAGAGGACACCATGGTTTAGGACTGCTGTCTTGGGGAGTTTCTGGTAAGTACTTACTGATGGGTTTATGCTTTGTGGAATAATTAAATGAAAGATATGAATGAATTTTGGATTTGGGGTCAGTTCCTGAAACTTAGCATATTTTGGGGGGGATTTCAGGCTGTCTCGTATTATTACTCAAGTCTTATGCAACGAAAAATTCTATTTCATTTTATCTAAATATCGCATTAAGCCCAATTGAAAACATGACTACCTAAATTTCCTGTCATCCCTCTTAGTTAGGGTTGAAATAAGCACGAGGGAGACCGCAATAACTTTCAAATTATTTTTAGTGATACTTAAAGTTTTGAATTTTGATGTTCCTGAAACTTGTATAAAAATACACCAAGAAAACACTTATGTTTAAACAGCACAAGTAGAATACATCTAATATAAAAATGGCAACATTATAATATTGATTAGTTTCGATACACTAATCGTGTTGATTACGTACGAACACAAATTTGTGTTGCTCCAACACAACTGATGATCTGGAGGAGAGAAGCCGCGATTCCAAAAAATTATTCCGCAATTATCCATGCGCGATTGACCAAACACTGTAAACTGCATTGTTTTCGAAAATATTTGTTTTAAAAATTATAACTTTCAATTTATAGTACCATAATTTATATGTTTAAGCTTGAGTTAGCTATTTATCCGAAATATTAAGAAAAAAACATTTGTTGAATTGCATTTCGGAAGAATGCATGCTTTCTGCGGCTTCAACACAATTTTTGTGCTAACCATGTATTATTTTGTGATCGCAATACAATTTTCAAACTGTTTCAACACAACTTGAAATAACTCTGAAACACACTTCTTTGTATTAAATGTGTACACACACCTGTTTTTTAATGCTGTTTTTCAGTTTTCACTCTTTAAAGAGAAATTTAAATCCATATTTTTATTTTCAATAAAAAATAAACGCATATTAAAGTATGACATAAGTATAATTTAAACCAATCTACATAAACTTCAGAAAATTACTTCGAATCAAAATCACTTGGAAAAGAAAGACAATAATTTTTAAATGTATTCCAAAAGTTGTCCTGTGTTTCAGGGTTACGTGAATTTAAAATGACCGTCTTAATCTTCAAATAGCTTACCCAGAGTTCATCGTTTTCTATTTCATAAATCAATCCAAAGTAATAATAAAGAATAGTTCTTTTCTAGCAAATTTTACCAACAACAAATCATTTATCTTCACCAAGCTTTTATCAAATGTAATTAATTGAATTGCAGGTGCAAAAACATTTCTTGAAGCTGCTTGAACTTTCACTTATTATACGACGAAAATCGTTCAAAAAGTAAAAGTTAAAGTTTTATGCAACTTGAGTGAACAATATATTAGAGATTAATTTAGATTCTTCAAAATAAGCATACAAAGCTAGGTATTTTCGTTTCCCATTTGACCCCCCACTTTCTGTCCAATTAGACCCCACAATGTTATTATTTATAAATGATCCAACACAGAACCACGTGTATTTCCCCACATTATTTGACGTATAATATCTTAATCTATGGTATGTTTTCTACCTAAAACTATATTTTAATTAATGAAAAGTTTTTATTTAATACTTTATAAGCTGATTTTTGGAATGTTAAAATAGAAAGTCTAAATATTATAATGTTGTGGTGTCGAAATATGTGAAAAAAAAGTTTATATTTCTCTACTTTTGATCCCTTCACCCGTTATCCCCCACTTTCTCCTATAGTATTTAATTTCATAAAAATCCACTCATTAAAATGGTATTAAATGATAATGTAATAAAGTTTTCATCATAAACATTAAATTAATAATTTTGTTGAACAACCAAATTATTTTAAAATTTGAAAAAAAAAACCCTCTGATATAACAATTTTGTCTGACATTTTCATATTGATTTGGTAGATTTTCACAGACAAAAATATGTGATTTAATATTTTGTTTTTAATTGTACTTATTTATTTAGAATGTTTTGAAAGAATTGTAAATATATAATGTACTTCATTTTTTATTATCATTCGAAGATTATTTTACCTGAAATTTAATTATATTTAAACACTATACAATTAAATAACTAACAAATAAACGTAATGCTTCTTCAGATAATACATAAAGTTCAGTATTTTATAAATTTACATTTAAAGTAAATAACAGCACTGCTTTTTATAATATTCATGTTTTGCAAATTTTAAATATTTTGTATAGACAACTAAGCAAGTCAGTATAATTTATATTTAATATGCTACCATATGAAAGAATGTTCACAATTGTGTCATTAGACCTAGTGATTATTTAAAATAATATAAATGAGTGTTTTACAATTTATTTCGATTCGAATAAAATTTTATTCGCTTTTAATAAACTTATGCCACTCAGTACAATTTCGCATTACGCAACATATTTCCTTCAAAAAGTCATCATATTTTTAAAATTCACTATCATTGACTCAATATTAGCAAAATATTTTTGTTATAAGTGCAATTTATGAATACACATAAAATATACATTTTCACAAGTGCAGACCAACAAGCGTAAACTTTATTTATATGACTTATTCATACTCCTATGAATGTCAACAAAAACCTAATAAAGAAAGAAAAAACCATTTAAATGAAGGTTTTAAAAGAAAACTCACACTCTAACCAAAGGGAAAAAAACTATAAACGGTTTTTATGGTAAACGTAGCGTAACAAAAACTAAAACTTCTTTATGGTAGTGACAAAATAAAAAGGCTTAACGAATTAAATTCTGAGAATCATCCCGTTTGTATGTCTTGTCCATTTCCGCTTCTCATCATAAATCCTATTATCCAAATGTGTGAAAGTTTTGCTTAAGAAACTTCATAAAATATTACTTCCATACACGCCTAAACATAAAGGGTCGCATGGGTAATAAATAAAAATGCAAGAAAACTAATTTAAGATGCGAGAGAAAGTTCAAGGGGTAAGCGATATTTTAAATTATAGCGTCTGTTTGGGTTTAATTCTTGGAAGGTAGAAAGTGTAATTGCATAAAGCAAATGTGAAATGTTGAAAGTAAATGTATAGCTGCAATTAGGCTTACGTCACAACATATATATTAATGAAGTAAACCGGTGTGTTTTTTAAATGAAAATAATTTTTACGTCAGATTGTCTTTCAAATAATAAAAAAATTTTAAGTAAGAGAAAACTCATGTGCTGCTGCCGAATTGAATTTTATTCACGGATAATAAATAGTATAAATTATTTGATTTTATGAACATGCATTAGTATTAAGCATTGAAAAATTAATATTTTACTTTTGATAGTAATAATAACATTTTATGATATAGGGTATTTTTAAGAATTTATATATTAAAATAAATTTGAAGACATATACTATTTTTGCATTCCAAGTAAAATTTACAGTTCCTGATAAATGTACAAAATTTCAGCAAAGACTTTCATGAAATTATCCAAAATCAATTATTTGCTTTCTTAAAGGAAAGAACCTATGGGATTTTTATAGCACTTTCTCAACTTTATAATTCAAATTTGTTGATAACCTGTTGGAAAAATAGCTCTTGGGTGAGAACAAAAGTGCTATTTTTCATCAAATTTAGTTTAAATGCTATTATTTTGGACCAGTTATTTGCTGCATAGTTTCAATTATTGCAAAAAAAATCCTATTGATACAAAGAAAAATTAATATTTCATACAAAAAAAATACCAATAGCAGTAGATTCAAGAAAACAGCGACTGTACCAAATTTCAACAGTTGAGTCCTTCACCAATATTTCCTAGCAAAGTTCCGAATTCCATAACTCTCTTGACTCCTCTAAGAACAAGAACCAACACGACCTTGCCCTACAAAAGACGTTTTGGTGACACTACCATTCAGCATTGTTGATGCCCGGATTGTCTTTTTCATTCGATTTTTTACTGTTATTATTAGTTTTTTAGGCCTCTCCGATGCATCAATCCATGCTTTGAAAGAAGCTATACCCATATTCACCATCACTATTTGCCCAGCATTGAAGCAATGTCTGAAGGAAGATGAAAGAGGCCTGGCTGTCCTGTGATCTTGAAGGTAAACATTCCCACACCGGAGGAACTCATAGTCATAAGAATCCACACCTAGGCCTAATCAAACATGGGGTAACGACAAGGAGAGGGGGTACTTTAAAGTCTTGGCCTGTCCTAGACCAAGGTGGGCCTGATAGAAATTAATTTGGCGTGGAAGCGCTATTTGGCGAGATCATCAAAGGGTGCTTTGTTTGGATAGGCTTGTAGAGTTTAATTAGTTTTCTTCCTTTAAGAGTATGGTTGTTATTATTATAAATAAGGTGCTCTTGTTTGATGCATTTAGCGGTTGACAGGAAGTTGAAGCAGAGGTGGTGTTAACCGTTGAGGAAATTAAATTATTCTTGTGGAAGGTACTTTAGATCATGGATTACCTATGTTTTGAATAGTGATTAAAATGAATAATAATGTCTAAAACAACCAGAGCTTTTAAATTGTTCTTTTGAATAATCAAAATACTTGTTAAATGATAAGTGCGAATTGATTGGAAAATTCTGATTTCATCGAAATTTAATGATTTGTTTTTATTACATTATTTATAACATTTTGGCATTATATCAACCCTTTTACTACATTTTATACGATATTTAGTTTTAAAAAGTGATTAACTCATTTACGACGGTTATCAAGAAAGTTTGCCATGCGAAAAGGAGCATTCAGCTTAAGCTTATATAAGCAAACAAAATATAAAACAAAGACCATATTCATGAAAATGTTATGTGGGACAAAGCAAGTTACCACGAAAATTAATTTAATAAAGTTAAAGTTAACATTTTTCTGCAATGAAGGTGCTAATGGGGTTCCCAAAGTCATCGTCAATGGATTAAGTAACAAAATGCGATTAGTATTTTTATTAATGGTAATTTAGTTGTCTACAAATAATTTTCACTTTCGAACTATATTTTTTTTTCTGAAATAAGGTAAAATATTTTATGAACAGCAGAATATTAGCACTACTTGGCAGTACCGTTGGCGAAATTCAGTTTCTTATTATGATCAAAGCAACTTCATGACGGTTCTAGCTGACGAGCGAAGAGATCCTATGAGCAAATATCCATTAATCTTCCGCAACGGTTTTAATTGTGATAAAGAATTTTTATAGAACCCATAAGGAAGCACATAATGGCTCTGGAAAAATATATTTTACGTTAAAATTCATTGTGATCCAAACCCTGGGGCATTCTTTTCAACTGATGGGGAACCCTCCCTCCTAGCCCATGCGATTTGTTTCAATATTGATCTTTCGAGCCCCCTCTTTCATGTCGCTGAAAGAAAATATGGAAATCTGAAGGCATCGTTCGTCAACAGCCTTTGCAGCTGTTGCATTTCCGAACTTACAAACGAGTTCGTAATTCTGTCGAGGTTGATTTCTGGTCAAGTTGAAAAGTCAAGCGACAGGCGCAGGGTCGTTGTTTGTGGTGGCAAATATACCCCCATCGGCTGGTTAAACAGATTAAGTGCAGGGGAAGAACTGGGTGGCCCGGTTCCCAATAATAAAATCACTGTTGGCACGGAGCTCTATGAATTTTTTGTTTGCCGAAAATGTTTTGAAGGCGCTTGACTGAAGGCTGTGCATATAGATCGTTGGGGTTTTCGGTTTGATATTTTTGTGGGCTGATTAGTATGAGGTCATATATGCTGAAAGAGATCTGCAAATTTGGAAACTCTCTAGTGGGTGGACTTAGTACACAGGAAGCTTTATTAAGCACATATTTTTTTAAGTAAATTGTTGTACATGCTGAACATGCTCTAAATATATATAACTTGTATAGCTGTAAACTCCTGTTTACTTTTTCGTGATTTCAGTATAATTTGCTTTCAAGAACTATGCAACTCACAACGTACCCTTAATACGATAAAACAGACCCCACCCCATCCCCCTCCAGCAATGCAACGCAATTTCCATTTTTGTTTTGTGGGACGACTAGTTGTGTGAGATGCTTTCTGATAAAAAAAAAACTATGTCTGGAAATTTAGTTGCTTTTACTATGGTCGACTTTTCAAATGTAAAGGAACAGCTTTCTATATCCAAACACCACCTTTTACAAAATTCAAGCAGGGTGGTAAAAGTTGGTTCTATACTAAGTAGTCAGAGAGGCGTTTTTTTTATTAAGATAGCAAAGAAGACCCTCTGGCTATGGAGTACACTTATACCAATAACATGTTATAGTTAAATAAATATATACATTACACAACAATATATTTTATACCCAAGCCTAATGGTTAATACAAATTCCAAAAAATTTATTATCTCTCTGTGACATGCTTCTGTAACGATTATGAAATCCCCTTCTACAGAAGCAATCGATTTCCAAACGAACCCCGTCGAGTCTTTAACAATAATAACATGCCTTTCAGGTAAGAAAAAGAAGCGAAACAGCAAAACGCGAACACCATTTTTACACCAAAGCAGCGGGTTGTAAAAACGAATCTTGTTAAAGAACACTTAGTCTTAGTTATACTTAGACGTTTTATATTTAACTATTCATTTACAAACAAACTCTTTTGGGGAGTTCACACTAAGAAAATGTACCGTCAAACGTTTTATAAAATCTGTTGGTCCATATAATCCAAAAAGATAAAAATTTACCATGTCTATTAAAATTCCAATAATCGAATATTAAAAAAAAATCTGATATGATAGTACTCATTACGATGTTTTAACTTGCAACACTTGAGCTTGAGACTTGAAATTAATACTGTATATTTTTGTGGACGGCAAAACACGGTTTATAGAATAAATCTGATAAAGGTCTGCTTCGAACAAACTGGCTTATTAGGGAGAGCCAATCTTCATTTTCATGGCCATTGGGCCTAAAGATAGCCTAGTTTGACATAACCCATAACCAGGTTTTCCTATACTTATATTTGAACCCGGGACGTTAACTTGGGACTATGGCGGCCATATATGGTTGATACTTCCATGAAGTAACTTGGCGTTAAATATGTTAGTATATTTTATTTACTTGTTGAATTTTACTTTTCATATTATTTATTCTGTTATATATTTCTATACTTTTAGCAAGGAAGTAGCTGTAAAAATTACTTAAAGATAATTTTAATTTATCAAATTGCCATTCCTTTCACTTTCCCATCCACACTTCTACACCGTTTTTTCTTTTAATTTTAAAATACAATTGCAATGTTTTAAATTAATTTTGCAACTCCAAATAAAGTTTTACAATTTAATTATTAAAATAAACAATTATTTTGTAAAATAAAAAGAATTTTAAATATTTATACTGAATCCAAAGTCTTGTAGCCAAATTTTTTATTACTATTATCTTCATGTATAAAAATGGTCGTGTGACCATTAATTGACCAGTTCAGATTACTCTACAGTTGCATTTAGCACAGTAAAAACTAAACTTCACGGCGCAACAACCCATTAGTGGGCCAAGGCCTGCCATGCCCATTTCAGCTTTCGTGACCTAGGGCTTTGGGGTGCTATTCATAAGTCACGGTAAGGTGGTCAGCCTCACGCGGAACCCCCAGTATTAAGTTACCACGCATGCTTGGTACCTATTTTATCGACCCACTTAAGGGAGGAAAGGATGGGTCAACCTCGCCCAATCCGGGATTCGATCCTTGGACCTGTGGTGTGAACAATGCGAAGCTACCACTAAGCCACTGGGCGTCATTTAGCACAAAAGGCCATCTTGCATTCAGACAGCAGCAGTTTGGTTCTTTTTTTAGATTGGACTTCTTAACAAATTATAAATTTTTAAATGCGTAAAAAGGTGCGCATAAAATGTCTTTACTGCTGTCCATCACTTATATATATTTTACTATGATTGATAGCTATTTTTGATTTTGTCGTACATAACGTATTTTTGCATGGTTCAAAATATGCTGTGTAGCAGTTTTCCCAAGCTTAACTTATTGATTGTACAAAAGAGTAAAAATTTGTGATTTTTCGTTACTTCTGTTCTTACTGTCGTTTCTTTTATATGAACCAGTAGTAAAAATAAAAAAATAATCGTGTTAAAACTTCGTGAGAGAATGTTGCATATTAATCTGAACAAGCATTACATTTTTCGGCAACATTTTGTTGAAATTTTAACTTTAATTTTTTTCTAAATCACAGACTGAAATTCTACACCGTTACTGAATCTACGGTAAGTTTCCACTAAAGAACTATTCCTAAAGAACACACCAACTCTATCTTCTCCATCCAAATGGCCTGGCAATCTCTGTGAGAAGGTAGCTGTCATCTGTCAGACAGCGAGGACCAATAATGAAACTTGGCTGGGTGTCTCGTCTCATTTCAGCAGGACCTTTTTCTATTTACCTGACTACTGGCGCAATCATACGTCAATCAGGTCCCTCGCCCAGGGCGGTGGAACGACGCTTTGGACCCATATTAATAATCGACTCAGTTGCCTACCAGTCGATCATCGATTACTAGGGCCTCGTCACATTTTAGGCTTTAATGAAACGCTTAGATAGGTTTGGATATGCGCGGGCTGGAGGAAATAAGGGGGATGATCATCGTTTCCAATATCCAATTGAAGAGGATTTAAATGTAATTTAATACTATACGACTTGCGATCTGATATTACACGTTTTTACTTATGTTTTTGTTTTTCTAGTAATACAAATTAAAGCTCCAATGACTGATGTTTGGGCAAATTCAAATTGACCGAGAATCTATAATTTAAATGATTTAGTAGTATCATAATGTTATTTTTTAATACTTATAGTAAATAATATTTTTAAATGTTAAGTATTCTCATATGTTCTTAATTTTTGTTTTTGTTTTCAATTATTTATAACGTAGAACCTCATCCCTTTAAGCAAATACTTATCATCTTAACTAATATGCATAATAAGCTTTGAAAAAACGCGTAAACACATGCTTATCACCAGTTTTAATTAGATTTAAGAAATTGTCGCTCTAATATTAAATTTCTTAAATGAGGTTTTAAAATTAAATTTCTGTATACTTTTTATACGCGAGGCATTGACTGTCATAACTGCAAACGTCGAAATATTTATTAAGCAAAATAACAACACATGCAATGAAACACATTTTTTACTTAACGTTTATCCACTTCATATACGATTATTGCAATTCCGATCCAATTTTTCAAACTATTTTAACCACGCCATTTCTACCCGAACAGTATTGTGAGTTTTCCATTGATTTAGAAAAACAACTTGGCATGCTTATTTTTCTCTCCATAAGCTTCAAAACTATCTATCAACTGAAATAAATGAATTACTCTGAAATGGTGTTTGAAGCCAAAACACAAGAATATGGTTGGTAGGCATATATTTTCAGGCTTGTGTGCTTGGTCAGAGATCCGCTTATAAACCTTCGTCAAGTAAGACAGACACAACACACACATACGTGACGGATCAAGAGCATTTCTATTGAAATGGAACAGGTGAAAGCATTATTAAGAAAGCAAATTAATCTAAAATTTGACTGTTTTAATTACATTGTGTTGCATATATCTCTTAGAAATTCTACATACTTTGGTTATTAATAACTGAAAATTCAGTGGAGCTTTTTAAATCGTAAATTATAGATTTTAAAGATATGTAGGTACTGTAATTTGTAATTCATCTATTAAAGATATGTAGGTAAGTATTTCATCAGAAAAATTAGTTTTCATTTTCCTAGTTTTGATTGTTAACTGAAGTTTCTGCAACTTTTTTTAGTAAAATTATTCTTTTTTTTATTTTTTATCTTTCTTTTCTCACATCTTTCCATTCGTCATTTTTTGACACAAAGAAATAAGCACGATTGGAATATCATCCACTAGAATGAAAAAAAATTAATTCACATAAATGTAAATTAGTTGGTTACTTTAGCTAGGACAAGCTGTTCAAAAATTCTCAAATGCACAAACTAGCAGCTAAACATTTGTTTAAGAAAATAAAGTGATTAGATACGGCTAATATTTTTTACTCTATTGATTATGATGAAAGTTATTGGTTAAGAAAAATTTCAGCTTGGTCACTTTTCCGCTTACAAAATCGTCAAAATGTAAGCCAATTTACTGCATTCCAAATATTAGGAAAATCTATACTTATGAAGAATACACATGAACTCAATGCATTTTCATAATAACAAATGTTAAGCAACAATGAGAACAAAGTTATTTTTTAAAGTAAAATTTAATAGTACTAAGAGCTTGTTTAAACTCTTTTCAGACGTTTATGTATTGAGCTTTATCTATTATTATGTAATTACGGTACTTTTTTTTCAAGTTTTATGTATGCAGATTTATTTATTTTTCTTTTACAGGTAAATGTTATTACACACTTTTTAATATAACTGTTTTTTATGTACACTCTTAAAACAAACGAGCAATTTTAACTCAGTCTGAGTTAATTTCACTCTTCCAGTCTAGAAAATGTACTTAAGATAGTGCTAGTGTCCTAGAGGAGTGGATCCTTTGTGCGTTAAACCTCCGACAGGATCACTCCAAACGAGTGATTTTAACTCGGTCTGAGTTAATATCCCTCGTTCGTATCACTTATCCTACTAAAGTAGATTTCACTCTTTTGTTTTACGAGTGTAGTATGTAAGCTGCATTTGTTTGTCAGTAAACAAAATGATTAGAAATTGTAAGGCATAAAAATTTATTTAACTAACTTGGTTCTAGAATGAATTTCTAAACATTTTAATTGTACAAATGTGCCAAATAATGACCAACTTCATTGCAGTGAAAGATAACGAAAATGTTTCGAACAAAGAAATTGTTACACTGTAGCCAAAATTCTGCAAACGATTTAAAACGTATAAAATTATTAAACACTATAAAATTTATTTATTATACAGTCAAAAAAAGTAGTAATGTAAAAATCGTATTATCATGATGTCATAGTAAGTCAAATAATAATAATTATTACTAATATTATTTATATTTATAATTATAAGTAATGAATAATAATAGGCATTCTCATAAAAAAAAGTTTCTTTTCTCATCATTTCAGATTTCTCATTTCACACTTTCTTTTGCTAACACACCAAAACGTGCAGATATTTATTGTGAGAGTGGGATTTTCATTGGACATGGTAAGAAAAGATAGAGTAACTTTTCCTAACATTTCAAACATTCATCCTTATCCTCATTCTCGCGCCAATACATCAAAATAGATTATAAAACTCCACAAACTCAAGTTTCACATTACCTGTACGAAGATCAAAGATACTTTTTTATCGAAGCAAGAATTATTACCGGGTATAAATTTCAAGGGAGAACTCATATACATATATTAATAAAACCTCAATATACAAGCACTTCAAATCCATCGTTTTTCACGCATCCTCGTGCCAATACATCAAACAGATTTTTAAAAACCCACAAAACGCAAGTCGCAGTGTCCCCCGACAAAGGCGAAGATCCCCTTGTACAAGTTGTAATCCGATTCCCCTATCACCCACATTAGACAGACATTACAAGAAATCACTTTTCTGCGATTTCTTTAGACGTCTAAAGACGATTGAAAATTGAAAAGCGAAACGAAAGCGAGAACCGAAAAGCATGGGGGAAGCGTGAAAACCAATTTTCTCACGCTTCAAAAGCCCCCTATTAGTCTCACGCTTTAATCTGGCTTTTGTGGCATAGGGCACGATCCGGCTTTTGAAATCGGACCCCACGGGCTGGGACCAGATAGCGTTGGCCTTTTGCGTGGCTGATGGATTAAACGGTTGTTGTAAACATAAGCTACGTCCACGTTCAGTCATTAGCTAAATATTTTTGCTTCGGGATGAGTTGATGATATATCTCTGTACTCAGTTTTTTGAGAAAAAAATTATTGTTTGACATTATTTATGTTCACCATTGCATTACTTTAAAAATATGTGGAAGATTTAGAATACAAGGGAATCATTTCCACTTTTTATATTTTCGAGTTTACAAAGTAATTGCATGTATTTCTGTGCAATATTGAAAAAGCTCAGATAATATACGCTTGACAGCTAAGTTTTAAAAAAATTTAAGAGACAATTTTAATACAAAACTTTAATTTTTTTGTAGGATAAAGAATCCTTTTATGGACATAGTTCACTTGTATTCTAAGCCCTCCATATATTTACTGTTATATGGCAATACATGCTGTTATTAGTAATTACTTAAAATGTAATTTTTTTAAATCAATTATCGTTTGAAACCTCAATTAATATTTTTAAATATTTTCTAGCCAATTACAATTCTTTTCAAATCTTTATTCTTACATGTCATATATTTTTCTTTAAATTGACTTTCATCATCGTTTATAAGGAATAAATAAGGAATTATTCTGCACTTGAAACTTCAGCTAATTAAATATTGTAATACAAATAATTTTTTACAATTGAGCACATATTTAGACCAAATAAATATAAATATTTGAAAAAAGATGCAGCTGAGAAGTTTTTCAAACGAAAACTGTCTCATTTGATTGTTCAGCTTTTTATTCAAGATACGTTATTCAGTCCCCTACTCCACCATTCTTTTTGAATAGTGAAAATTATAACAATATTGACAATGTAATTCTAATGTTGAAACAGAGCAATCATCTATTATATTTCCTGCTAGTACTCATTTGGACATTACATAGTATTCATCTGTACTTCAGTCCTGAGAAAGCAAATGAAACTATGATGACCATTAGAATGCATCGTCAAGCAACTTCTTGTTTCGGTAAGCGAACAATATCTATGATATTATTGTAACGGTATCTATTAATTCGTCTAGGTAAAGTTATTTTTATTTAACATACCACAAGCAAGTATTTCGGAGAATTAAAAGCAGTATTTATTAAAATAATAAAGATTGTAACCCTTCCTCTCGCTTAAGTTGTTGCATAAGAACCAACCATTTGCATAAATTCTGAAAGAAGAGAAGAGTTCACAATTTGCTATAATTATACCAACGTTTCGATGAACGAAATTTTGAATTTCATTGTTGTACTTTGTATAAAACTCAAAATTACTTTGAAGTAAACACTGATAAAGATATAGATATAAAGTTAATTTCTTTTTAGGCTTAAATGCGATTTTCAAACCGTATATGAATGTTTAATTAAATTGTTATTATATTACAAATTATTGTTACGTTTTGTTTTAAGTTAATACAATTTAGCACAATGAGGAGCTTATATTTAATTTGTATGAACTTAAGTTCGAAGGAAAATGCAAGAGATATTTGATTATAATATTGATAATGCATCAATATAAGTTGGGCTACATACTTTATTTTGGTTATTTAGCTTATTTTCAATCCAACTAATATGTTACTAATTAACTATATAGTTATTATATTTTTTGGTGTGTTCATTTATGAATTTTTATAGCTCTTTAGTTTAAAATGTAGAAAAGCAACTCTCTAACTATTAATGACCGTATGGTATGTTTTTACAATTTAAATGTGGTTTAATGAGACAAATATACGTATTTATAAATAAATAAAATATTGTTATAGTTTCCTTTTTTTTTAACTTTGATGAATTAGAGAATAACACAATATGGTAACTTTATGTTATAACTTTATAAAACCCTAAATAACTTAATTAGTAATTTGCCGCCTCGGTGGCACACTCGTTAGGATTCTAGCCTTTGGAGCTGCTGAGGTTGGGTTCGAATCCCGGTCAGGCATGGATGTTTGTGACTGTCAATAAATATTGTTATTTGTCTATGTGTTTGTGTCGTCTCTTTCTTTGTGTGTCTTTGTGCTTGTGTCATTTCTGGGGCTTAGTACAATAGACTTATAGTCGCAGTGCTTGGCGATCTTGCCCCCCACCAAGAAAGTCATAAGTCATAATTAGTAATTTAATATGAAGCTGTTATCAGTCTTAATAAAATGACAAATATAAAAATTGTAAAGCAACTAAAAGAAATTTTCGTTTACAAAACACTTCAAGAACCTTTAACTTTTTTATGTTTCATTTCTTTTTCCATTAAGGATAGACAAAGGTCAAATTAAGCACATTAAACATCATTTTGAACTTTATCTTATTTGCATAACTTATATTCTGTAGTAATTTTAATTAATATAAAAATAGAAAAAAAAGTTTTACAACCTTGTTTTTTAGCTGTTTAACTGTTATCTCACAAAGTAAAGGAGAAAAATTCATAGTAACATATCATAGACAGAAAAAAAAGACCAACGAATAAATGACATTACTATCAGTGGGAATATATTTTTTTTTATCCTGAACGTACCCTAATATGTTCAGTTGTACTCCAACTAAGCTGATGCCTAATCCCATGTCCCCCTCAACACACGACGCAGCTTACAGTAGTAATGGAAGAGGCATTAAGAAATGGCTGAATGCTACATACAAAACAGGAAGCCATTGGGAATCATAAATTCAACAACTTTCGCTTTTATACTCCGAAAAGTATTCTGTACTTTCTTCCGGGGATAAACATCGAATTGTGAGCAGAGAATGGGCGATGTTTAGATTGCCTGTAATCTCGGAATGTGAATTGGCAGGTCCCACGGCTAATTTTAGCAACTTGGTGAAGGAAATGAATGCATGATCTTGTGTTTGATGAAGGAATAACGTACAATCACGCGGAAGAGAAGTTTAAACTGTTTGCTCATAGAGTCAAAGGGCGTTTTATGTAATTGAAGAAAAATGGCATTGGCTTTGGGAAATATCTGAGCAGTAAACCTCTGTTGGTTTTTATATTTCCTCTACGTTTCAATTGTAACGGTTCTATTTTGTATCCTTAAAGAATATGTAAATCCGGACATTGTAAAACTTGACTTAAGTTAAATATTTACGACGATTTTTTGCTACTCAGAACATATGTGGTACAAATATAATTTAATTACCAATATTATTTTTAAAATATCTTGTTATTTAAAATCTGCAATAAGTGTGTAGTTAAACTGAATAAATATTTAAAAATATACAGAATTACTTTGATACACATTACTACTTAATAAAGTATGAAGGGTGACGAGCCTAAAAACGTCAAAGTATATATACTGTCGAAAATTAATTGACTATCTTAAAAGTAAAATTCTGAAAATGAACTAAACTTGTTTATTTTTTATTTATTTATTATCTTTTTTTTGCTTTTACCTGAACTATTTATAATTCCTAAAACCATCTTCATATAAAACGAATATAAATTATCATTTTTGCAATGTAACAAATTTACTATGCTCAAATAGCTTTTAATAACTATTTCTATCTATAACACTTGGATTACACATGAATTAGATTTTATTCATTTATATGATATATGTATTTAAAATTGAAACAGCTAACAATTGAATATAGAAATCTATTTTTGAAACATGAAACCTAAAACTTCATAAAAAGAAAATTTAATATTCGATGATAATTCTTGTTTCGCAAAACTTAATATAAAATTAACTGTTTGAGGAATTTAGAGACTTAGTATGTAATTTTAAACCCATTAAAAATAACCATTCTATTTTCCGTGTTGAAACCATATGGTATCAAAACCTATAAAATATTTCCCCGAAAGTACTCAAAACAGCTAAAAGTACTGGACCCGCCCGAAAAGCCTCTTTTACGATGATGGAAAAAGCCGGGGAAAAGTGCTTCTTTGATTGCATTTCAGCGGGCCAATTTCAACATACTCCAGCGCCTTTGGGCAGAAAAACTATCAAATACCCCAATATTATTTTTACCACTCTCTCTGACCTCCTCTCGCTATGTTTGATTGTAGTAACTCCCCATCCTTTCGTATTGACTCAAACGGACGGACTCACAGGAAATGCATTTCCTGTAGAAGGCCTTTACAGCTCTATATATCCATTGGCTTGTCAAAACTGTAACTAATACCCGACTGATAGCCATCGAAATAAGAATAGTTGTAGATGTTTATGGAGAAAATTAAATAAAGGATCAAGTTGAAAAACTGACCTTCGCCAAAGTATAACTGAGATATATTGTCCGGTCCATTCGTTGGCGACTTTTGATAATGGTAAATCCAATTGAACGGAATCGCCAATGAAGAGGCTGGACCCTCTATCTTAGTTATACTTTTAAGAATGCGAATTTCGCAACAAAACCCTTTAAGTATAGTTCCTTATATATCTGTATTTTTCTGCCACAATTGGATTAAGTATATTTGACCAAAAAAAATATATCAGTTACGTCACTGTCAAAAAGAATGGATTGAGCAGTCTGCAGGTATATTGCCTTCATTTCCAGCGACTGTCGCCTAGAGGAAAAAATATGGATCTCCGGACATGGGTCCTCTGGGCTTTGTAAAACTGTTACCATACCCATGATCGAAGGCAGCCACCAGGAAAGAAGGGGCGTCTCCGAGGATTCGCCCCGAGGATTGAGCCCCAACATTACGATAAGTCAATACCCACTAATGGACTCCTACCACGGTCCTTTCTCCTCTTAAATAAAGTTTCTGTCAACATTTAGAATAGATCCTCCGGATTCGTTTCTACTTTCTTGTTTAAAGGGTAGACAAGGACTCTTTTCCAAGCTGTTTGTGTTCCGTTCGGATTGCTGTTTATCTTATCCCCGAGTAAAAGCTGTTTAAGTTTCGATGGCAAACAGTCGAATCCCCTTAATTGAAAACCGCATCTTCCACCAACGGGCAGAATTAGCAACTTGTTGTAGCGGTGGTTGCTTACGCACTTTGTGACATCCCTTTAATATGCCAAAGAGATAGATCAAATACGAGAGCGGTTAAAACAAACGGACCTCGTTGGTATGTGTAGGGTATCCTTTTCACAAGGTCTGTGTGTTCTTTCATTTCGTTTCCGATCGCTTAAAGTTCAATCGGGTTTCATTTAAGTATTTTCTTTTTGGAACTTTTGTATTGCAAGGGAATTTACATGAAGAAAGTAAATATTTCTCGGAAGTCAATTCTCAGGGTTGCTGGCTGTTTACTGTTATTCAACTTGTGGTCGTTTTATATTAACAAAGATTTGAGACTGGTTTTCGAATTGGTTAAAATGAATCTTGTTAGTCTTTGAGTTAATGTAAGCTGTATGCTGCTTCACTTTGAATAAATATAGATATAAGGAAATAAACGAACCTTGTAACATTGTAACCCGTATAAAATTTAATGTTATTTTGTATCTTAAACCAATTTGTAATTCCCCCTACACTGAGAATTCTTTTATGTTTGCATGATGACATTAGTTACGCGCATAGTATAAAACTAAGCTTAATATTCTAGATAGAATCTTATAACATTTTCTGAAGTTTAATGGGTAAGCTAATATAAATCATCTCTATGTATTTATTTAAAGAAAAGAATAACGATGTGATTATTAAATGCATAAAGAAACTTAATAAATATTCTAGTCTACGTCTGTAAAACAAAACATAAAATAAGTCCGAGGATTTACTAAGGGAAGTTAAGGTTAGTTTTGGAATATAGTCGTACTAGAGCTACACGACTGAGGAAAAATATATATTCTTCAGTAACAACAAAAAATAAAAGATTATTACTTGAAAAAAATAATTTGAAATGAGCAACAAGTGTGAGAAAACTTCATAAAAAGTTTTATCGATCTTGTCCAAAACCTCAGTACAGGTTTCAGATTAATTGGAAGCCAAAAGATGATATTTCCTGCAGGTGCCCAGTGTTCAAACACAGGTAGCATCCGCTCAGGTAACCGTTATAGTGCATGGGATGGCTAACACGTGATGTTTGCTACAATAGTGATCAGCAATTCGTGACCGACAGGTGACAGCTGAATCCATTCACTTTGAGCTCAGATTTGGACTAGATTCAAATGCGCAATGGGAAATCAGTTTGTACTGTTAATGGAGAAAAGAATACGATGGAGTTGCTTGCCACGGGAAGAAAGTGAAGCATTCTGAAATTCGGCAAATGGAGTATTGTACACCCAAATGAACCACACTGTACATCTACACCCTTAGTAAGATGAAAATAATATTTAAATCTGTAGTGTTTAATTCTCATTACTACCAGTAACTCCTTTAATAAAACATGTGACTCTTTCCATAAAGTGAATCATTTTTTAAAAAAATCGTGGAATTTAGTTATTAGTTATAATATACATTAGTTAAAGCTCAACACTGTTCTTAATGTTCCTTGATTATTTTGTATAAGATGAACATTACATATAAGTAATTGATATTGCAAATTATTAAAACAATAAACAATGAATGTTTCATAGGAAAAAATCATAATTGTTCAAGGATCTATTCTGAATAAAAAACATCTTATTTTTCTCAAGACATTACTTTTTCTTTTAATTTTTTAATTAAGTATACTGACATATAAAAAAAGAAACGCTTATTAATGAAAAATTAACTCCTTCTAAAGCATAATACATTATAAAAAAAACACCTTAGCTTCACTTTATAACACACCGGAACCAAATCAACTGCATTACTTAACAAAAGCCTCTTCAGCCCACACAGCACCGTAAAATTGAACAAAAAAATACTTATCCACCCCCTACAAATTATGCTAATTCAAACTCCCCCAATAAATTCATAACACAACCTTTTGTATAACCTCCCTCTCCTATAAAACATTTCAACACAGCAGAAACTCCAACGAAAAAAAATCCCGTAAAAAAAACGGTAATTTAAAAGTAGCCTCGGAAGCTTAATCCCGTTTGTCCTCATTAGCTTAGTATTTATCGGTTGGGTCGGGGGACGGGTGTATCTGATTATAGGGGTCATTGTCTGTGGTTGTATCTGCGCCCCCACAGTTTAGGGCTCGATACGCCCCTTAGATTCACTGGGGTATTTATCCTATTGCATGTAAAGCGTTGACAAGATTAGAAAGGGTCGTTTTTTAACGTGGGCCAGTGGGGGGTAAATTAATTAGGAAAATTGCAGGGTGTGTATTGGTGTTCCAGATTTGGGGATTTGTTTGTAAAGATATATTTTGTATTAGAAATAGGATCTGTTATAATAAAAATACCACATTCTTTATGCAAATTGCTTATGCGATTTATATGGAATTTTAATACATATTTTTTAATTTTTGTTTGTTATGGGATTATGTAAGTTATTAATATAAATTAATACAATGTAAGTTTTCGTATTTATGATTACTCATTTATTCTAATAATATTCAACCACTAGTTTAATTAGGTTATAATAAAATAAGTAAAAAATGATAAATTAACACAACTTTAGCCGTGGCGATAAAAGAATTGTTTTATTTTTTTACCATTTTGTGATTTTCTTTTTCTATATAAAATAATGAAAAGTTAGAATTTTCCATAATGACAACAATTTAAAAAAAGTTTCATAACACAAAATATTGCAAATAAGGTGCCCTATAACTAGATTGTTTTACTATACACGTATCAAGTACTAACTTCAATATTCAAGTACAGAAAAATCAATATTAAAAATAACTAACTGAGCAATTTAATCATTCACTTCTCATTTCCAGCTCGACATTCCTCTCCAAACGACCCAAAATAATAAAAAAAACCACTCAATTAAAAAAAAAAATCCGATATAAATATCAAACAAAGCCCGCCCACTTCACCCAAAGGTGAGTGATCAGTATCCGCGACCTTCTGTTGAATTTTCGCGTTAAACATCGCCGATAAAATGATCACAGTACTCCCCTCCCAGCAGTGATCCTCCCTGAGCCCAAACAGATGGTGACAACTGATTAGACCAATCCCTATGACGTCAGGCAAAGGTAGACACTTGGCCACTTGGTCGTCCCTTTGATGTGACCCATTGTTCAAGGGACAAAGGGATGCACCCCTTTAAAGGGCGGGCAGATGTCCTTTTGCATCATCCCGATAACAGCAATCTGCTAATTCGCCCCCTCCCATGATTTATTAGAGAGGGGTGGATGCCTGTTGGGTAACAGGTTGGCGAGTTTTCGCTTGGTGGAGGTGTTGTGATTGACGAGATAACGGGGTTTTGTGAAAAGTAAGTTCTTTTAATTGGCCTTAAACATTTTAAATTTGCTAAAATTAAAAAAAAAATCAGCACTCTAAACCCTTGACACTTATTAACTTTTTTTATCCGGTAAATTTATTTTTAAAAAAATATTAACTGGTCGTTATTTCTAAAAAAAATTATTTTTCAAGAAAAGAAAATTTTTTCTTTAAACTTAATGTTTGATTAAAAATGTTGATATCGTGTGATAGGATTTTTCCGTTATTTTGGATTTGTTTTTAAAATATAAAAAGTAACTTAAAATTATTGTTACCTTAAAACAAAAACATAATTGAGCAATGCAAGTTCAACCGTTTCGTTTCTCTATTACAACAGGAACACATTTATACAAATGTAAAACTATGAACAATATAACTTTTTAAAAAAATTATTTGCAACAACTAAACACTTTAAATAACGCCGTTTCTACTTTACCATATTTGGCGAACTTAGTCAAATTCTGGCAAACCTTAGTATACGACAAAAGCCAATGCAAATGGAAGCGTTAACTTTAAGAGTATATTCAATATATGGAGAATCTGAAACCAGAGTAAATTGATTTCACCCAAGGGGCGTTGAATTGATATCAGGGTACGCCCTCCCCCCTACCTAAATATGTCTCTTAATAGTGGACATGCTTCAGTTATTCTTTATTGAAATTTAGAGGTGCCGTGATACTTGACGAAATTAAAAAGAGCTTTTACTCATCGGTTAACTGTAATTAAAAGTGCCCCCATTACATAATAAAATAAATTTATTTCACAGAGTGTATCATATAAACGTATATTTGAGCATAGAATAAAAAAGGAGGGGGGTCGTTTATAATAAAATTCTTATATTCTTATTAGCAAGTTTTAAAGTTTTCTTAATTTTGTTGTTGCCCAATTTTATTGTAATAGAAACCAATCAGAAAACTTAAATTCATAAATTTTAAGAATTTTTTTTAACCTCTACAGGCAATTGTTAAAATCTATTTCATTTCTACCTGTTAAACAAAATCTGTAACCAGCATAAATAACGTAAAAAATATATATTTTTTAAAATAAAATCCACTACCACATTAAATATGTATAGTAATTTTTTCGAAAGAGTGCTTATTTTAAGACATTTAAAATTTGTTTAAGAATTAAAAATATAATAAAAAATATTTAATATTAGCTTTTCCTTTTATAAAAAATTTGTGAATAGCATAATTTAGAAGAAAAAAAACAATTCATTACATAATTTGAATTTTAGGTGTAGTTTTACTCAAATTGAATCTTCAGTTTAATCTGAAAAACGAAATGTTCATAAAAAGTAAGAAATCGTTTATATTCATATTCAATTTACCATACGATCATATTAATTAAGAAAATGAAACTAGAACATTAAAATTCACCGGCATTTACATCAAAGTCAATACCTTTTGCAAGATAAATTATAAATGCGATTTTTTCATACTTAGATTATGAATAAATTTTCTTTTAATCAAGTATGTTTATCGTATTTTTCTACTCTTTTACTTTTTAAAAGTATTCAAGCAGAATTCTCGAATGAATACTCTTAAAATAGAGCTTATCAATTATACTCATTTGAATTTCAGTTTCAAATGCTATTAAAAAAAATAGGTATTGAAAATTTATGAAAGGTAAAAAAGAAGTAAAGTTGATGAAATTGTTTGCTTAACTTAATTAACTTAATTGACAAGAAATTTTCTTATTTATTTATGATTCTTTTATCCTCACCTAAAATAAAAAGTGATGTGGTTAGAAATTTTTCATGTGCCTGATTGATTTTTACTTATCGCATTTCATTGACCGATTGAGTTCATAAAAACACTAATTAAAAATAAAAAATAAACTTTATAGAAATAATTTCTATTGAAGAATTTTCTTTTGAAAGGAATGAAATGATTTTATAATTTTAATTAAAATATGTTTTATTTATCTTTGAAATGCTCGTAATTTTCATTGATTCCTTTTGCTTTACTGGCATTACTAACGCTGATGCTTAAAAAAAATAAACTAATGTATACAAGATTTGTTCGTATGATCTTAATAAACATCCGATATTAATCTGATGAGTATTATTGCTCAGATACATTTTCTGAATTATTTTTTAATTATGCAGTTATTTCATAAAAATGTAAACTGTTCAAATAAATAAGAAAAAATAATTCTATTTTGTTTTTAACCTTAGAACAGTTCCAAGTAATTTCAACACACCGATTTTGTGTTATCATTGACATGCTATAAAATGGTCAATATCATAAATAAAATCTTCATTCTTCAATCTTCATCATATTTTTGAGGACATGAAATAAAAAATATATATTGAATTCAACATCAACAAATATGGTTACTTGTTAATACTTTCCTGATTTCATTAAAGTTATGGCATAGCTATTTTTTTCTAAAGCACTATTCTGCTTAAAAAAAGCAAACAATCTGCCACAAATTTCCGCAGCATATTTCTAACCTTTAACGGTTAGGGTGGTATGTATCCAGTAGTACATATTAAGAAAAAGTTTGTTTGTCATTGCCTTAGCTTTAGAGCTTTAACATATCAAGGTGTCAAAAATAAATTTTGAGCCAGTTTGAAGTAACAGTTGTTCAATAACGGTACAAGCTACTAATTTGGTCGAGACAAAAAAAAATTACCCTGGAAATTACTAAGTAAGACGTAAATTTTAAAGTTTCATGGAGATTAATTTCATGTCATAAAAATTCATTTCATAAATTTCTACATGTACTTTTTAAAATTCCTTAACCTTTTGAAAGGTTAATTGAAAGTTTCAATTAATTAAAACCAAAAATAAAATAATTTTCCTAATTGTTGAAACTGAGTATATTATTCTATGGGTATATTATTCTGAGTATAAAATTAAAAAATCTGATTTTTGCAAAATTAATAATATTATAAAGAGGTTGCTTGAGTGAGAGAGAGAGAGATTTATATTTATGCTACGCACCTACCCAAAAAATTCCTCATATATTACATTTATTTTTTATGTTTTAGAAAAATTTACGCACAAATTTAATTGTAAATTTTTAGTACAATCTTTTGGGCATTTTTATAACTTTTTAGCAAGCCTAGTTATTTTTTAATCTGGAATTATAAAATTTAATATATTTTTTTTAAAGTTTTGTTTAAGTAAATGATCATAGAGTACATCCTCAAAACCTAATACGTATTGAAAAATAATTTATTACGAAAATTTCTCATGTAAGTTAATTATTATATCTGTCAAGATAAAACCCTATAAAACATTATAGCAATTCGAATGAAAATTATATTTATGCATGCAAAATATACTTTCCACTTTATCGCAATGACTCCTGTTAGAAACCTGTAATAGAATATCGATCTCACGGCATACTCCAATTTTACGCCTCTCAAAATTCAAGCCGTTTTATAACTTTCCTCTTTTGTAAAGTGATTCCAGAAAACCTTTCTCCATCGCAACTCAAGAAAGCCTTTCTCAATCGAATATAAGTGAAGAAGTCATCAAAGGTGGGCCTCGAGCAAAATTCGCAATTAGGTTTTCTTGCTCTTCATCCACTCCGGCGGTTTCAAGCTCAAGTCCTCAATTGTTCCCCTCCGTGCGAAGCCAAACTCAATAATAATAACATTGGGGGATAACAATAATACAAAAAAATAACTTTTAAATTTCGGAAACTCTTGCGGTTTGTCAGGGCAAATGAATGTTAATACTTGCCTTAAAAGAGGGATTTATAAAAGGGGTCTTCAATGACTAGAGGAGGCATGCTTATAACCACGCTTTGACTAATTCCTTATTTGTCATGGATCAATATTTGTTTGAACCACGGAATCTTTTAGAAATGAGCCGATTGGTAAATACGCGGATTCAAGTATTTGTGCTGTTTGAGAGAAGATTTTCAAATATTGACTTTAGCAGGCTCCACCGTACATCCCAAATAATTGACACAACATACCGCCGGCCTATCTATCCTTGTACCGTGGATTTCAAATTACCTGGATCGTTTTTATTGGTTTCTTAAAATTGTAACTAAAGTTCAGCTGATGTTGAGTAAAATTGTTTCTCAAATAAAAATGGCAATGAAGCTCTATAGAAATCAATGTCTAGCTTGCGGTTTTTTTTTTTTAGTTTGTTTTTGGTAGGACCAGATTTACTAGGGTTTGTTTATTTAAAAGGGCGTATTTAATGGTGTCAATACAAATATAAAATGTATTGATAAAAATGTCAATTACAACTATGTCTGCTTCACTTAGGGAGATGCCGTTATTTATACGATCTGACGTTGAACACACTCAGGCTAATATTTACAGCCGCTTTAAATGCCTAGGCGAAATGAAGAACCGCTAGAAGCTATACTCAAGGAGTTATTAAAAGCGGACGCGTAAAAACTTATTCAGTGGAGTTTTGGGGTAAATATAAAAAAATGGACACTCTGCTTTTTGGACATCGAGTTGTTTCTTTTGTTTGCGGTAAAAAAGTACGCGATTCCTGTTTGGTCTCCCCCCCAAATGTAAATAGAAGATATTTGAAGGTTTTTAATTTGGGAGGAAGGCTTTTGCCTTGTCTATGACTTTTAATTGCCTTCTCAAGTTGGTTGAAACTTGGGTGAAAAGTTAAGAGTTTTAATTCTGAGATTAGATGCTTATTCGAAGCTCATTTATTTCTTGGGGACATCTTCTTAATTCTTATATTTACTAAAAGTTTGTAATTTTAAATTTGTCTGCAACGATTCTCTAAATTTTTTTCTAAAATTGGAAACTATATTGTAATTACATATTGCATTTCATTGGTTTAAAATCAATTAACATAACTTTTAAAAGGATTTTGAATTTTCGTAATTGAAGTGTTTTTAATTTCTCTCCACTTAATTCTAATTTTCTCTTGGCATTAATCTTGAAATAATCCATCTGAAAAGTATTAGCATTTACACCTGCAATACTTTAAAATGCCTTTACTGAAGTTAAAAAATAATATCCAAAAAAGTTTTATTAGCAAAAGTAAAATAAAAATATTTCAAGTTCGATTAGTATGTTCTTAATAAAATTCGTGATAATATGACCGTAATGAATTCCGTTATAAATTTGAGAAATGTATTATTGCTCTTATACATTTTCATACATTATTTTTATATTCTGTAGCCCCAACCCGCCCCCCTCCTATTTATTGATAAAATAATAAAAAACTATGCGAAACATGCAAAGCTTAGACTCTGAAGTGTAGAGTTTGAAGTTAGAATTTGGAATAAACTTTGGAACGCTCTTTACCATATCTTCGTTTTTTCCATCTACTTCTGCAACATAAAAAATTACCATTATTAATTTTCTGTCAATTATGTTAATTAAACGTCAGTATTTTTTTTCAATGACTTTACTTTAAACTGGACCCAAACGTTAATTTTTAATAGCCTAATTTGTATGGCTTCTCATACGATGTCTATGAAACGTTTTTGTAATTTAAACTTTATATCGTTGTACAAAATGCATTTTCCACCCTTAAAATTCAAACTAAATTTTACTATAAAAATTGCAAATCATTTCACCTTTCACTCATCACAACGACAATACCATAATCCCGTTTCCAACACATCCACACACACAAAACGAAACTACAACCTAACCAACGAACTCCATGGAAGACGGACACCTAAAAAGCTTTGCGGTTTAGGGCCGAAACCATACCCGGGTGTCTCCCCGATTATCGCAACTCCAGCCGCCGGAGCAAAACGGTAAACCGGGTAAAACGTGCCCCAGCACAAATTCAGCCGATTAACCGACCCAGCTGCAAACTACGAGATAACACTCCAACGGCCATCCTTCAAGATATGCAGCAGAGTAGCGAAGTGTTCGTGCTTTTATTTTGCTGGTAAATAAGGGATTTTTTGAAAGAATAAAAAATTGTTTTGGAATTTGGTTTTTACAGGTGTGGAAATTGTAAAGGGTAACATCGTTTTTTTTTGTCAAGTTATGAAAGTCGTCATTCGACTAAAAAAAGTCTATTGCTTTTATTTAATGAATATCTATAAAACTATACAAGATTTGTAAGTCTTATTTTTTGAAATAAAATATAGGAACATGACAAGAAGCAAAATAAAATCATTGTGATACAAAACGAAAATTTATTACTTCGATTATTTTTATCAAAATATTACTGCTGAAATATTACTGTCACAAAATGTGTGCATTTTGTTACAAATATTTTAATATTAGTTTCAATTATTTAAAAATAATTTATATTATTTGTGCATGTTACAATTGAAGAGCTTACTGGAAGATCTTGCTAGGTGACATTTTTGAAAAAAAAAATTTAATTATTCTGTCAATGAACATTGTCCTTCTTTATATAAAGATAACAAGATACCTCTTTTTACGAACTTTAAGTTAGTATATTTTTTACCTTTTGTAAGTGCTATTTTTAATTATCTAAGTGCAAACGAAAAACTATAAAGCTCATTTTATCGTTTTCACCTTTTTGTCACTTAGCACGTTCTTCAACTAAGCTCTTTAATTAGATTCAAACCAAATTTTCCAGAAAACTTTTTTACTGTTTGTTGCTATTATTTTGATTGTTCGATACATACTTATCTGCACATAGATGTTTATAATTCTAACGAATCAATATAAAAATAAAAGCATTACATTTCGGTCGTTAAGATCTAGCTATTTAACAAGTTATACTTTTAATGTAAGTTCTGCTTTCATTGCAATGCAATAAGAATACTAAAAAACTTTATACTTTGTTACGACAACTTTATAAACTTCTCTTTTTTTAATAAAACTATTCAGCACAAGCAGCTCTTAAATATCGTTGATTTAAACTCATTTAAACAAAAAAAACTTCTACCTACAAAAAGGATTATTTACTTTATTTATATTATTATTGAAACTTTAAGTTTAAATTTTGATAGCATCAAACTAATTTTTAAACAAATACTAATAAACTAATTAACATCTTAATCATTATAATTTTCGATATTAAGAGCTTACATGCATAGTCATTTTTATCTGCTAATCCTTAACATGAATTCACGCATTTTCTTATGCTGTAAAAAACTTATAAAAAATACAAGTATTATAATTATCTTTTAAGGTAAATTATTATTAGAATTTCAATTAAATGTATCGCAATTATTTTTGAGCGAGAATTAAATCACAACATTTCATCAAGCTCTTACAAACCTACGTGGGGGATTATTTTTTAATTTTTTTAACATAATCCATCACCGCTCTTTCAACCGTACCATTCCCTATATTTCGAAAAAGTAATTATATCACTAATTAAAAAACGTATGCATTTTCTCATTATCTTTTTCAAAACTCCTTTCGTTTCAGCGATGGGAATAATTAATCTGCCTATTGACATTGAATCTACACATAATGTCCTGTAATTACCCGAATCAATTGAATAAACAGACTCATGTAACTGGGATCAAAACAAATCTTACCTGAACAAAGGCACAGGACACTGCTTTGTTTTCGAAATTGTTCAATTAATTAGAAAAAGTTCGGATAAAAGAGGTTTGTTTGTTTTAATTGTTTACGTCATTGCGCGAAGAATGCAACTGGGCGTTGAAACTGCTAGGCGATTCGGTGAAAAACAACATTTTAATTGGAGATTGGCTGAGTAACACAGCAGTTTGATTTTGTAAAAATTATAAATTGTTTAAATTCTTTTTTGTGTATCTTAATGTTCTCGATCATGTCCCAAGGCTTTCAAAAAATTCTCTGTGTCGTAAAAAAATATTTAATGTATAAATCGTAGATATTTAAAATAGTTGCAAACTATTATTTTCCATTTAATTCTTTTATTCATATTGAAAGTATTAAATATTAATTGGCCATGCAAGTGGTTCAATGGATCACCGCGAATATTTTTGTTTAAGTATGAATTCGTAAGGTGATAAATTTGTACCAAAAGCAATGCTTTAATGACCATAAGTATATAGATTATAAACACGTTATTTGGGAAAATATTGTAGAAGAAAATCGAAAAAAAAACTTTTTCAAGATGAAATGTCAACCTGTGCGTTATTTGTAAGAAATTAAGAATTGTAAAACAAATTAGAGTTCAAGGCTAAGATACATTTAAAAATACATTTTTTAAGATTCATCTTATGCTGTAGAAATTAATCATAAAGTATAATTAATGGATATATAAGGATACATTGTAAGTAACAATAAGTTTGCTTTCATTAGAATTATATGATTAATTATGTTTAATAAATAGCGTTATAGAACGAAACAATTGCAAAACATTTAATTAATTTAAAATGTTATATTTTATTATTTTAAAATATAGTTTGAATCTCAAACGAAGAAAAACATTTAGAACTCAATGTTCTAGAATTAAAAAAAATTACATCGTGTAAATAGAAGAATATAAAAAGGAACTATTATAAATTTAAGAACTCATTATAATTTTTATAGGTATCGTTTGCCGCGTGTTTTAATTCCAATTGTATCATAGGACAATTGTATAGAATTCATGTTTGTCTTACTCTTATTATATGAAGTAAAGTATAACAATGCTTATTTACTTTACTTGATATAATAAGAGTAAGTATCTAGAATTGAAAAATGTCAAATAATATTTACTTTTATGTAATCGTGTAACATCCCGTTTTTTCTTTAGAATTCTTAAATATGAAATTTTTATCGGATGAAAATATAACAGTAAATAAATGTGGAGTTAAATTTTTCAATCGATACAATTTTTGTAATTTACGCCTGAATCAATCTCTATGGTGATATCCTTCTGCGCTATGACGGAAAATTGGATAAATTCTTGACGACGTTTGCTATTTCAATATTAAAGCCCAGAGATTTTTTCTCGTTAGTATATGAAACACTTGCTAAAAATGTGTAAAAGTTGTCATAATTGTAAATACCGTATTGAAACTTAGTGACTTTACCATAAATGAAGATTCAGGTTAAGCGTTAGATGGGTCCATTTGCATGAAGGTAAAATATCAGGTGATCTCCAAAGCATGACCTTTAGAAAATAATTCTTTGATGAGGAAAATTGATAACCCTCCAAGAGACTCATCGGATGAATTTTTGTAACTAAATCAAATCCCAGTCATTGCATTGTTTCAGTACATTTTATGTAGTTTAACTAGTTTTTTTAAAATTATAAATGGATTGAACTTAGTTCCATAATTTGTGACCCATTTTACCCCACTATGGGGTATAATGAGTCGCACATGGTGTAAAATGGGTCATAATGCAACATGAGAAATTTATGCGTAATACATTTATAAGGAAATACACTAAATACAGAGAAAATGTCAAGAACACATAAAATAAATTTAATGATACATAATTACAATGTTAAGTTTTCAAAATAACATTGTTTGCGATTGTTGCAAAACGACTCTTCTAACATCTTACGTTTTCTACAATATACAGTCCTCTTTATCGGAAAACACATAAGAGTTACTTATAATAGATTTTTCATCATATTTACATGTAAATCATCCGCATCAATAAGCGTAATTTGACCAAAAAAATATTTATTTGACTTTTTCTTTTGTATTCAACAGAGTTGTTAGGTTAGAACATTTGAGATCTTTAAATGGGGAAGATAAAAGATTGACTTTTCGAATTGCCACCCTAAACCCTATCCATTATAAAAATGCGTCTTATGCAATGTTTTGTACAATGTACAAATGCGTTTAGTAATTCTTAAAATTTAAAAATAGGTCTAAACTATCACTTCAACCCACTTGTGGTAACTGAGGAATTCCATTTGCCGAAAAACTTAGTTGTCACTTTTGGCTATTTTTACTTTTGATCTCTGTCTTTCCCACATTCTTCCACAGTCATTATTTGATTTTATGCGCAAAAGTATTCTTTTTAAGGTCTTCAAAATTTTTAATGCAGGGATTTAGCTCAAGGGCAAAGGAAACATAATACATTTGCAATTAGAACATCCTCTTACATGACAGCAAAAAAAGCCGTTTTACGAGTCACTCGGTTCTAGTCACTCTATCCTTAAATGTCAATAAGGCCTTTAGGTGTCGACAAACCACATGAAAACGAACACCACCGAAATGTAATCCAGCGTTCTCATGTTAAGTTTGTTTTCTGACTGTAAAGTTGGGAGCATCACAAAAGGATGGCTGAAACAGCTGCAGAGTGGGGTGGCATTTGGCCAATTTACCCGACTACATACTAAGTGACTTCTCCCAGGCCACTTGAAGTTCTCAAATATTGGCCTACCAGCCAGCCCCCAAATGGATATGCATTGTTCATGGACGTACAATCGCGGACCTTGATCTTCAGGATATGGTTGGAACTCAAGTGTGATCAGGGGTCGTTGGGAGTTAGCCTAAAATTAGAAGACAGGGTGTCGGATGTTATCGACGACAGATGTTAATTACTATATGGATTTCTTATAGTGCAAAATGTCTAAATAGCGAACATGCTCATTGGCGAGCTTTATATATCATGGAAATTGTTATATACAATTATGAATTTAAATTCAACAGTAAAATTTTCATAAACATTAACTTCACAGTTCTTAAAGTTTGTCAAGGCTTACTTTCTTAAAAGGCGGTGCCCAAAACCATTTCTGTAATCCAAGGTCTTGGCTGATAATTATTAACGATTAACAATGTCGAATCTAGTTTTTTATCGATATACAATTTATTAGAATTACCTTGCATTTCAAGTTTTGCTCAAAAAGTTTTGAGTTTAGGAAACATTAAGCAATACACAAATATAAATTTAACCACAAATGAATTCCGTTGATTACCAATTAAATTCAGAAAAAAAATTAAATAAGTCTTTAAACTGTGCACATCCTTTTTTGCATGCTTAAGAAAAAATAAGAAACACGCATTCTTTAAATACATTTGTGGCAAAAACGAAACATTTCTAAGATTTTTCTAACTTCAGGAATACATCTTGAGGATTTCCCTTTCTATTTGCTTCTCCTCAAATGACAATTCTATCCTATTCCGAAATTCGCGGAAACGATGACCACCTTATTGTTGACTGATATCACTCTCACCCCACTTTTACTAAAAAAAAAACTCTCTCTGGTGAGCACTCCATTCATTTCTTTCATTCCACCTTTGCAGGTCCTTCATATCCATCTCGCTCGTGATAGCTGCCCATCACTTTTGTCCTACTTGACCTTCATGGAAAAAGGTGCCCTGGTGTTTGGTTCTATAGGACACCCTCCTACTACTCCCCTACTACTTAGGACCTGCATCTCTGTATACAGGATAAAAGTGTCTGGAAATGGTGGGTGATGTTGTTGCTTATTTGCATTGCTGTTGTGTTATTGAATTATTGTTGTTTATTTCTTAAATAAAGTTAGGATTATGAATTCATGAAGGATTTGTACTTGAGATGGGAGTTTTCCATCGAAAATTCTCTTTCTGCTATTCATTTAGGACACTTAAATAAATTGTGTGTAAGTTTAGTTAAAAATCATCACGTAGTTATGTTTAATGATCGATATTTTTTTTTAATTTTATAGCCCCTAGCTTGTTTTCGATAAAAGTTCAATAATAATTAAACATCAACTCCCGGAACAAAGCAAAATTAAACGATAGTAAGATGTACATAAAAGAAGAGAACTGCAAAACTTATCCACAGTACATTTTTTACATTGCTGTGAATATAGGTATAGCTCTCTCTACGCAAAAACAGATACTTTACAAATGCGTTGGTTGCTATCCTATATGGTTGTCTTACAGTAATGCTAAAATATATAGCGTTGTCCCTTGTGTCGTATTGCTCTATGGGTTCAAAACAGTTAACCTATACAAAATGATCCTCTAATTTATAATTTATTGTAGTTATTGGAATTATTAAGAAAACCATTAAAACTGTTTACTGACCAACTATGGTGAATGCCGTAACCTTCCCAAAATTAACATTAAATTTGAAACAATGGAAATACCGAAATCAAATTTGTACCCGTCCCCCTTATTCCCAGATGTTACAAAACTCAATCGGGAGTGATGTAAATGCGACCTAATCACTGTCCGTCACCTCCTTTAGCTGTTGTGGATGAATTAGATGGAATGGCATGGGAAAAACAGTAAGCAGTCTCGTAGGTGGGTCGAAAGTGGCCCAATCCAGACATCCTGAGGAATAGAATTAGATGGCAGGGAGGAATTTGCTTTTCTTCAATTCCAAAACACAGTTGGATCATGTTATAAAAAAGGAACCAAAAACCAAAACGTTATTTACATAACTCATCGACTAAAGTTGATATACATCTTAAACTGAATGCATTATTTTTTCAATTAAATATAACTTTGTGATTGTTTAGTTATGCAAATAAAATTCTAAGATACAACAGACTGTATGTGTCATAGGATGAATTACTCTAATTTGCTTCAATTGTAGCTTGGTTCTTTTTGGCTAAACCTGCTCCAATTCTTTACTCTCTTCAAGTTATTGCAATCGGATATTCTGTCGCTGTGGAGGAATTCTCTGCTGTAATTGAGGCGAATTGTGCTGCAGTTGATTTGGCTTTATTATTTTTTTTTTAAAGACAGAGGGCTGGGCTGATGTCGAGTTTAAGTGCTTGGTGGTTTCTCACGCACTTTTCGCTTGGCTTGGATCTGTGGGAATTGAAACGATCTTGATTTGTTGTTATATTTATTTACGTTTTAAGTGTTTCTCTAATATATTGCCATTTTAAAATAAAATATACGCATTCATGATACTTTAAAACATTTGTTTGTTTAAAACTTGTTGCTTGATCTCTTTTTGTTGACGTTTATTAAATTGTTCTAGTCCGTCGTATTATGGTTCTAAAATTATGGAATAAATTGCCAATTTTTATTCAAAAGTTGAAGTAATCTTAATAGCAATAAATTTTAACAGAAATCAATGCTACTTAATACTTAGTTTCGAATGCGGTCTTTTGAAGTCTATTGTTTTTACTTATGATTTTATTGTAACTCTGGAAATGTATATTTTTACACTATTTTTGCATATAATATAAAAACGCAAGTTTAATTGTTAATTAGTTTATTCAAAACAAGACAAAAAAAACTATAAAGTAAGGTTTTTAACACAAATACAAATAAGATCTGAAAATTTCTTTCATTTGAATAGTTCTAAAGCCCTATTATTCATGTGCAAATAGTTTCTAAAAACTTCTTAGCAGTGTCATTTCATTCACTACCTTATTTCTTGCAAATAAAAGGGACCATGAAACCATAAACAAAATGAAAATACGAAGGTTATGATACTAGTCAGCCGATCTAAGCAAGAGTGCCCTCAAGTACACCTCACAATCGTTGCGTATGGGCCCCATTCATATTATGAACTGTCATCAGATGAGGAAACAAACTCTGTCAAGCGAATCAATCGAGAAGCGATTGTCCACACTTCATTGTGAACAGACAGGTAAAAAAGGTACGCGAGTGTTTTTGGCCCTTCACGGCAGGGAACCCCAACTCCAGAAGCTACTAAGTGGAAGTTCGGAAGAAAAAATAACGTGCAAAATAAAATCGCCATCATACTGATGACAGCTATAAAATGGCCCCTGAGTTTTCTTCTAAGAAGCGGAGAAGAATAAAAAGAAAACACCAAAATGGAAGAAACAATAATACAGAAGTCAAACGGCGAGAGGGAAATGTATATAAAAAAGAGAATGCAAGTCTTTAGAATATTTTCACGCGTCATAGCACTGATGTTTTCTGTCATGGAAGCAGCAGCATTAGTGGATATAGAATAAGAAGCAAACACAAACGCCATATTGGCCTGTGAGATCAGACGTACTAGACAAATATATACACTGTTTGCTAGTTTATGTTATCGGCTTGGAACAAACAGATCAATTCGAGTTCAATTCTTTACAAAAAGAAGTTATTTTTTAGATGTAATCTTCTGAGCACTAAAGGAAGGATTCGGCTGTTTAAGGTTTTAAGTTCTTTGTAACACATTAACGTTTATTCTTCATTGTTAAAAAAATGATCGTTTAATTTGACAGTTGTGATTTTTTAATTTGTAATGGGAATACATTGACGATGGCTTCTAGTATAGATGCTATTTATTAATGCGCATTGATTAACAAATTGCGTTATGTATCATTTAAGATAAAATGCAGCTACGTTATATATAAATGGGTCTTGTATAAAGTTCATACAGTGAACGCTTAATTCTTCTCAGACAATTTTATCGATATTATTTTGAACGTCAGTTTCATTGTTTGCCTAACTTTCAAGGTGATGTTTTTAAATTGTTACAAGTGCAATAGACAAGAATTATTTTCAGTCCAATACCATTTGATGTTTTGTTATGGTCTTAAATAATTCATTGAGCAGATTCAATGTGACATTAACTTCTACCATCAAGTATCTACTAGTATTGCAGATGATTGTTTTTATACAATGTTAATATTTGAAACTAAAACGATTTTCGCTATTTTACTTTACAAATTGAGACATGACTGGTTTCAGCATGTATTTTATCCATAAATAATTTTAGAAAAGAAATTCAATATAATATCCAAATATGGTGGTACCAAACAGACATTTTCTTGTTGCAGACAGAAAGAGTTTTCATTGACATTTCTTCCTTTTATGTTTTAAGCAAATAATTAGATTGAGATTAGTTTTTTTACTTCTAATAATGAAGTGTTTTTTAATATTTGGCGTAGACATTCATGGTCTCATAAATAACTGCATATAGAAGAATTTCTGTCAGTACTATTACCTATCAATTGTATTGTCTGATACATTGGCAAATAAAAATTTAAAGTAGTATCCAGAAATATTTTTCTTTCTAAAATAAACTTAAAACTAGAATTAAATTTTAAAAAAATTATTTCCAGGATTTGATATTCTTAAAGCTTTCTCAAAAAGTGAGTTTACTGACGTGACTGAAACATATTCTGCATAAGGCCATTCCCTACAAATTGTCTTTTGCACCTCAATTTATGCACTAACAATAGAATGTTTTTGTAAACATATACAGAATAACATACTGAAAACAGTTTATTCATCAGAATGTGTTAAAATTTCAAAAACAAAATTTTTTAAACTATACGCTGTTTACCTAAAGTACATCAATATCTAAGACTTAGTGCTAAGTTTATTTCAGGCATCACACCATTTCTTTCTTTACCACCACACAATCTCAATATTGTCAATGAACGCATATAATAACAACCTGCCATTAGCGAGAGTAATTTATTGATTAGTTAGGGGCGGGTGGCCGCAAATGAAGACTGATGATCAGCAAGAGGTAAAAAAGCATCGTTAACTTTCTAAGCTCTGAAGAGTGGACACGTGCGCAACTCGAGTCTATTGGCAAAGCTATGTGTGTCACGCAAAGCTATCGAGCTTGAGTGATAGGCGGGGGACATACAATAAACAGACGTCAGTCTATTTAGGATTGTTCGTATTACTATGGATTTCATGCAATCATATAACACTCATGCTTGTATTGATTGATCTGTTGCATTTTAAAAGGAGTTAATTCTGATTTAATGAATTGTAGAGAGTGGTTTGTGGATTTGTTTGAACAATTTCTTATGGAAGGGGCGAATCATTTTGTTTTTAGCTTTTTTCAGGTAAATTGTGATTATAAAAATACAGACTACAATTTTTAATAAAATCAACAACAAAGCTACAGAAAGCCCCCACATTCTTGATATCTTTTTTAAGTTTACTTTACTATAATGAGGTTTCCAATTAATGTATAAATGAGCCAAATACATTTTGCCCAAGTTTATAGTTGATCTTTTTTAAACATACAAAATACTTATCACAGTAAATCGATTGTCTAATACTCATTAAAAAAGCAAACAAAATATTAGCTTTGTGAGTAATTTAAATTGACAAAAAAAAAACATTCACACTTTTACCTTGTCCAATAAGAGTTGCTATGACAGTAACTTTTTGCAATGAAAGTAACTGTTTGAAATAGTTACAGTAACTTTTTCACAAGTCGTTTTAAAAATCTACTTATTCAAAAAAAAATCTAAAAAAAAGTTTGTTTTAATAATTTTTGTGTTATAAATTACCCAATTGTCTACACACACAAATAAAAGACTCATATTAATAACCAAAATGAGTCAGCTGACTGCATATTGTTAACGTTACGAAGGAGTCAAAACTGACTAACCAAGTTACTTGATGTGAGAATGTGATGACGTAATTCTTTAAAAAGAGAAATAGGTGATGCATCAAGATACTTGTCAGATATATCTTTCGTCCTTTTGTATCTTTCGAATTACTTACCACCTGAATCATGAGCATTTGATTGCCCTTTGACTCATTAATATTTCAGATATCGTGACTTCCAAATATTTCAAATACAAAACTTTGCTTTCTCTTTCGTAAACAAGGTGAAATACTATTTTGGAATGTCGGATAACTCAGTCGATGAGTCAAGTGAAACTTTTACAAAGTCAAAAGTTTTTTTTTCTTTGTGCAACAAATTACTCCTTGTTCCGAAATAACTCATTTTTAATGAAAAATACCTTTATACAGAATAAAATACAACTACTTAATTCAAAAATTTTCAAGCACGATGATGCGGGATTCCTACAAAAATTAACATATATTTTTTTGTATTTTTAAAATTTAATTTAGTTTTAAAATTAAAATCAAATAGAAAGGTTTCGCAGTCGCTGCATGAAAACTACCCGTAGTTTTTAAAGATTTTATCCCAAAACTTTTGTTTCGAACAAGAATAAAGTTTTTCACTTTGTTACAAATTTTACAATTTTGATATAATAGAAAGAGAATCCGCGCGAACCACACAATTGTGTATCAATATGCAAACTTTTAATATAAAAACAGCTTTACACGAAGAATACTTTAAGTAGTTCTATTGTATCTTTATTTTGCTTTCCCCAATGAATAAGCTAAATAAACTAGAACTGGACATGTATACAAATTTATCTTGTTGGCGTGAAAAGTACTCAAATATTTATCCCATTGAAAATTATAAAATTAATATTTGTTTGCTGCAAACAGAATCGAGATTTACCAAGTAAGAGTACTGCCATCTATCGCCAGAATCTTGATTGAAATTCCACTTTTAAAGATTCGATCTAAATATACTATATGGGGTTATTCTCTCGTACCCCTCTAATAGGTGGCTGATCCAAGTGTTTATATTGGTATTTACCACCCAAAACTTAATGAAAACGAATGAATAAGGATTTTATAAAGCCTGTGCAATGTAATTTTAAAGCTTTACAACTGGGTTTCTGGACAGTACGCAAAGATTTATAGCTATTGTTTTTTTTTTGTTTTTTTTTGATAATATAAAACTGAATTTAAAATTGGGAAGGATTAAAAAAACCTTTTGGTCTTGGGATAGAAACCAGACGAATTTAATTCAATTTAGCGTAGCCACCATGTTTAAGATACGCAGATTATGTTACTAGTCCACATTAAGTTAAGTTTATGATGCAGTTTTATTTGTTATGTTTTAGGAAAACGTTAATAGAAGTGACACTATTCAATAAAATTCGACCTAACTCTAGCTATGGGGAATAAATTATTGGTTTGACAAGAAAAATAGAGCTTTGTAAATATATGTAGATATTGACATATACGTGCATCACGTATGAGTTTCAACGCATATTAATAAGACATTGACGTTGTTCAAATTCCATATTTATATTCGTTATTAACTTTCACACTGCATTTCCAGACAAATTATTTTATTCTTTCTTTAGCGGCTGTGAATTAAACCACATCATTGTACAGTTGTTGTGTTTTTATATTTTTCCTTCATTTAATTCACCGAAAAATTATTTTCTTAAATATTTTAATAGTTCAAAAAATATATTTAAAAAAGTTTATAAAAATTATTAATTATCAAAAATTATTCAAATCATATTACAAAATATTGTAAAGCATAAAAAAAATATTTCAACATTACTATTCCGGGATCACTCGTGAATTTTAAGGAAATCAAGGGTTTGGAGGAATTATCGTTACAGATACTGGTCAAACATTGATGAAAACTTATATTTAGGGTATATATTAGGAGGAGTGCTTGTATTTCTAAAGTAGGGGAGAGTGGGGGCTATTGGGAAAAATATTTTTTTCAACCTATGTATATCTGCAAAAATACAAGATTTTTAATTTCTCTTTTTACAAGCTCATAAACTGAACATTCATTTACTTAAAAAGGCTTTCGACAAAGGTTAAATTATAACCATATTTTGGTTGCTGATCATTTTAAACAAACGTGTAAATGTCCCATTAGCCCCCATATGTGGGGCCTAATGGGACATGGTGCAGGATTAATGGGACATGCTAAATGTTGCTTTAATTAAATATTCAAAAAAGGGGAAATGAATCAAAAAAGGACTCAGAAAATGACCAGAATTTTTTTTTAAGCAAATACTATTTACATAATGTGTACATAACGAATTAAAAAAAACAATTATTTTCCATTGAAAGATGAAATATCAAAGTTAAAACTCAAAATCGAAGATGTTCCCATAATTTCTGTTGAATCACTGGAAAGGATAGTATTATAACTAAATATTTAGTTTTATAACTAAATCTTTTGTTTTATAACTAACTCCTTAGTTTTATAACTAAATCTTCTAAAAATTATCCCAAACGTGTCCTCCATTTCAGGATACGTGGATTTAAAAAGACCGTCTTTATCTTCAAATAGATTACCCGGAATTCATCGCCTTCTTTTTCAGAAATCAATCCAAAATTAAAGAATAGCTTGCTTTCTAGCAAATATTACCAACAACAAATTAATTATCTTCACCAAGCTCTGTTCATCAGTAATTAATGAAATTGCAGGTGGAACAATGTCACCAATAAAGCTACTTGAACTTTCACTTATTAAGCGATGAAAAAAGTTCAAAAAGCGTAAAGTTAGAGTTTAAAAAAAGTTTTTAGCAAATTGTCTGAATAAGATGTTAGAAAGTTACATAGATTCTTCAAGAGAAGCATGCAAAGCTAGGTTTATTCGTGCCCCATTAGACCCCACTGTTTCTGCCCCATTAGACACCACAGTGTTGTTTTTTTATAAATGATCCAACACAAAAGCACGTGTATTTCACCACATATTTGACATATACTATCTTAATGTAGGATATGAAATCTACCTGAAACTATCATTTAATTCCTAGAAAGTTTTTATTTGATACTTCAAAAGTGAAAAACAAGGGGCACTTTTAATTAACTTTGAATTCTCCAAAACAACAATTTTCTCTCCACTTCAACACATACATTTAATGGCTGATCTTCGGTTGTTAAAATGTGAATTCTAACTGTTACAATTCTGTAGTGTAGGAAAATTTGTAAAAAAGTATATTTTTCCCAGCTTTAGGGCCCTTGTCCCATTAGCCCCGCGCCCCAATAACTCCCATCTCTCCCCTGTAAAAAGTTGGGTTTCCTTTTGCATTTCAATATGCATCAAACTTTGCAGATTTAAAATGTCGAACCTCCCCCCCCCCCACTTCTAGCTCAAAATAAACTTTTATTCTACCGATAATTTATCGAAAATTTATGTTTCACACTTGTTTATCTATGCCGTTTATGTTTCTGGCTGTATAAGTGGGTGGTGGACAGACAGATAGACAAATGGAATTTAAAAACTTTCTGTTTTAATAATAATAATATGAAAGTTTAAAAGAGCAATTAAAACTTTCCGAAATACAGAATGCGCAACGAATTAAATTTATAGGTTCTGATAAGGAGCATTGGTTTTCTGACATAATTTCTTTCCAGCCTAATATTACTCTCATTTCTTTTTGAGAGAAGCTCTTTTATTTCAAATAATAATAAAGTATTATTTATATGGAATGGATATAAAAGAAAATAACTTTTGACTTTTACAATTTCCCCTTACAGAATCGAAATTATGTATAAAAGTTAAGCTTAAACTAGTCTATGTAAAAATATATAAATATTTTTAAAAAAGCATACAAATTTATCATCTTCACATAATTTTTGTCATATCAAAAATATCAAAATAAAATCAACATATCAAAAATAAAATCTAAACTTAAATGCTAATTCTTTATTTGCATTTAGCTTTTCTTCTATTTTACAAACAATTATTATAGATTTTCTTCTATTTTACAAACATGTTGAATTTGTGGATATTTATATTAAAATTTTATTATACTACTTTAGTTTGCTCTAAAAAGCTTAAATGCATTGTTGAAAGATACTAAATTAGATATAGGTATTCTAAAAATGGTGAAAACATTATCCTCTATTTATATCTTAAACATATACATTAATAAACTATGTTAGCAAATAATAACGCTTGATGCCCAATCCAAAATAGAAGCTCAAAGCTTGCATCAGAACAGAAATCTCTTAACTAAACTCATGTTTATTTAAAGATAATAACGATCCTAGACCATTCCAATTACGAATGTGAATCTCTGTCATTCCTCTGTTCAACCATTCATTGAGAACCATCCGAAGTGACATAGCTACAGAAAGGGAATAATCCTTCTCATTACCGTAAGTGCATATCCATGTCCAACATTACGCATTTGTGAGTGCTCAACACTAGAAATCTTGCAATAGCGTGCCAATTCGGGCCGTATTTCTCTTGCTACAAAATATCATTACACATTATAGGAGTGCAAATGTTGGTCTGTAACGCCCTTTTGTGCCAAAAAATCCACATTTATAGAGATGTATATTTGTGATTTGGGTTTCTTTTGTTGGCATTTGAATGTTCATAAACAAAATGATCACCGTGTGTTTCATTGTTTGTCTCATTTCGTAAAAGCATTGTTTGTCTCATTTCGTTGAAGCTGGTTAATGTAAGTGGTTTGTTTAATAATTAGTATTCTGGAATATACTTGATTATACAAGTATTTAATTTGTTGTATTGTCAGTTCAAGTGATAGAGATTTCGACTATTTATATGGTCATTCAAAAATTTGCAATAACTATTGATCTTTTTACTGTCGTTCTACGGTTTGTTGGCTTCTGGGTAACCCTAGTTTGTTTGAATAACTCTTTAATACTAGATCTGTTCAATAATTTTTGACGGGCTATTTAAATTAAATGAATCTTTTTGGTTAATCTATTTCATAGTAGAGACTAATAAGAGGTCATTTTCTTTTTGATTCAGACTTAAGTATTATTAACTTTTGATTAGTGGGCCTTCAAACTACAGACACAAAGTACTATTAATCAATTTTTTTATTATGTGCCGTAATTACAAATTTTATAATAACCTTATATCTACAGGATATTTTATTCAACAAATATTGTTCGGGTAATTTGATCTTGCTTTTTATTTAATAAAATGTCATTACATATGTATTGACCTTTAGATAATATATAAATTATCGAAATAAAGAGTCCCGCTCATTTAAAAAAGATCTGATTGTGTTCCATAGAAAAACTAGTCCATTTAGTGACACATTGTTACCATAGAACAGGAAAATATCAAACATGCAGGTCTCCGATAAAACTCGTACAATCCATTTAAGTTTAGTCCATTAACTGAGACTTAGTTTGTGATACTTTTCGCACTTTCGAATACAAATATAGAATTTTATCAAACTATTTCATGAAAATAAATAGGTTTATCTTGCATATACAGTTTACAGGACCAAAAGCAATTTAAAGTTAAGTGACATACTTTCAATCAATTTTAAACTGATTTTAGCATTAGCAACACAAAATATTTATTCATTACGCAGCAAACCTTGGTCAAATCCAAAAACATCCTATATCGAAATTAATTTTCTGTTTTATTAATCAGTATACAGGTCTTCAGTCAAAGGCAATCCCTTAAATTTCCAATATCGATTAAGAAAAAACTTATCTCACTTATGAAATTCAGTTTTCCAATGTATTGGTTTATCGAAAAATAAATTTAATTATAACAAAAACTTGTATTCTATCTTATTAATAGATTTTAATGCGAAGTCGAGATTAGCCTCGCAATTTATTTCTCCCCAAGTGGAACTTTTTTTAATCGAGATCTTTTTATATTTTTTTTAAACATCGAAGAAATCGAAACTTCTCCAAGTTCCACTAATTGTATTCATTCACAGCTATTATCGCCCAGCTCAATCCATAGTTTGACATGGCTAATAATCATATTATACACACATAGGGACCGGGTAAAAAATCCAATTAATTGTATAATAAGTAGGGGGAGATTACCTGCATTATCTATTCGTAGACAGAAAGCTTTTATTAAAAACCGATATATGCCGCTAATTTTTCTGTTGATAAATTGCTCAATCTTAGTTCTCTGTAAGATTCGCAGCGCTATCTAGCGGTAGAGGCGCGAACGAATCGTGGACGATAAGGCCAATCCGTTCCTCTTATTAATATTCATTGAATCACCTTTTTTCCCACTTATCATTTTTATTTCCCTTTGTTTTCGCTCATCTGATAGTAGCCGATGATTTATTGGTCGAAAGCGGCTTAAGTGATAATGACGGATTAAAGTTAAAACCTGCATGGGATGACCCATATTGTCTAAGGGGATATTTTGTCCCGTTCGTCTCTCTCCCCTCTTCTTATTATTTTTATATGGCTCTCTATTTTTTTCATTGTTATTATCTCCCTACCAGGGTCATTATTCACTCGATAAAAGAGACGCCAAATATCTATTTAGCTCCCTGCCATGGTGAAAACCTTTATTTTATGAAATTTAAACGCTGGTTTTGCGACTTCAAAGGAAAATTTCCAGAAATAAACAGAAATCGTGTTATTATTTTTTTTTTAAATTTGAACCACAGTTATTATAAGCAGTGATATTTAGTTAGCTGCTTTTATTCGTTATATAAACATTGTGTGCATTTTGAAAGGTACTTTTTTTAAAATTTTAATGCTGAAAATTTAAAAATAATATGTGTTTTTGTGATCATTGATTCACTATTAAGATTTAAACTAATAAAAAATATAATCAATGATTAAATAAGAAAATAAGACATGAGTGCCTTTGATATACAATTATTATTCGTAATAATGTTTTGCAATGCCTCATGTAATTAAATAAAGTTATTGGAATAAGAAACAAATTACTGCTTTATTTACGATAAGTAACCAAAAAAGACTTTTGCGTTGAAGTTCTGGTTAAACAATAGATTATCTAATATTAAAATTTTCCTTGCTTTTGAATAAGTACCACACAGTAATTTCATTTAGAAGTAAATACTCTTTGGTATATCCCGAAAATGTAAAAATTGAAAACCTTTGCCAGAATGATTACCATAAAATTCAAAGAAACAATAATCACAGAAAATTATAAATACACCTTGATGATTGGGCTGAGAACCATAATGAAGGTATAGCGTGCACATTCTTCCCACATACATTATATCACGCATACAAAGTCAACATTTATGTCATTCGCAAAAATAGCTACGTACTTCTGAAACCTATAAGTCATTACTTGAAACACTATTGCATGAGCGATTGCGATAAGTAGATACGAAATGAATAAAGTTCTTGCATTGATCAGAATATCCATTTTTTGTTCGTTCTGGGCAAACATAGGAAAAACGAGTCTGTAGTAAGAAAAGTAATTAGCTTATACATAAAAAACACAATATCGGAGAAATTTTGACATATTACTTCGTTTTGTTTTGTGTACTTATCAAAGCTCGGTATTAAAAACAATCCAAAAGCATGCACCAAAGCCATTAAAACTTTCGCAAAGTAAAATCAATTCTAAACTTAGTGACGAAAATGTTATAGTCTTGTGATTAAATCTGTTTTAGGGAAATTAAACATTTTAATTAACTTTCAATTGTATTCTTATTTTACATTCAAATTAAATAGCTCACAAACTGAAATCAAACAGTTTTTTAAGCACCCAATTACAATAAAAAATAAATGCTTACACTATATAATTTGTAATTTTTGAGAGAAAAAAAAAGAACAGCATAAAAAGTCATTTTACAGTACATGGCTAACTATATTTAAGTAGCCTTTTTTTAAAAATCTTTACTCCTTGGGTTTCCAATTTTTATTAGGGGTTTTCTACAGTTTCTGATAATTAACTACCCCAGACAAAGATTATGAGTGCATACTGTTTTACTAATATATTGTAAAAGGTACTTTCACTTGAACAAATGTATACTTCCAAATTTAATAACCATAACACTGAAAAAACAATTATTACTTAAAAATTTACAAAAGATTCACGGGTATTTTCACAATCAAAGAAAAATAATTTTAAAAACTTAAAAATTGCCTTTTTTGCTAGCTATTAAAAACACCGTATAAAATATTCTTCCTTTTGTATTCTTTAAAAAAATCTTTGCTTCTCCTAACTTAATTTGAAGAAGCATATCTCCCACCACATACAAATTCAAGGACCGAATTTATAAAACTGAAGTGTTCCCAACCAAACATGTAGAATAATTATAATATATAAGGTGATATTTGCATAAATAAATTCGATAACCCCAAACGTTTTATTTCCCACCCTCTCAGAAAGCATTATTTTCCTTCTCAATCGCTAACAAAGAAATCCGTTTCATTCAGAGAATCTGGAGAAAAAAAGGTATGTCCCCCTCCCACACACACACACACAAAGAAAGAAAAAAGGGTGGACATCGAACACGCACAAGCAAAGAAAATCCTCCTTTCCCTAAACATGTTTCCCGAAAACTAAAAACTTGTTGAAAAGCATTTTGATGGTTATTGGTGTCTCTGGCTAAAACTTCCTATAGCAAGGTCTTCGTCAATAAAAGCCCGCCCTCCCTGTTCTTCCCAGAAACATTCCACATCCTTTCCGGCGGCAAAGAAGAAAAAAGTTCCACCCCAAAAAGCGTCGAACTTTAAGTAATCCACGAGTGCTTCCTTGTGGACAGAGTCGAAACCAATCAAGTTAATGGAAGCGAGGCCAGAGCGTCACGAAATCAAGTCCGCAAATATTTATCCGCCAGCCCAAGGACCTCATTAACCAGGCCGCCATCTTGGTTCTGCGCCCACTTCACTTCATCACATGCACCTGTCTGGGATCACGTGGCTATGGATACTCGATGCGGATTGGCTCATACTCAATTCATTTTACTTCTTTTTAAACTTTTTTTGTGAGTGTTTTTGTTTCTTTTTGGCTCGTCTTGAAAACTTTATGTCTCGAGTTAATCTATTGCATTGGTGATTGGTGATATACCTCCTTACTTCTGATGGGGATTGAAAAAGAAAGGCAATTTGCGTGCGTGAGTAATGTGCTTCAGTGCTTTCGGATAGGGGACATCTGACTTTTGGGAATAATGCAGCTCTTCAACTTTGGTTTTCTTTTCTCCATTGCTCCCCCAACATTTTTTTCCTTTAATTTTTTAGAAACTTTTAAATAAAGTTCTATTTTTTAATAGTGCGGAAATAACATTAAAAATTATTTTTAACGAAAAGAATGTTTTATTCCTATTAAGAATGTATCGATTGCTAGGTATAGCAAGCTGTTATATTTTATTTTGTTATTTGAGAATAACTTAGAAATTTGGTAATACTTAAACGTTGAATTATGCTGAAATATGAGACCGTCTACATTTATTTTTGAAATATTTACAAAATATGCAGTAGTATCCCTACAAAATATATTGAACACACGTATTTTTCGTTAATAATATTGCTCTTCACATATTTAAGCAGTTTGAATAAAATAATTTCCATACAAAACACGTTTGAATATTGAAGTAGTTTTTCAAAACAGAAATTTGAGAAGCATATGCAAGTTAAATATTCCGACTTTGTTGCAATGTCAACAAATATTTGCTGTTAAGATTATCCTTGCACTAAGAAACCACCTACTGAGGGATTACCTCTCAAAAATTCGATTCCATCTAAAATAAATAGTTTATGTCAATAAACTTACACTATAAAAGTTTGGTGTAAAACAAATTTAACTTCATGGAGCAACGTTACACAAATAAAGAGTTTACTGAATAAAATCAGTGGCAACCATGCCTTCAGTTTCAAGTACTAACGTTTCAGTAAATTCATGGAGTAACCCTACCCAACACGAAATAAACTCAATTTTTCACACTTGTGAATCGTTACTCCACAAATTTGGTGTAACGGTACTTGTGAAACAGGATGGAGCTATAGGCTTCTGCCGATTTTACAAAAAAACGTTACACGGTGTTCCAGTTTACCGTTGAAATCCCTCTGTAGAAAGCCTTCCATAAAAAAAATCCATCCTAATGATATTCAAGAAAGGATGGCCGAAAACAAATCTATTCCAGTTTGGTAAAAAAAAAAGCCCAACAAGTGGAGACCCTAAAAGCTCTTTTCTACACAGAACTCCAACTGAAAAAGTCTCCAAGGGTCTCTCATATCCTCACTAAGTGAGCGGCAAGTCTTTGGTCATTTCGTTGTTGGAAGACCACTTCCCAAGACCCCACACGAAGTCGGCTGGTCCGTCTTCTTGAATGTGTGGAAGATTTGTTGAAGTTGGCCACTCTTCAGGTCGGTTGCTATAAGGGAAGTCTGGGTCGGGGTTCAAGTCAGTCGGAAAGAACTGTGGAACTTAGAGAAGATCCCACTTGAGGTTGAATAATCGAGTGGTTGGCTCGTCTTGATTGGGTTACTGTGGGAAAGAGGGAAATGTTAGGAATAAAGTTACCTTTTCATTCAATTTGAGGTATTTGAAAAACTTGTATTTCTGAAAAATAGTTATGAGCAAATCCTGAGAAGTGGTGAAAACCAAACCAATTTTTTTTATTTTTTAATATGCACATGTCTTACATCAAATTAAAGTATGGAATCTCTACTTCCATATTCTAACAAAATAAATAAATTATATTAAGAAATGGTACTACTTATGGCCATATCTGTGATGCTTGTTCTCAACATTTATAAATTATCATGTTAGATACATATCTGGCAATATGTTTTTCTCCAAGTGATGCAATCCAAAATGGCTAACTTGATGTTCTAAGTTAATAGGAACATAAATGGTGTATTTTTTATCAAAAGAATTGCAAAGCCTCAAGTTTCAAGGTAAATAATATTCATTTTAGTAAAACTAATTAACATGTCACAACCGTAACAAAAAGTAACCTTTCAATTAGAATAAAACATATTCTGTACTCAGTATTGTTTTGTAACATGTGTAATACAATCAAAAGTAATAGTGGCCATGTGTGCAAACATAATATAAACAAAACTGATAATTTTTCCAGTTATTACTATTTATAATTAGGGTTACGGTTGTGACACAAAAATGTTTCGGTTGTGACACAAAATGTTTCGGTTGTGACATGTTATTTTTGTTGCTGTTGTTTACACAATATAACTACGCTACTAAAGTGTATTGTGTATTAAAGTGTATTATATTAATTTTTAAAGCTAAAATAATTGCGTTATCTAGTGGTTATAAATTATATTTTAAGAATAAATTTAAACAAGTTTATTTTTAAATTGGTTTAATTTCTTAATTCAACAGTATACTTAGTAAAATTAAACACATGTTATTACAGTTTACTAATTAAAATATCTTATAAATTACAGAATTTGCATTTTAAGCATGGCAAGCTCTGCAGAAAGAGTCCGACGTTATCGAGAACGTTTGAAGGAAGATCCAGAAAAATATGCTGCATATCTAATTCAGGAGAAAGAAAGAAGCCAGTGTAGAAGAGTCAAGGAAAAACATGCTATGACAACAAATTCATCAAAAGTCCATAAAGCAATCAAACTTAAACGTCTCCGACAAAATGAGAGACAACGAAAGTGTCGAGAGAAGAAAAAACTTAAGAAAGACTTACCTATAAGTCATCAAAGTCCAGGTTCTTGTGCTGTCAGTCCCATTGGAAGCTACCGTGTTTCAGCAACATTTAAGAAAGCCCTAGTACGAGTTCGTAAAAACTTACCTGAAAGTCCAAGAAAAAAAGAAGCCATTGTGCGTTACCTTGCAACCAATTTGAACATCTGTTCAGAATTAGTTCCAGCAGAGCCAAAAAATTCAGAAAAATCCCCAACAGATCATCTGCTTGTATCAGAATTTTACGAAAGAGACGACATCAGTCGTCAAGCGCCAGGGAAGCGAGATTATATATCCATTTTAGATAAAAATGGAAAGAGAGTTCATATGCAACGCCGGCATATGTTTACAACCATAGATGAAGCTCGTGCTATTTTCTGCGAAGAGTATCCAGAAACAAATGTTAGCAGAACCAAGTTTTTCGAGTTGCGGCCTAGACATGTCTTGCCTTCATCAAAGATGCCTCACAATGTGTGTGTCTGTAAATATCACGCAAACATGGATTTCATGTTGAAAGCAGTGCCAAACCTAAAGATCAAAGCTGCAGAATTACGTGATTTGTCTGTCTGCAGTCAATATAATGAAGACTGCATGCTAAGTAACTGTGGTGCCTGTGAAGATAAAGTAGGTGAAGTTTTGCTTGGTGCTCTAGATGAAGATGAACGTGCTGTTGAAGTATTTTGGAAAGCTTGGAAAAAAGTTGAAGGAAGGGATAAAATTGTAGATGGAAATAATGAGGGTGATGATGTGGCTACTTTAGTGTCAGAAATTACAGATGCATTTCCCAAATACCTGGCACATTCATACACTCAAAAATTACAAGATCAATATTTTCAACAGAGCCGTGAGAAAATAGGTGATGATGAGGCTATAATACAATTGGACTTTGCGGAGAACTATGCTGTACTTACTCAGGATGAAATACAAGCTGCCCATTGGTCAAATGATCAAATTACACTCTTTACTACTGTTGTATGGATGGCATCCAAAAAGTGTCAGTCTTACATAATTGCTTCAGATGATATGGTTCATGGCAAATATGCTGTTTGGACCTTCTTAAAAGTAATTACTGAATCCCTGAAATCCCAGTACCCAGATATTCAGAAAGTTCATATATTTTCAGATGGTTCATCAGCCCAGTTCAAGAACAAGTATAACTTGATGAACTTGTCATATTTTAAAAGCGATTTTGGTTTAGACTGTATTTGGTCATTCTTTGCCACATCCCATGGAAAGGGAGCTGTTGATGGCATCGGCGGTAAGGTTAAGCGAGCAGTTGCTACAGCAGTCTTAACAAGAAAGTGGACAGTTCGTAATGCTGAAGAGTTTGTAGTTTGTGCTCGCTCTGTGACAAAGGCAATATCTGTCCTTTTCATTCCACAATCTGATATTGAAAATTGTGTGAACAGTTTGGATGAAAGGTGGGAAAGTGTAAATGCCATTCCAAACACACATTCCATACACCATGTTGTCCCTGTACCAGGAAAGCATGGTGTTTTGAAAGTCGGATCAACCTTTAGTAGCACGCTAACAGAGATCACCCTTAAGGAATCTGAACAGGACAAACAGGAAAAAGTTCAATGTGAAGACGAAGACATGATGACTACTGATCAAGAAATTATGACTATTGAAGAGTGTATGGAAAAATACGTAGTTGTGGAATACAAATCCAAGTCAGTGGACAATAAGTTGGTAGACTTGATCAAACCCTTGTATTATCTTGGGTACTGTAATTCCGTGCAAGATGGTAAAATTTGCATTCAGTACTTAAGAAAAAAAGATGGGAAGTTGCCTTATTATGTTTTTCCAGCTAATGATGATTTTGACACTGATGTTGGAATCGAACAGATTAGATGCTCGTTGCCTAACCCGAAAGAAATTCGTGGAAAATTGTATTTCAAGAATAACAAGTTTCTTAATTTAGTGCTTCCATAACATTTTAATTTACTATATCATTAATCATTGAAGTATGGATTTAGCTATATACGTTGTATGTAATAAAAATAATGCCAATTCATTTTGTTTTTATCTTGCTTGAAAGTTTCTTGCTTTTGGTTTGCATAAACTGTACGATAAATGCTGAATTTCTATTAATTTCTGTACAATGTCACACCCGTAACACCCTGTCACAACCGTAACAAATTTTTAATATATTTTTTTCTAAGGGACCAACAGGGAAAATTTAAAAAATTCAACTCTAAATAGTTAACTCTATATCTGTTGTAACAATTATATTTTTTTCATTTTGGTATTTTTCTTAAAGGGGCACAAAACGTGAAATGATCATCGAGCGGAAAAAAAATTGTCACCAATTGTGTCACAACCGTAACAACAATAAATTAATTTTTTGGTAATAAGTAAAATATTAAATGTCAATAAGTGAATGTTCCATATTGTACCTATAGATGAATGCTAACCCCAAAAAATGTTTGTTACTGTTTTCATATGACAAAGTAGACTTTAATCACCTGACAAAGGTGACCTGTGTCACAACCGTAACCAGGATTCGCTCTTATGTGGAATTTATTCGAAGTCTAGAGTAAGTTCAAGAAAATGTCTTTAAAAAAATTACAACAAAAATATGACAAAGAGAGAATAAAAGTAAGCCATGTCAATTGTAGAGATCAAAGCTTTTCAAAAATAATTTCTTTGATGTAAAAATAATATAATTGTTAATTAAAATTGTTCCAAATTCTTGAAATATGTGATAAAATTTCATATACTTTTTTCATTTCTGAATGAGCTTAGCTATTGTTTGATTACAGATTTTTCCTCTTCGTATTTTTTATTGCATTAGTCATCTAATTAAGTTTTTACTACAGACACTTTTTAAGAGAGAAGAAACACGCTTCGAATTAATCGAATCGAGGATTATTTTTCCGAACTTTCCAATAAGCAAGAGTCTGGTGGCTTAACTAATACCACTTCATGAAACCACTGCCTCGGGACACTACCTTTGTCGAAGACCTCATGGCATCACAGAAAATACGGGGACCCCTTCAATAATACTTTCTACCCTCAGGCTAGACACAGTTACGTCATTGCATACACTTGGCTGTGTCATTCGGACCCTAATAATTTCATTTCCCCTAGCTTGTTGACGCTTATCACGTGCAATAGCTCGATTAACCGGGGCATTTAGTTCGGGCCGTTTACCCTACAGCCATCTAGACTTTACCCCCTTTAGCCTCTGCTGACAGCGATTGTCAGCAACCACTAGGATTAATATAGGGAAGGGGTTTTGTTTGTTCCGTTAAAAGTATCCCGTGAGGGGGCGATGAGATTAACCTTTTCGGGCCTGTGGGGAGGGGGATTGGTGTCAGTGGAATTGATTGGCTATTGCTGATGATTGGGATTCTCTTCTAAGAGTTAAGATATTTGATTTCAAACAATTATTCTGACAACATTGGAAATTATTATCTTTATAGTTAAAACTATTATACAAAGTATAATCTATACTGGAGGATAATATTAAACAAAGTAAAATCTATACTAGAGGATAAAAAAAAACAAAGTATAATCTATACTAGAAAGGTAAAGATTTGCCAGAAAAGAAGACATTTTATATCTCTATTGGCAAAACAATTCTTTTACTCGTTTTGCTATCAATTTAAGATTTATAAATATTTAATTTTTGCTTTACAATTGTTTTGTGAATACTTCTAGTGAGGGGCTATACTAGAGGATAATATTAAACAAAGTATAATCTGTACTAGAAATTTAAAGATTTGCCAGGAAAGAGGACATTTTATATATCTATTGGCAAAATAATTCTTTTACTCCTTTTGCTATAAATTTAAGATTTATAAATATTTAATTTTTGCTTTACAATTGTTTTGTGAATACTTCTAGTGTTATTAAATGAAAGTAATTTTGTTTGTTCTAGAAAGGCATGCAGAAATTCTTCTTGGTTGTTGCTGATCAAGCAAGAAACCGTTATCATCCTTCCAGCTCTTCATCTGATCGGAATGGATTATTGGTGTCATCATAATTCATCGACTCTTGTTGTCATCAGTAAAGATTGCCTATTGTTAATGATTTATTTTTATTCAGTGCACCTCTTATTGGTTGTTTTGAAATAATTACTAAGGCCAGTTATACCACTTTAGCATTGTTTCCAATCAATGTTATTATGAATGTGGCATTTGTATATTTTGTAGTAAGTTATTTTATTGAAAATATATATAGCACGAGTCACATTTACTCAGAAGTAATTGCTCAAACTGACGCAGGTATCCTAATACTTTGCTAAAATAAAAATATGAAGCCAATAGATTTATAGTAGTTAAGAAAGTTTATAGGTAGTATGGTAGGTACATATATTCCAGTTTGTGTGCTTGTTCAGAGAACCGCTTAAGCTTTCGTCAAGTGCGACATACACAGAAAGAGTTTTTGCAAGCACAAGAGACACGCAAAGAAAGGACAACACAAACACCTAGACAAATAACAACATTTATTGACGGTCACAAACATCCATGCCTGACCGGGATTCGAACCCGACCCCAGCAGCTCTAAAGACTAGCATCCTAACGATTGCGCCACCGGGGCGGCAAAAATTTATTAATTGAATATATTGTTTTTAAAAAGATATTATAGTTAATATTTTGTAGATTAACTAGTTTCAAATTGTTGGCAAAATCCCCTAAGTTTGAGCACTTTAATTTTGGAAATTTAGTTAATTTAGTTCAATCATTCTCTATTGAAACTGTTAAAACGTGTTTAAACTCTTGACTATCTATCACAATATGTAAAAGATTTATTTCTTATTATTGAATTGTGATTTATATGTGTGTATTTTTTTGTTATTAAAAATACTTATCTTTCTTCAGATTGTGTTGATGCTTTAAAATTTTTAATGTGAAATTAATTCAAATTACTAAAGGAAATATATATGATAATACAGCTCTATATATTAAATTTTATGTAGGGGAAGGTGGGTTACCTTGGACCTATTTTGACTTTTCAATTTTTAATTTCTTAATTACATGTGAATAAAGTGAATAAAGCGAGCATAAAGTGAATAAAAATATTTTTACTAAATACTTTATGTTGTTATATACAACATATATTTATTTTAACATGTTATTTAAATGATTTCAACTATTTAAAAAATAAATACAGAAAATTGTAATTAGGACCAAGGTACACCACCGGCGGTGTACCTTGGTCCAACCGGTAGTGTACCTTGGACCAATTATTAACTGGTAGAGAGACTCGATTTACAGTCCGAAAACCAATATTTATTAGCCACATGAAATTCAAAAATACATTTTACAACCTACTCTTATTTTTTGCCAAGATTGTAGTAATTGGTTATGTTAGGTCAATTGGCTTAGTAAGGGGTTTATTGCCTTAGTTTTTTTTAGTGCCCTTTTGACTTTTTCAGCTGCAATGCGATCTTTCTCAGGTGTATCCGTTAAAATGCAGCATAAAATGAAAATGTTACTTCATGCCATAGAAAAAAATTTGACTTGAACATTTAAATTTGAAAAAAAAACTCAAATAGTTCCCCCTATGTTTATACAACTAGACCTAAACGTAAAAAGGATGTTCTGCTTAGATATTTATTATAAAGAATATCTTTTTAGATGAGCATGCAATAATTATTTTCTATATTATATCAATACGGTTAAAGTTTTATAGGCTTCCATAAATCTAAATAATTAACTACAGAAAAAATATTTATCACACCTTGTAAAAATTTCTTACAAATTTCCTTTCTTCTAGATTTACAAATCAGGGTTGCATATTAATAGCTTAAAATACTTAATTTTTCAAAAGGAAAAAATTTACTTGAATTTTAAAAAGGGTTTTCAACAATCTGAAGCATGTAAGACCTAAAGTAGTGTACCTTGGACCAGTCCAAGGTACACCACTTGTATTAGGTTCGAGGTACACCACTTGGATATTAAAAACAAAATAGTTAATCAGCAAGTTAAGGTTAGACCTAACTTAATTTCAAGCACACTGTTTTATAGCTAAAACTTTGCTTTATATTACATAACCATCGTTTCTGAATAAACACTACATGTTTGAGTATAAAAATACACTAAAGAATCTGACAAAAATTTACTTTTGAACTGTGAATTTAGTTTTTCGAAACCTCTTTAATAAATTGACCTTTTAAACAAACGGATAGAGCTTCACTGAGATGCCTGTTAGCAAATACTTTAACTGAATGTGGTGTTGTTTCAATATCTAAGCTAATCGAGCTAGAATCGGCATAGGTTCGAGGTACACATATGTCCAAGGTACACCACTTACCCCTACAATTTTATGAATTTTAACATATTCGACGCAATTTTAATTTCATGCTTAGTCTTAATAGTAATTTTTAGATACCTGGCAAAAATAAAACTAACAATTGAAAGTTAACTTTTTCTTTCTGAGAACCCAGCGTTTGTGTTACAATTATGTGCTTACTATTAGAATAATTTATTTAAATAGTTACAGCATTAACTGCAAAATAAATCGTATCTCTCAATTATCCATACAAACAAAATAATCGTAAAGAAACGTAGGATAATTATACGAAAGTTATAATTTAGTTCATCATTTGGTTCAGTTCTTCAGCTTATAATTTGGGGAAATACTCAAGACTATAACAATCAACAGACATCGTTTTAGATAGTAAAAAATTACAAAACTATACTTATAAAAAAAAAGAGTTTTATAGAGTTATAAAAAATTTATGCTGATTACATCATCGTAAAAGTTAAAAGTTAAATTGTTGAAAATCAAAGCTTTTTGTTTATTTTTCAAGATTGTAATGGTAAAGCATGTTTGTTTACATTAAACAGTTTTTTATGCCTTAAATTTTAATATGGTATTATTATAGAACCTTTTAGAGATTTATGATAGATTTTGAATTCTCATCTTAAGTATTTATATGATAATTATGAACTCGTTAACTACAATAGTGTGTCCGTTCATTACCATTCAGTTTTGAAAATATCCAAATTAAATCTATATCAAGTTGCAAAACTCGCATTATCTAAAGTATAACTAAGATATATTCGCCCATTTGAATTTAGCATTATTTAAACTCGTCAACAAACGGACTGGACCTTATATATCTTAGACATAATTTGAAGAACGTGAGTTTTGACTTAGACCCTTCACTTCATATAGTATATCATATTTCAGAAATGTTAAAATGTTTCTTACATAATTATTACAAAAATCAAAGGTGTTCTTGAATAAACTATTAAATAACTGCAAAATGTCATGTCATACAATAATTTTTTTTATCCTACTAATGCATTTCACAAAAATGTACATTAAAACATTTATTACTTTTTTTTTTGCCCAGTGCATGAATACCCGCAAACTGGTTTCACTACTTTAAGAGTCATTCAACAGTGAAGCCAATTTGCAGGATACATAATTCGAAGAGCTAGTTAGGTTCCGAGCGTGAAAGCAAGCTTTACGGAAAAGCGCTACTATACTTACACAACAACAATACTTATTGGACAATAAGCACTAATTTTTTTAAGAATATAATCTAAGAATATGGATCTATCATACTTATATACACCAAATTAATACAGAAGAATTAAAAAAAAATGAAAATAAATATTAATTCTACATTTACTCCACTTTTAAAATTGCGAATTTAAGTATTTAAAATGTCTATATGTAAGTGCTAATTTTTAAAACAACGATTCTATTGTAGGATGTATAGTTTTAGTCAGATTAACTAAATAACATCTTTATTAACACAAATAAAAATATTAGCAAACCTATGTTTCCCACTTTATTGTTTCATAAGTTATACATATCAACAGTATATAATTAAATAATTATTACATAAATTACATATTAGATGTCTACTGAATCTTAATATAAAAGCTTCAAAATAAACTATTCGAAAATAATCTATATCAATTGCCAAATGGTTTGTAGAGAATTATTTAGAAATGTTAGATCAAATTGGTATTGAATCAATTCAAATCTTAAAGGTATGCTTTAAATTTTGTACGTAGGTTTCAAAAATATTTTAATTGGCACTATGTTTGTTTATATGCACACAAAAGTATTTTTTAAACTTCATGGTACTACACTACTTCATGGTATATACTCCACACTATATTTTGTTAAAATATACTTTCTCCTTTCTACTAAATAAATATATATAAGAAAATAAAAACGTATGCATTTTTAAAGAATTAAAATATCTAAGCAATCAAGAATATATTTGCTATATATTATGAGCACAAGCATCAATTAGTCACTTAGTTTGCTCAAACGAAAATAATTTCAGAGTTTTCAGAATAGTAATCTAAATATTTACACAGAGAGCGCCATCTATTGAAATTAATAGAAACCATTTCGTTCCACCCCAAAAAAAAATGTCAATTCTAGCAATTAATCAAATTTACTAATGCTTGGCTACCAATTTTCATCTCAATTGTATTAACAACTTCGGAGAAACAGAAATAATTTCGTACGAGCAAAAGTGCGAAAATTAACGGCACACTAAAACCGCTATTTAAAGAATAATTCAGTTATAAATTAAGCATCGTTAGTTCAGCGAATTTCTTGATTATATTAAAAAAAATTCGCCAATGGTATCAAAACAAACAGTTCTGTAGCTTGCTTCTGCACCTCTTGGTTAAACTTAGAATTAAAATCACGACTCAATTATAGCCGTTGTCTGTGTTTGCCATAGGAATTAGATAACAACGGCAAACAACTTTGCATTCAAGAATGGATAACACGGATGAATGAATAAGACATTGAACCTTTGTTATTCTTTTATTCAATGAATAAAAAGTATTGAAAGACATTCAAAGATGAATGAAGATTTTCAAAGAGTGAGACGAAAAAATATTACATTTATATTTTGTAGATATTGTTTTTTTTTTAAAGATATCAACGTTATTATAGTTTTTTAATCAAAATAAGAAATTTTATAAAATAACTAAGATTATTACATGCTTTTAGAAAATATGTGGCCAATTTAGGGAACGTTTTTTTTAATTCAATGAACATAAAATTTGTGATTAACTATTGAGCATTGAATAAATAACAAAACGGTTTTTTATAAGTTTAAATGATAAATAAATAACACAAGCATCCGTTTTATTTTCAAATTTTCATTAGGTTTTCTTGAATTTGCTCACATTTTTTAAATTATTTTTATCCAATGGATTATTGTTCAATTTGTTTTATTAACCTTGGGCAGCACCTTTTTTTAAACGATTTTTTTTCATAAGATACTGGTTTGGACTAGTTAATATTTAGTTTAAAATGGCTATGGGTGTTCATAAGAACACATCACATCATGTAAGTGAACGTGACGCTTCTGCATAGGTTAACTCGTTGGTATAAGCATCACTTTCTTTAATACACTGGGTTAATCTGAACTTTTGTGAGTAATTTATTATAATTTCGCCTATACGTTTGTAGTGCAAATGCAGCCTTGTTTCTGACGCGTATCTTAGCTTTCTGGTTAACTAAAATTTTGATTTTCGAAATTACTTTGCAAACTATTTCTACTCTCAGCAAAAGAAATAATTTACAGGCGAGTTTAAAAAAAAAGTGAAGAATGACTTGGAATTGTGAAACCGGTTTAACTTAAATTTTATTTAGATTACTATATTCAGCCAGAAACGTTAAGGTCTAGATAGTTTTAATACAATGGTTAACTTACTTTCGTTTTTATAGAGTTTGTTTACTTTTTAATATTTTTTGGGGGATTATTATTTTATCATAAGACAATTCATAAGACAATGTATTGATAATTTCCTTAGTAAGCACAATTTATAATCCACTTTTTGGCTGATTCAAATAACTTTAAACCAGTTTTAAAGGGTTTTATTCCAACAAAATGCATTAGAGCATTTTAAATATTTCCAATTCTAACCCTCAATGTTATCTGTTCAAGTCACGCGTCTGGTGAGTCCCAAGTCTTTTTCAATGAAACAACTGCAATTGCTAGCCTCCAGCTATCTTGCAGTCGAAACAACGGGTAACAGTTTCGGTCCACATTCACTGAGTGTCAATAGATGACGTTCGCGAAGCCCCGTGTAAGGTCAATATCTTAATGGCGTCTTGCTCAGTTGTGATCCCTAGGGCTGGGACCACTACGTTGTTGGCATTGTTACAAGTCCGAGCTATTGTTGAAGTCGGCCGAATTAGAGTAGTATACCAGGCCGCCTAGGGGCTGTTGACTGGAGAGAGGGGCTTGGGCTAAATAGATTAGGCCGACCCTTGCTCTTAAATGTTAGCTACTCCGTTTTCTACTAATTAGGCCAGGCTGGCCGATGCGCTTGTTCAAACACGTGGAAATGGCTCGTTTGATAGATCAACTTGTTAAGCATCAGGAAAACTCCATGCAGTATCAAATCCAGAATAGCATCAGAAACTAAATGCTTTAAAGAAAGTGGAATGTATCAAAATGGAAATAGAGTAACTTCAGAGTTGAATTTAATGGTATGAACTAGCAATAGCGATTGAACAATGAATGAATACTTTTTATAAAACAAACAACTCATACTTTTTTGCCACTCAAACATTACCATACTAAAATTTAAAAAGCTAAAAACAATTTAAGAAGAAAAACAATATCAATGTAGTTTTACCCTTTAAAAAATAATACAAAAAAACAACTTTAGCTGGCTATGTCTAAACTATCTACTTTTATTTAATTTAAGTGAACGAAATGAGGTTTTAAACTTTCAACGATATTTGTAGAGACACTATCATCATGTAACGCAAATTATCCACTAAATTATTTAAAAACTTGTTATTTAAAATTAGTTTCGTTTGGAAAAAGGAGTAATTAGTAGACAGTGCTTATAATAATGCGTAGACAAAATTGCTTAGAGTAAAGCCAAGACAGTTACTCTATGGGTAATTTTTAGATGATAAAATTTCAAGACTCTGGCTATATTAATAAAGAAAAGTGCATTATTTTAGTGCATAATTTGCTATAAAGACGACTAAAAAATTTTTAACTGAATAACTCTACTTGTCTCTGCAAATAGTGGCCATTTGTTTCTGAAATTTGCAGAACTTAGCTAATCCTATAATCGCGGATCACCTTTGGTCAAATGATAATTTTACCAAAATGATTGGTAAACTAAAAATGATATAAATAAATAAAATCTTTACACTAAAATATTACAATGTATTCAGAAATTATCTTGGCGAGGAACCCTAGAAAATGAAAATAATTATACCTACTTAATTCTCACTGGAAAAGATTCAATAAATCCCAAGCATTCATTAGTTAAACATAGAAAAAATGTGGTTTTTGACTACCAGTTAACCGAAAAGATACCCTAATAAAACAGTCTAAATAATTTTTAGAAATTAAAAATATAGTATTATTAGTATAATAATACTAATACATATCAATTTAAGTGATGAAACTGAAACTATATCTTTCTATTGCCAGTTTACTGTAAACTATTACGGTATGTTGTTGATTAGGGAAATAAAAATTGCATAAAATTAACATTCAAAAATTTAAATGTATTGATTGTGACAAGTATATGTATAACTTAGCAAAACAAATTTTAAGAAAAGCGCTTTAAGAACTTTCTGTGACCAAATTTCTTTCATCAATTTAACTCCCACTAGCAGTTAAAATTTTAATTCATTTAAACGTTCAGCAAACATTTAATTCTTTCCAAGATATTTTTAATGCAATTTTTAACGGTCGTGTAGGTGAACCGATCGTTAGCTTACAACCGGAAAGAAAACTTCTTAACATAGAAAAAAAGTTAAGCAAAAAAAAAGAGTATTTGGATTGTTTGTTTTAACTCGTTTTCACTTCCACCCATTTCCGCGCCACTTTTCTGCATAATTATTAAGTCCGAATTTTTTTTCTTCCTAGAACGAAGCAAAAGCGAAGCGAATTGGTGTTTAGAAACCACCATAGGACAACAATAAAGACGGCTAAAGCTTTTAGCAAATGTCGGTTTTTTAATGCGAAAAAGTCTCAGATAGCCACGTTCTCCGAATTCACACAGCCGGCAACCTTTTCTTTTTCTATCCCTCCAAATCTTATTTTATTTTTCCTAAATAAGAAGAAAAAAAATAAGCATTTTATTGGAAAAGCCGGAGCGGTTTAAATGACAACAGCTAGGAGCAAAAATGAAAAAGCAAACAAAAAAAGAAGCTGGTTGAGGAAGATAAAAAAAAGTGATTAACAGATCGGGAGTTTTGAGAAAAGACAGGATATAGCAGGAAAAAAAGGATAAATTAAAACAAAAAGAAAGATCGGAGCGCTCTGAAAGATAGAGGACTGCAGTCATTAGTGAGCAGCTCGTAAAACTTCCCCGGTGTTTTTTAATTACTCTTTTAATTGCGCTCAGATGTGTTTATAAAAGTGACGGCCAGAAGTTTGGGGACAAAATGAGAACTGTTCTCGGAGCGGGTTCTTAAGGCCACCGCATTGATAATTAAGTTTTTAATTATGGTCCAATGTCTTCCAGTTTTTTTCCCCTTTTCCCTCTAGCGGTAATAGTTTTGGACACAGAGGCTGCGCTGATTAAACAAGAAACTAACATACAAAAGACATGTCCCGCATAACGGCAAATGTGTCCGCAGTGCAGAGAATAGAAAAAGAAAGAAATATATAATGGATGAAGAGGTGCCCGCCTTCTTTCAACCTATTGATTATTGCTTTGCCATGGAAATCATTGCCGGGATGAGTTTAAAACCAAAACAAATTGCCCGATGCTTGCTTGTATTGTTATTTATTAAGGCCCTAACAAAAGAATTTTCAGATGGTTTCGTCTGCAATATATAAGATTTTTTAAATGTTAAAACAGTTTTAATTAACTTGTTTTCTGATTAATTTTGTATTTAATTTACCTTGTAATATATAAAAAATGGGACGGGTGCATAAAAATCGTTATTTTTATAATTAAAAATGCCTTTCAACGGAATGAGTTCGATTTTTTTAAATTAAACTTTATTCAATTTTAATTCCACATGCCAAAATTTATTCGATTTATTTTCCCTCCTAATAGGATCTATTTCTATTTATACGGATAGGCACAGACAATAACAAAATCTTGTATAATTTCCCCCCTAGTTAATAGGATTATTAGATTGCAAATGGAAAACTTGTGTAGCTGTAGTGTGACAATTGTTCAACCAAACCAAAGATAAAACTATTTCAAGTAAATAAGAATGCGCATAAAATAGTTAAGCGCCATGTCAAAATATTAGTTAGGTCACATTCTCTGCCCTGCTATCATTAAAATCTATCGACTAAAAATTGGGGGAGAATATCTTTCAATAAGATACAACGTTTTAGGCTTTTGGCAAAAAATCTTTTATATGAAAAGGAAAAAAAGGTTTGATTTTTTTGCAGTTTATTTTGCTAAACGGTGTTAATAGCATGAATTTATTAGATAATTGATATCCGAATTCAGATGGTTTTAAACAAAAGTATTCAAATACATTTAATCTGCAGATAAGACAGAGTGCATTGATTTAAAGGCATTTCTTTCGGAAGCATTTTGTAAAAAATGGTTGTCTTTACAGTCATTATTAAGATTTAGTTACAACCTACTTTGTTAATTTTGAGCACAGATTTTCTTTTAAAAGTTCTTCTTTCTTTAAAATTTCTTTCATAAATTCTTTTTTTAAGTATCCATAGTATAGAAAATTCAATGAGAATATCATTAATAGTTATTTTATAAATGCAGGGTAATCGAACATTAAAACAATTAATCAAGCTTTTTTTTTTTTTTTTTTTGGAATTCAAAACACATAAGTTTATAATAGTTAAAAAAAATTATTTCAAATACATTGAAGTGGCAAACTTTGTTTAGTTTTTCTTCAAACTTGTAAGTTTTGTTCAGATGTATTTAAAAGAGTTTAAATACGTTACCTTTATTTTTTTACAAACTTTTTTAAGAACCTTGGGTCTCTTCAGTCTTCAGAACCTACAGAATTATTTCGAAAAAATATTATCAAAAGAAGCTAAAAACCGAGTTCATGTAGTAAAAATGATAACAAAATATGTATCATGCTGCCATCTGTCATTGGAAATGAAAGACATTTTGATATAAGCTACAAATGAGAAGTAACTATTTCTTCTACACGGCTCAAAACTATTAGGGGAGCACTTGCGTACTTTTGTTAACCCGTTCAGTCTCGACTTTTTATTTTTATTCCAAAAATCTTAACTTTGTGAAATAGATTCATTATGCATTAAGAATGAAATGGTAAGAAAAACGAGGAAAAATCTTAATTATTTGACTGAAATTTTAAGGAAAAAAATTGGAATCATAACTTTTGAATAATTATAACAATCTATATTTTTTTAATATTTAATGATGAAAATAGTTAAAATAAATTTTTAAACATCTAAATATGCAAGCATAAAGAATTTAGTTTCAATGTATTTAATAAAATTATTTAACAGTGAATTTTATTTTAAAGTGTTTTTCATATTTTAAATTAAATAAAACAAACATTATTCAATTCTTAAAAATACATGATTCTTCCATCTAATGATACAAAAAGAAAATATAATTATATAGGGGAAAAATTCGCAAGCTGTTGATTCCAAAATTAAGATGAAAGAGTTTAAACCATGTGCTCCCCTAATTGTTTTGACCAGGGTTATTTTGTTATTAAACACATATAAATTAAAGTTCCATTTTTTTTAAATGAATCAAGATTATTTTTTAACATTTATTCTTCCAGTATTTTTTAAAGAAATATTTTTAAGAACTCTATAAAGTAAAATTATAATTAAAATCATGTTTTCATGGAAGTTGCACCCTGTAACATTCATTTAAGATTTTTTTGGCCGATAAAATTGTCCAATGCTATATCAACTGTTCAATACTTGGTATCCATTAGTATATAGTACATTCTATTAATGGGGGTTTGGTTTGAGATACCGTGCTAGAGCTACACGATCACTATCAGCGACGAGCGTCGTAGTTTAGAACCACAGTCAAGTGAACGAGCAATCAAGAATGTCAGTCCCATGCAGCTTGTAAGGAGCCTAGTGGTCCGGGGACTTGAGATCGGAAGGTTGAGAGTTCGAGACCCGGTGCTACACTGAAGACTTACCGAGTATATGCGGAATACGTGCTCGTAAAATCTGTTGGGTCCGAAAGTCCTGTGGTCGGTCATTGCGCAGTTCACCATGGGTACAGGTTCCTGGAGAAAACCCTTCACGAATTAACACTTTCGCTACGTAGGATTTTTGCTTCCTCGTAATATTTGATAGGAATAACATTATCGAATCCTTAGTTGTTTGGGCGTTTTGGGGCGCTTTAGTAAAAAAAGGGTCAAAATAATGCGATTGATTGGATTTCAAAATTCATTACAGCTTATTACAGTCGCATTTCCGAGGCATTTCTGTCTTCTTGGAGAATATTGTAGACAGCGCGAGAGGTATTAATGATGGCTCAAGGTGTTTCCTGGGGGGTTTGGTATATTTTAAACAACTCTTTCCCCTCAGAACTAGTTTTTTATTATTATTTAAAAAATATGCGATGTTTTATGCACATGCTATATTTGCAATGGCGCCGTAGTTTTTAGCCACAATCACAAGTGAGGATTATAACTAGTAGTTGATAACGCAGCATTAATTACAATCAATTTACAAAAAAATTCGTCAGGTCAATGTCCTCGGATGCCAAATGATTTGTTTGATTGATTGAAATCATTTTTCAAACGATTTCTTTCTTCTGTTACTAAATGCTTTCTCTTAATTTCTTTTTAATTATGTTCTATATAGGTTAATTCCATTCGTGACAGACATGACATAAAACAACTTTCTTGGCTCTTAAAAAGTACTAAATGTTTATTGACTGTTAAAAAATTACTATGGGGCGATGCAAATAAAGGTCTTGATTATAAGAAACACTGAGATTTTCATTCAAGAGAAAATACTTACAATTAATTGGGTTTAAACAAGCCGTGACTGACATGACAAAATTAAGACACAGATTTTGGGTGACCTTATATTATTACCATTTGCTCTTAACTGGTATGCATTTCAAATCTAGAATTTTTTTGGAATCAACACAAGATTCTGATGTGCCAACCAGAAAGAAAAAAATTAAGAGATTTATAAATAGTAAAATATTATAAATATTTATTAGCGTGACTTACATGACAAATGTGACAGACATGACAAATGTTTGATGTTTTATATTTAACACAAATTTTAAATTTAATGTTCGAATTTCTTTTTAAGAACCGTTTATTTTTGAGGTATAAAAAGAGAAAATTAATTGTCAAGAATTTTTGCCGAGTAGATTTTGTTTAAAATAAAAAAAGTTGAAATTTAAAAAATGATGTTCATGGCGCATTTTCGTGGAATCGACCTATAACGTTTTAAAAGTTAATGTATTCCTTAAAAATGTTAAATACAATAAAAGAAATAAGTTTTCAACTTTAAGATGGCTTTTTTATCTTCATAAAGCTTTGTCGCCTATTATTTCGCCTTTCTATTTTATTATTGTTAGAACCGTAATGCGACACCCAAGATCCGAAACGCAGCAACTCTAAGTGGTCACAATCTTTAGTGTAGAATTTTAAAACTGATTGTATTAAATTATTCGAATAAGCATTCTCATTCATTATGTATAGCAACAATTTATACTGAAGTACTTGTACTAATTTTGGTATACTTACAAAATGAAATTTTTTGTTATTATATAATTAGTAATGCAGTAACAAATTGTGTATAGAACGTATTATGTTAAGTAAAGTTATATTTATGCTTAAACATAAAGACAACAAGTAAATCTTTACAGGATTTTTGTCAATTTTATTGTTAATATACATCATATACTTCCCAATAAAATACTCTATTAAAAACATTTACATTTAAAATACGGAAACATCCGTTTTGTCAAGTTTTTGATCTTAAGATTCAATCGTTAAAACCTTATCAGATATTTAATAAAAGTTATATAGTAAATAACTGTCTAGGACGTGCTTCTTTTGCTCCTTCTTTAAGTAAAGAGCTAAGCCACAGCTTATAAGAATCAAACAAAATATCACAAAGGACAATACGGCTGTTACAACTACAAACTTCAGCTGTGTAGTACAACTATGATCTAAATAACTTTCTTCAGCTTTAGCTGTCACATTTCCCGTTGGCACTTCAGTTCCTGGAGTTACAATTGTGGTTGAAATAATATCTTCAGGGTTTTGTGTAGATTCTTCCGTAGTTGTATCGTAATTAGAACTTGTTTCAATAGTTGATAGTTCAATTACATTAAACTTTTTCTCGGACACGATTGGTATCAATGTTATTGAATAGTTATCTGGGAAGGGATTGTTGGAAGATACATTTGCTGTTGAAGTCGATTTCATTGTTGTGGTATGCTCAACTAAATTTGCCAAGATTTTTTCCACTTCCTTTTCCGGAATGATTGTAGTTGAAATGTTAGCAGAGAACAAATTGTTGTTCAAATTATGAACATCGAAATCTTCAGAGAATTCTGTGGTAAATTCAGTTAGAAATTCTTCGGTTGGATCTAGGCCCAACGTTGTATCATCATCCACATTCATACCTTTTACGGAAAATGAGGCTCTTTTCTCAAAATCAGTATCATTCTTTAGAAGTTTAGATTGTCTTCTATATTTCGATAGTCTTTCTGCTAAAGCTTTAATTGTGGATTTCATGAAAGTTCTTGTTTGATTTATGTTGGGCGATTCCGCAACTGATCTTTTAGATCTACTACTAGGAAACTTACGTGAATGAATTATTCCATAACCTTTAGGACTGCTATTTTTTGTACATTTACACTTGCGTTTGCAAAGAACCGCAGAACAGGCTACAAAACCATTTTCTAAACTTGGAATTTGAGAAGGATTGATTTCTGAATATGTTCCAACAATTACTCCGCGGTCATTTCTCATAATATTAAATGGAGACAAAGTTTTGGTAGATGTATTGGAACATCCATTTGGACTAGTCATCTGAAGAACCGAAGAATTCCTTAAAAGAAAAGGTTCTCTGTGGGCGATGCAGTCTGTAACAACCATATCATTAAACTTTCTTGCACCATTAACATATAAAAATAGGTAAGAGCTGCCGAATTTAAAATTAGATTCTTGTTTTTCACTTACAAGTTCAGGTAATAGTTCAAAATCTAGCCATGAATCGATTTTCGGCGAGTCATTCAAGATATTATAAGCTTTCCTTAAAATTTCGGTCCATGGGGCTTTTGCCTTTTTCTGAACCACGCACAAAAATGGTTCGGTGAAATCATCCACCGTGGATACCAGGGGATGCTGTTGAAATACCAGGAAACCTTTCATCCACGGGTTTGCTTCTGGACGTAGTCTGACGAAAGTATCGCACGCCATTAAAGGCACATTGAAAGAAGCTTCCGAAGTGGACCGTGGTAATAATAACCTGAAATTGGAAACATTTTCAAGATCAAGAAACGTTTAGCAATTAGAGGAAAATCGTAGGCCGAAATTCCCTCATTTGACCATGTATAATTGAAGCGTACTGTCCCCAATTAAATATATTATAATTATTCCTGGTGTGAATCAACCAAAACTAGTCTAAAAAAATTAATAAAAAAAAAACACTTTTACCATGTAATATCCAATATATCTTGTTTTTAATTTAATAAAATTCAAGGAAGTTATTTAACCAAGAATTTTTTTTTTAAATTAAAACACGTTTTGCAGACTTACACAAAGCGCCCTACTCAAATTTAAATAAAACCTATGTGTATAATTATATCAATAAAAAATCAGTTCGGTAATTGTTTTGTTTTCAAAAGAAAGTACTTGAAATAAGTATTTCTTAAACTGTCCTATTAATGAAATTTCAAGAGTCAAAATGTAAATAATTCATTATACACTTCAAAAATCAATAGTTACAACTAGATAAAAATTGCTTCAACAAATATTTACAAAAAAAAGGAATTCCTTATTCTTCAGAACATGGTAGGGCCCCGGGCATTTTTTTTCTCTAAAAAACATCAGTATCCAACATCGGGCAGTATTGTAGGGCCCATTGAAAGCCGAAATACGTGTTTGGGGCCCCGGGCAATTTTTTTTTTCTCTAAAAAAACATTTTTTTCTCTAAAAAAAAACATCAGTATCCAACATCGGGCAGTATTGTAGGGCCCATTGAAAGCCTAAATACCCGTTTGGGGCCCCGGGCAATTTTTTTTCTCTAAAAAAAACATTTTTTTTCTCTAAAAAAAACACATGGTATTTTAAAGAGCCATTAAATTAACTACATAAATTAATACCCAAAGCCGGAAAATCTAATAAGGAGTCTAACATGAGGTGAAGTAGTTTCAAAACACCGGAAAACACTCATGTCCAATTTGTATTAATTTTTATTTCTATTTAAAATTTAACAAGCTGCTTAATTAAACAAGACATTTTTAAAAACCATAAAAATTTAGATTTCACGAGTTAATTCGTTAAAAGTAAGTATTTCAAACTCAGAAAGAAAAAAACAGACAAATTTCTTACCTGCAATTAGGATCTTCCGAATATCCTTTTATGTAGACTAGACCCTTAAAGGGACGATCAAAATTCATCTTTAAGTGCAACCCAGATTCGTCGCATGTATAGTCAAGATCAGCATCATTCGAAAGGCTTTCAGCAGTTAAAGCCTAACAATAACAAAAAAAAATCAAATTACTAAATTTAAATTAGCTTATAATCAAATATTCTTCAATAGGCATAAAAGTTTTGCATGCAGTATAAATAGCATGCTCGATCAGTAGACATCGAATGAACAATTGTTTTTAGCTATAATTAAGTATCCATTGTATTTTAAAAAATATCTATGGAATTCTAATCAATCAATATTAACAAGTGTAATTTTAACTGTAGATCACCATTTTATATTTAAAAAAAAATCAAAAAATATTACTCACTAAAAACAAAATCCAGAATGGGACAAGAAAATGCCTCCATTTTAAAATTGCCCTAGAAAAATAACACATCTTAAATGAGTATTAAATAAGCTTAAAAAAGCAATTTGCAAACGGAAGATCATAAAAATAACTCTACGATAACTTACATATTTGCTATATAGTAAGAATCTAAATAAGTATATTATGATAAAAACGCTTTGCGACCTTTAGGTAAATTTGTTATGCCATAAAGTAGTTTTCGTTTGGCTATGTCCTGACGGCGACAATTAAAACAAAAACTTGGCGACCGCCAAACGAGGCAATAGCGAACGGTTGTTTCGCCAAATCGTAGGTTTTTTTCAAACGCACCAATGCCGGTGTTGTGCTAGAAAAATGGAATGGGATGAAAATCGCTTGTTTTAAACTTTAAAGCGTATGACCTTGATTTCAATATTGATACGAAAACATTAAATTTGGTTTGTAATATTAGAACGTAACAAATTTAATTGTTGGTTTATTGCATAGATTTATAACTTTTATAACATAATTAAATTGGATACTATCCGAGATTTTTTAATTAATTTATCTGGACCCGTATACGATCTCGGGTCTACGGAATAAGATCAAGAATTTTGTCATAATGCATAAAAAACGCAAGAAAAAAAAATTAAACACATTTCGTTGACGCACGGTGTATGAGTTGCGGTTGTTTCCTCCTCCTGCGCGCGCATCACAATACAAATTGTATGGGGATCACGTGACGTGCGCGCGCATCACGTGACACATCACGTGACATTTTTGTTTTTATTGTCGTCGTCTGGACATAGCCTTTCAAGTTGCTTTTTTGCCACACCTACACAGTACTAAAAAATTTACATAAAGAAATTTCCTAATTCTGTCTTGTATGTTTGAATCATACTCACTAGAGCTGTACAATCACATATTTGATTGCGACTAATAAAATAATCGTTATTCATAATAGGGTACTTGACTGTATCGCTAAAATACCTTCCAATATTAAATTAATTATAGTTTAAACCCAAAAATAACAAACGCATATATTCTTTTTACAAATAATTCATAAAAAATCATTTTAAAATGGCTTATTTTCCATCGGTAAGTTACGTAATCACAAACACGTCGATTTAGCTGACGTCACTAGTATTTTTCCAAATGGTGTTTTCCAAAATGGTGATTCCAAAATGGTGTTTCAAAATGTGTTTATAGTTACTAGTGACGTCTTAGATAACACGTGACAGCCACAAAACGTTTTCGGGAGTAATTTTTCGTCCGAATTTTAAAATTCATTTTCTCCCTTTTTATGGGGTATTTGAAAAAAAAAAGAAAAATACGGGTATGATATTTTTGGCATAAGAATATTATACGCCAATTAAAAAAAAATTATTCATATAGTCTATTAATTTTGTAAGCCGCAATCAAACATTCACATCAATAATCCACATTGTGTATCTACAGATAAATGAAATTTTATATGAAAACTCTTCGGAATAAATGAAAAGTGATTTATTTTACCTTTCTGCAAAATATATTTTTACTTTATTTTTTAAATGGACGATTCGAATGAGTCGGTGCGTGGTTTGTTGACAATGCTTGACGTAACTGTGGTGTCACTGAAAGCGTGAACGTTCTAGTTTAGACGAATTAGCTGCCGGTTTGTTTGTAGAATTTAAAATAGCTGTGACGTCACTGTAAGCGTAGCCATTCCACTCGTCCATTATATTTGTAACTTTATAACCCTTGTATTACTTTACTATAGGAGCGTTTACATGAGACAACGAATCCATGGAATGCCAAATACTCTATTAAGGAAAAAAGTGGTCGACTAGGATTTCTAACCAAATGTGGCCGTCTGCGGCCGAATCCATGGAATGAAACGTCAAACCCTCCTGTAATGGAGGGTTTGCAAAAAAACCTATGAACCCTGCAATTGTGGTTCTGCCTAGAGCGAAAATCCCCAAAAGATTGAGAAATTGAGGAGTTTTCTCTTCATTCCATGGATTCGATGGCTCATGTAAACGCGCCTTATGTCTAACTTGTAAAACGTGCAATCGTTGTTGAAATTATAGAGAAATATGCGTATGGGGTAGTTAACATTTATATTCCGACTTGTGTGCTTGATCAGAGACCCGCTTACGTATAAGCCTTCGTCAAATAAGACAGACACAGAAAGAGTTTTATTGTCACAAAGAAAGGAAGTACACCCAGGGTGAAAGGAATCGAGCCCGCACCCGTTAAAAAGCGCAGGCTGCTGGCCTACGATGCTGATCACTCGACCATCCGGGCCCCAAGAAATATTAATTGAGATAAGAACCTTTAAAGAAGACCTCTATTTTCTCATCAGTAGCTGATCATACTAGCACACACTATCGCATTGCCTCGCATTTTGATATACGTTTGTAAAATAATATAAAAGATATTCCGCATTGTTTATACATAATTATGGTAGAGAGAAGCACACTGGTACGCTTTTCATATTTTCGATTAATATTTAATTCACTTCTCTATTGCCAGTAAAATACTTCGTGTAAGTATCGGTGAAAACGGACCTTAGAGCTCTCAAACGAAACCAAACCGAAAAGTTATAGAAAATAAATGTAGTTCTAATCTGTGATCAACGTTTCGCAAAAACACAGCCTCCAGACCTAAGTTATTTTCTCAATAATGAAATGTATCGGATTATGATAGGTTTTCATACACTTTTAAGGCGCGTTTATATGAGCCATCGAATCCATGGAATGCCAAACCCTCCATTAGGGGAAAAAGTTTTTGAGTTGGAATTCTAACCTAAATGATAGTCTGTGGCCGAATACAAGGAATGAAACATCAAACCCTCCTTCATTACATTGGAGAGTTTGCGAAACCTTTCAATGAGCCATGCAATTCCGGTTCTGCCTGGGCGAAAATCCCCAAGAGGGAAAAATTGCGGAGTTTGCTCTTCATTCCATGGATTCGATGGCTCATGTAAACGCGCCTTTAGTATATGCATACCCCCTAGAGTAGATTGACGCCTGACGGCCAGGTTACAGGTACCGAATGAAAAAATCGTTAAATTATAAGTTAACTTATGACATTTTCTCTAAGCTGATTTTTATGCATTATGCATGTTTTAGAAAATAATGTTAAAAGTTAATAATCAATACTGCCAGACACTTTCCACCGGCTTGGACTGGCTTCTTAAGGTTGCAAGTTCGAGCAACGCTGCCCTCCGAAAAACCCCGTGTACGCTAATGGTGACTGGTGCAAGTTAAATTCCGTCGTGGTCACAAAGTCCTCCAAGTTCACATACCAAATCATTACCTCCTGGGGGGATGACAAGGCAATAATTTTGGGGATCATCTAGTTGGCCTCTGTCTCTAAAAAATAGATGGATCCACTTACGTATGTGTGTTGTGTCTGTCTTCCTTGACGAAGAATTATAAGCGGGTCTCTGACCCAGCACACAAACCTGAATATATAGGCGCGTTTACATTGGCCATCGAATGCCAAAATCCATGGAATGCCCATGGGATGCCAAAATCCCCATTAGGTTAAAAAGAGGTCGAGCAGGATTTCTAACCCAAATGATAGTCTGTGGCCGAATCCTTGGTATGAAACATCAAACTCTCCTTCATTGGAGGGTTTGCGAAAAACCCCAATGAACCCTGCAATTCTGGTTCTGTCTGGGAGAAAATCCCCAAGAGGGAAAAATTGCTGAGTTTGCTCTTCAATTCATGGATTCGATGGCTCATGTAAGCGCGCCTTATATGTCTGCCAACCAATTCAAAATAACAAAAAGTATTTTCTAAGCCCCGCATTTCTCCGGTTGTATTTGAATAGTTTTACAAACGGTTTTTTATATATGATAAATGCAACTGACTTGCAGGTCTCTATAATCCTACTTTTTGAAATGGGTTCGAAATTTGTTTTTATTTTTAAACAAACTATTTTACAAAAATATTTCGAACCAATTTCAAAAAGTTTGATTATAGAAACCTGCAAGTCACATTTATCATATAAAAAAAATTGCGAAAATATTCCGTGCAGCGCACAGTGCTGCTGTGCTCAGTTAAACCTCAGTAACTTCCATAATGACTCATTAGGTGCGTTCACATGAGCCATCTAATCCATGGAATGCCAAAATCCCGATTTGATGAAAATGAGGTCGAGCAGGATTTCTAACCCAAATGCTAGTGTGTGGCCGAATCCATGGTATGAAACATCAAGCCCTCCTTCATTGTAGGGTTTGCGAAATCCCTCCCCCCCCCCCCCCAGTGAACCCCCTGCAATTCCGGTTTTGTCTGGGAGAAGATCCCCAAGAGGGAAAAATTGCTGAGTTTGCTCTTCAATCCATGGATTCGATGGCTCATGTAAATGATGGCTCTGTAATTTCTCAAATAGTTTAGTTTGCAATTATCGTCGCACTAGAGCTACACGAGGGCTATTGGCGACGGGTGTCGCATTTTAGAACCACAGTCAAGTGACGAGATGACACCTGTTTCTCGAATGGACTAAAAACATCCTAATTAGGTGTTTGGTATGTTTTTAGAAGTGCGCAGCTCTATTTTTCTAGAGTTAAAGTAATTTAGACATTAGTTCTCTTTGCTTTTTATATGACTTTGGTACAGCTGTGGAAAAAAAAAGTTGACACTGGTGAATAGTGTAGTCGTTGTTCATCCCATATAATTGGATCTTTTTACTTTGTATATAAATAACGTTCAGAATTAATTGCTTGATACAAAATTTACAAAAGGGGAATTTAAAGGAGAAAATTGAATAAGAAGCCGCCTTCATATTAAAAAATTTACCAACTTCGAAAAGTTCAACAGCAACACCCTTTTTTTTGAGTTCGTGACAAATTTTAACACGAAATACCAAGTTTTGTTATTTTTAAGCATTATATATATATATATATATATATATATATATATATATATAATATATATATATATAATATATATATATATATATATATATATATATATATATATATATCTGTATTCTATAATAGTTTTTTCATTGCCTCCTTTTTCATTTATTTTATATGCCTTTTAATTACTTGTTTGTTTTATTTGTACTATATATATATATATATATATATATATATATATATATATATATTATATATATATATATATATATATATATATATATATATAATATTAATACAGATATGAATACAAGACAAGTTTATGAGAAATGACGATTTCAAAAGAGTTTCATCCATAATTTTCTTAGTAAATCAAATGACTTCTTAATAACTCCTTAGGGGGATGTATACGAGATAAAATATGAACTTAGTAAAGAAAAAACCTCCGCCCCTTGTAAAAAAGGAAAAATTTAAATAATGACCTTTTTGAGAATTCTGCAGCATGACCTAACAGGGGCCTTTAAAGTTGATTAATGATATTCAAAGTTACATTATTTCTTTCTGATATTTGTTTTGTAATAAACTTAAAATATTCGTAACTATATTGCTGAAATGAATTTGTTATTGGAAAAAGAAGTTTTTAAAGAAATAAAAAGCCTACACTTACTTAAGGGGTCAGAGGAGTCTTAAAAATGTGCAAAAAAGGTACTACAAAACATAGTTTGATCTTTCATGTCATTTTTTGAACTACTCAATGTATAAGTATAATTTTTTTATATGTAATTCGACAAGATTTATTTTTTATAAAACAAGTTTTAAAATGTATGAAACTTTAGCCAAAACTAAAATAAATGATATTAAACATGAAGCTATTTGAACACATTGTGATTAGGCTTACGCGGCAAATTGTGAGGTCAAAATTGAAAAAATGACCAAGAAAATGACTTTATATTGTACAAATATGTACAAACAAAGACTTATACCTAAATTCTCAGCTCAATTTTAATTAGAAATTATTTTTTAAAAAAATTCAAAATCAAAATTTTTATTAATTTTTTTAGAAAAAAGTTCTTAAAATAATTTCTAATTAAAATTGAGCTGAGAATTCAGGTATAAGTCTTTGTTTGTACATATTTGTACAATATAAAGTCATTTTCTTGGTCATTTTTTCAATTTTGACCTCACAATTTGCCGCGCAAGCCTAATCACAATGTGTTCAAATAGCTTTATGTTTAATATCATTTATTTAAGTTTTGGCTAAAGTTTCATACATTTTAAAATTTGTTTTATAATAAATAAATCCTGTGGAATTACATAGAAAAAAAATTATACTCATTTATTGGGTAGTTAAAAAATGACATGAAAGATCAAACTATGTTTTGTAGTATCTTCTTTGCACATTTTTAAGACTCCTGTGACCCCTTAAGGTAGGCGAATACCCAAAATTCTAAAAATTTTACTATCGCTTTAATCTTTTCCAAATTTGGCAAAGTGATTTCAAATATAATGAATAATACTATTTAGGCTTTTGTTTTTATTTAAATATAATAATTTTATTTGAAACTGTGTTTTTCTACTAAAAAAGAGATTTACGCCAACAAGTCTACCACATAGAATTTTCATCTTATGAACATTTATTGTGTGTTAAATTCTTCGTTTTGAACTGATACATGCAATGACCCTCTAGAGTTACATACAAATTACAAGAAAAAAAGTTATTAAGAAAAATGTTATAAATTAACCACAAAAAGAGGATTTTTTTCGATTAACTTACACATTTTTTTAAAAAAAACTTGTATACTTACACCAGATGTTAGAGGTTCATGGCACAGATATATATTGAAATAGCAAATGTGAAAAATTTCTGGTAAATTAATGTAAAACTTTTTATGCCAGAAGTGTTGGCGTAAACCCCTTTTTTTAGTTGAAAAACACCGTTTAAAATAAATAAATTATATTAAAATAAAAAAATGCCCAAAAAGCACTGTTCATTATATTTGAAATCACTATGTCAAATTTGGAAAATTTTGGAAAAAAAAAACAAAGCATTCAGTAATAAATTTTACTTTTTAAAGCCAAAAATTGACTACTTTTAGTAATTTTCTTTCGCAAATTAAATAATCTTAATCGTTTGCTAAAATTATTTTAAGTTAAATGAATAGTTATGTAAAAAATTGAATGAGTCAAATGATAGCATCCGTTCCTCTAACTTTGGTAATGTTTGGAAAACATGGAAGCAACGCCAAATTATATTAGAAATTAAGAAATGTAAATTAATATCAATTAGCTCTTTAAGCAAAAAAGGAACACTGTGAACCATTTTCTTAGTAAATGATTACAATTTCGTTCAACTTACAATGAAAAGTCGATAAATATCCGACGTCGTGATGATTTTGAAATCTTATCGTCCGGTCAGTTTTCGGCCAATATACTTTAGGCTGCCAACGGTTTTTTTTTTTTTCGAATTTTTATCGGACTCATCGGGTCCTGATGACCAATCGATCGGACATTTCCTATTACTTTTCGATGAATCGATCGGTTTTCGATATTCGGATTCTCATCCGCCCACCGGCAGTCAATGAAAACTCGATTATCGGCCGATGAGAAATTGCCTGACGTATCGCGAAGGAGCGACCAATCAGAGGCAAAATTTCGTTTGTTTACGCGTGTTTCCTCCGCGTAGAACATTTTAATGCTGCAAACTTAAGGTGTGTTTTGGTGTAGGGTTGCGAGGCTTTACAGGACTATTTCTGCATGGTGTTTTCAGATAGAGGGGGTCAACTGAAGATGAAACGTAGCTGTAAGGATAGTCCGCCGAGTTATATATATTTGAAGAGAGCATTTTGATAAGGATTGTGGACTTGCGTCTAGATCTGCTTAACTTTCGGGGATCGGGAAAGATAGAAATTTATGGTCTGTGCACGAATTCCGTTCGGAGAAGCATCTTAAGATTAGCTTTAGATAGTCTTATAATTTAAATTTGGAAATAGCTATCCAAAACGGTGCAAAATCCTTTTATTTAAAGACGAAACAATTTAAGAATAAGAACTTTATTAAATAATACTGAGTTACAATCTTTCTTACATTATATAAAATTACAAATGTGTATAAAAAGGAAGTTTAGACCTTAAATGGGGTATGGGTCCAAGTAATTGAAATCGTCGTCAACCTTAATTCATATAAACCATGTGACTTTTATTAAAAGAGACACCACATGCAAGGCACAAATTTTGCAGGCATTAGTTAGCAAATAAGGTTTCTTCTGTAAACAATGAGGAGCTTGGAGCACAGGTGTTGGCCTCAGCTCATAAGTGAGATTCCCATCCCTAAGAGCTAGAGTGTGGCATTATTTCAACAAAAAATAAATTAAAAAATTGAAGCATTTTAATAGACAACTCTATAAAGTGGAATATTTAAAGAAAAGTTTGTTGTGCATTTTGCAAGAGGCAAACCGTTTCGCACACAATACCTGTTGGTCAATCATAGAAGTAGGTTTGTGATGCACATCAAACTATCTAAAAATATCAAAACTATCAGAAGTAACGTAATTTATAATCAAAATTAAACATATTACAATTAATTTATGTATATCAGTTTAAGGAACACTTCTAACTACCTATTTCTAACCAAAGAGCATATCTTTAAAGTAGCCAATATTGCTTCGTATTTGACGCTGTAATAACTTTTAATGCATTGGTCTTTTTTAATTTTAATTTAAAATATTTTCTGTTAAGTCTGCCTAGTATCTTTTAAGTTATTAATTAATGAAAACAGAAAATCAGGGTTTTCCAAATTTCGTTTTGCTTAAAAACGTTATAGCAACTGCATTGAATTGGTACTATACTATTCAATTAAACAGTTTTAGAAAGAAAAAAGAATGAGTTTAATATAATTTTTTCTTTGGATAGAATAAGAAAAATATGTCAATAAAAATTATACTTTTTATAATGTATTTTAACAAATAAATTGAAAAAATAGTAATGGGGTCAGTAGATAGGGCCATTATTGTATTACCATGTTTTTCAATTTTCTAAAATTGAGTGCATTGTAAAAAGATACACCCCACTAGAAGTAGTGATTGTATAATCTTAAATTAAAAAAATATTTCACTTAACATAATAAAATTTACAATTGAAAAATAACAAGTTTTTTGTAAAAGCTTTTTCAATAAAAAAAATGATCATTTAAAATATATACATATACAACATAAAGGAAATCCATAACTTATACTACTAGATAACTGTACGATTTTAAGACTTCACTTAAAATTTAAAGCATTTCCTTAAAATATGTTGAAGGATATAAGGAGTTGTATTATGATTCTTCAACACTTCATTTATAATTGAAAATTTATCATATACTGGTGGGGGGGAGCACATACTTTCATCACTTGAACAAACACTGTTCAAATTAGGAGACTCAATACAATAGCTCTCATGTAGCTTTAAAGTGATATTTACTTCAGTATAACATTCATAAAAATTTTAATTAGATATTGAAACAAATATGGAAATCTGGGAAAGAGCAGAAAGGGTAATTTTTAGAAAACCAAAAACCTATGTCACATGGTCATAACCTTTTTAAACCTGAAATAGGTTTATCAGCTCTCCATCTTCCGTTTCTTCTAAATTGTTCAGACTGTACATACTTTGAGTATTATGTTTTTTTTTTTAATTTCCAAGTTTGGATAACACCAGATAAAAATAAATTACTTAAACCTTTACGTAATGATACACTAACACAGGATCTAGTCGGAATGCTTTTCTAAATATTTCTGGCGAGCAGCTTCAAGTAACATAGCCCTTCTGTCTCGATAGGAGGCCATACGTTCTTTAGGTGTTTTTCCAAAAGTTTCTGCAGAAGTATCCATGGTGAGCTATAGTAAATAAATGTTATTATCTTGTATTCTTTTTATCTTTTAAGAATATTTTTTTTTTTTACATTAGGTCTTACCCTTTTATGAGAACTTTTTTGAAAGTCTTTAGAATTTTGCAATGAGCCCTCAGCCATCTGGTTACTGATTTGAGAAACAGGGCTACTTGATGAAACTAAAATTAACAGAAGCAGAAATTCAAATCTTTACCATTTAAAACTACAAATGCTAGTTATAAATATGTTCAAGTTCATCTATAGGAAAATAGGTTTCCAAACAAAGGGGGAAAAGACAATTTGCCATCAAGGTTGCATTTAAGCATTAATTTTTTTAAGTTGTACATGAGCAACTAAAGTACTTTAAATTTAATTGTGACAAACTAAGCATTCAGTAACAAGACCATGCAATATATAATAAAAATACATACTTATACAATACAAATTCTACTAAACAAGAACCACTAATTTTTTCTTTAAAAAAATCATAATGGGATACTATCAAATTTAGTATTTTATGTTCTTTCGAGACTTATTTTTATTTCAGATTGGTATAGTGTGCAAAAGTTGCCATAGGTAAACAGGTGAAAAATGCACTAATAATAATTTTTAAAAAAAAAAAATATCTTCCAGTCATGCAATGAGAAACAAAGGTTAACAAAATTTGCGAAAAAACATTTTTTAAAAAAATTTTTAAGCTACTATAGTGTTTTAATTTCATTTCCATACCATGGATTAAATACTGGAAAAAGTATGTAAAATCAATAAAAATAATCACTTACACTTTGTATTATATCTTCCAGCCGTATCTTTAGTAAGTTTTTCAAAATCTCAAAGTGTACCTTTTAATCATACAACTTTTAGAGATGTTATGGTTTATTTTATTGGAATAATATATTAAAAATCCAAGCATGCATACAAGCTTTGATATTCAAGTAAAATTCAGTCGATCAACTTTGTCAAAAACAGCAGGGTAGTCACTTCGTCAAAAGCACATCGCTGGCATTTGTCGCTTACACCTCGCCTATGGGTGAAGCTCTATGGCTATGACAATTTTTTGTCAATTTTGGTGGCATTGTGAGACCGGAAGATAAATTAATAATAAAATAATGAGTGCACTTTTCATTTCTTTACCAATGGCAATTTTTTTGCACTATAGCGATCCAAAATAAAATAATTTGTTTGTAGCAAAGAGGAAATATTTTTTTGTTGTAAAAAGTTGCTAATAATGTTATAGAAGGTTTTATATTTACTTATGTGTTTGTCAATGTAATAAATATTCAATACACTTCTTACCATAAACTGGAGCTAGTAAGCGCTTTGTTAATTCCATTTTATCTGATGATGTGTGAATAGTTGGCTCCAAGTTTAATGCTGAAGAGATAGCTGCTTGCACTCTCACACTAAAGTCCTGAGGTGACTCATTTGGCAACTTAACCATACTTGGCAGAGTTCTAGATGACATTAAGGAATTTTTTAAAAATAATTTTAAGCAGAATCTACATATTTATGTAACTAAACTAAAAAAAACACCATGAAAAAAATACAGGGTGTCCGTAAAAGAATGTCCGAGTTTCAAATTGTAATAAGTATCAGCTGCAATTGTTCAACAGTTGTGGTTGAAGTTGACAAAGAATAACTCCAACAGTTTCAGATAAGCGCATGCACTTGTAAAGCTACATTGTATTCACAGTTGCACAATTCCATCACTCCGGACTTTTTGCAGACAGTATGGGAACAATTGCATTTTCGCTTGGATGTGTGATGTATCACTAAAGGCGCACACATTGAGCATTTAGGGGAAGGGGTACAATGGACCACGGTGTAAAATGGACCACCCCCTATTATTTACATTATTTTTTTCTAATGTTTCATATTGAGGTACATATAAGGCAGTACAGCATTGATTAACATAAGCTTGCAACTGTGTGTTTAGCTGACAATTTAGCCATTTTATTCAAGAAAGTTCATTTATGACAGGCAGAAGTAAATATTTATGCCAAAGTATTTCCTTTTTTCGATCAAGAATTGTGATTTGGAAGATTTTACTCTGCAATTAAAAAGGCAAGATCATATATTATTATAGATAATCTAAGTAAAATAATTTAATATAGGGTTATTTAGTATTTTAGACATTTTTTTGTCTGACTTCCACGTGGGGTAAAATGGTCCACCAGTACCTGGGGTACAATGGACCGTTGTTCATTATACCCCAGTTCTGTTTATCATTCTTTTCTAAATTGACAATATGTGTGGAATCAAAAGTTAAAAAATTATCTTATTTTTTAATGAATGAGTAAATCAGTATTTAATGTAATTTACATATATTTGAAGGCTTTTTGCATTAGGCTTAAAATTCAAAGATTAATACTAATCATGTAATCAGACTTCAAAACAGAGAGTAAAGAAGGATTTTATTTTATCTTTTAAAACTACATATTCAGTTAATTTTTAATTAATTGAATTCAACTTTTACAATTTGACAACAATAATTAAATAGTTTATTAAAGAAAAATATCTTTTAGGTTATATCGATGAATATCATAGATAAATTGAGACAAAATATAACAAGTTACCAATTGTTATTCTAAATAATTTTCAAAGATCATGTAAGGAAAACAGGAATTTTTTTAAACAATTAAATTATTAGAAAGGTTAATTTTTTTAAAAATTATTTTATCAAGTAATTAAACTTATTTTTCATTTTTGCTTCAAACGCCAAGACAAAGGAGGATAACTAATCGAGGCCAGTGCCTCATGAAGTTATAGAGCAAGCAGTAAAAAGTGTTCTTGATGATAAAAAAAGCTATTCGCTCAGTTTGTGAAAAAAAGTAAGAAATTTCAAAAACACTTACACGTTATATTAAAAAATATAAAGATTCTAAATCAATGGAAGCAGAATGTGATAATAAATCGCTTATTAGATTTACCCTAAACTATGCACATAAGCAGATATTTTCAAAACAAGTGTGAAGGATGTTTTAATGATTCTCTCAAACACTATAGAGTCGCAGGAAAACAGACTTTCAGTGGCACAAAAATCCTTTGGTGTATCATTTTTCAACTTCAATATCAGTTAATGTTATGTTTTATATGTCTGAGTAATAAGTGTAATATATTTTATGTTTTGCATTATTAAAGTATTAAATTCATTATTTTTTTCAAAACTTCCTTGCGGTCTATAGGACCCCGTGTCATGGACCCTTTTACTTTGTCACTTGCAGTTAAAAAGTTTATATTAAAAAACTATAAATAAATGTTTTTTTCTAAATGTAACTTAAAGCCTAATGTTTAGGTAATATGCACTCATATTTTTAAATTAAAAAGAATTAGTTTAAGATGTATCACTGAAAATTCACAAAAGTGGTCCATTGTACCTCGGCCTCCCTTGTAGGAAAAACATGGTTAGTTTTCCTTAAATTTCATGTATGATTTGCTACATTTAGTATAAAATAAACTGATGTAATATACCATTAAAACTCGGACATTCTTTTACGGATACCCTGCAAAATACAGGTTTAATTTTTATACAAACCCTGTTTACAAAGCATTAAAAGCTAATTTGGATTTCAGTTTTAGAAAATAGGCTACATAAACATTATGTACACGAAATATTAACCTTTAAATATTAAAATTAAAATAAAATATTAAATATTAAAATTAAATTAATATAAAATAGTTAAATCCTTACCTAAGATAGTAGTGAGTGGAAGGTAGGACAAGGGACCAGAATACATCAGCCCATACAGTACTTCCCAAAACTGACTAAAATATATATTTTTTGTTAAAATTAAACATAAAACCAATTCAATAACAAAGAATTAGGACTCCTTTAAAGCTTAGATAAAAACTTAAAAATTTCCTATAATGTATGATGTTTTTTAAAAAAACATTTAAGATACTGGGAATGGGGAATTTGGAAAGGAAATAAACACATATTTCACAAGTATGAATCTTATAATGCACAATACTACAGTAAAATATACCTGCAAATTGCCCCAGAAGTTCGAAAAAAAAATTATCTTTATTTTTTGGTTTTAAAAGTTTTAGTGATGTGTACTTTAAATCTAAAGTTGAAACTTGTAATGTGAAAGAATTACACATGGAATAAGCAATACAAATTTTCCAACGAACATGTCCTCATTGATTGAAAATTCAATTTTAACTGTTTTCTATCTGGTTTGTCTACATTACAAAATCAATGTGCTAAAAAGACTTTCCTTATGTACGACATTACGTTCAATATCATGTGCACAAATAGTAAATTCATGTGTTACCAAAAACATTCATGCCTTTCAACTTGCCTCAACTAAGAAGCACGATTATTTAACTTATTAACACACACCTTAAATGTCTACATAATACGATACTTGGTTTTACTTGTGCTATGGTAAGTGGAGAGAGAAAAAACTTAAAGATATTTAGTAATTATTATTTAGAGCTTATTCTTAACTTATCATTTCCAACTTTTCAAGTGACTAAATAGGAATCCAAAAAGACGTTTTAAAAAAAACGCTTTCACAGAGTAACCCTAAAAATAGTTGAGACTTTTCTTATTTAAAGTCATGTTAACTTCTGATAGAGTTGCTATTTCATTATAAAAGGAGAAAAAAAAATTAAAAATAGTTCATGTTGAAGTTAGTGATCAAAGTTTTTATTTCCTCAAATATTATCAATAAACAAAACGATAATAAAACACTTATACTACATATTACTTACAGGAGACACTGTCATAAATGATGATGATAATGAAACCTGTATCAATACCTGGAAACAAAACAAAATATTTTAAGTCAAAAAAGTTTTATTGAGCAAATGCAATAACAAAACAAAAATAAAACTTTTTACCAGTAAATATAATGTAAAATTAAAAGTTTTAGCAATCTAAACAACACAGAACAAAAAATCAGCAAAACATTTAAATATGAAAGTGCCTCTTTAACAAGAATAAAATATAGCAAATAAAGTAAAATTCAGACAACAGATTATTTTAAAAGCTAATATATTCTTCATATAGGTCACTGATTAACTGCTAAATATTAGATAAAACGTCTTTCAAGATTAAGATTGGTTAGGCCAACGTAATCAATCACTTTGTCATTTATTTACTTACAGGTTGAATTGCTACATTTAAAGAAAATACTCCAGGATGAAATTTCAGAAGACCAATTTTGCCATTTGTTGTAGCACCTTCAGGAAAATGCAAAAGAGGTAGAGAGGAATCTAAAATAGAATAATTGAAATATTGTTTTATTAAAAAAGTTTAAACTGCCATTTTAATTTAATTTATTAAGGGATGCATTGAATGGCAAATTTTGTTAAACGCCTTATATGAATAGTCCTTTGTCAAATGCCCTGTTTATTCGGCCTACTTACAATAGTAACTGCTAAACCTTTCATATGTAAGCTGCATTTATCAAATTTAACAGATTAATGCAGCAGTCCCATTTTTGATGAAAATGCAGCATAAGACAATATGATCCCACGATTTTATCCTGTAATCTACAATCGTTTTATGTAGGAACCTTTGAAAATCTGAATTATTGGTAATATTTTTTTTTAATCCCACAAATTGCCAATCCCCAAATATGGTGATAATCAGTAAAACAAAACTTTGGGAATTGATGAATTTCCAAACCTTATAAGGAACAGGAAGTTTACTTAAACATGGAGATTGACAAATTGCAAATTTTTAAAAATCCTAGAACCAAAACCTGAATGTCAGAATTTGAGCTGCCTCAAAATAAACTTGAAAAAGAAATTGTTGGGAAACATAGATTTAAAAATAGTCACCAAAATGCTTAAAATAGTCGTTTTTGAAACTGAAAGCCTTAAAAAAATTACTTGACAAATAAAACAAAATTATTTGGAATTCGCATAACCTTGAAATTCGGTAAAGTAAAATCATTAAAAAAATGGGGAAAATCATTTGCGGAATCAGCAACACCATTCCTTGAATTTGTATTTAAAAAATATGGTTTTTTACTTTTAACTTAAAATCCTTATATAAAGAGACCTAATTGTTGTCAGTTTTTGCTATTTTGTACTAAGCATATCGGGCAATTTGTACTAAAATATATCGGATTTAAAATATTCCCAGAATTCCTAAATTGTGATTGTTGAAGGAAAGTAATTTTTTTTATTTATTTCTTCCACGCAAGAAATTTTACCAATATCAAGGATTCATGATTGGAAAAACTCAAGTACATAATTTTAGGACTTCCTTGACAGCTGAACACCCTGTTGGTGGAATATTAAAAGCCTTGCAAAAAGTAAATAACCTTATAAGAATCAAATTTCTAATGTCACAATCATAATAAAACATTTGAAACTTTTGAATTATGCTTTAAAAAATGCATATTGGCTTTGATGAAACACATATTTACAAATACTATAAAATATTACCAAACTACAAAAACTAACCTTCAATGGATCTTTGTAGGGTCCATATTTCATCATCTGTTACATCTCTGGAATATCTAACATCAACATCCTTCCAGAAAGATAATGAATTCACAATTGTAACTCTAAAATCTTCTGTACTAACCTAAAATAAAATTAATATCAGTCAAAACTTAGTTTCACTTAATCCTTTCCTTCCCAACTTCTTATTTTTTATTCCAAAACCTAAAATTTGTGAAATACAATCATTATGCATCTAGAGTAAAATAGTAAAAAGCAGGGGGGAAAATATTAATTCATTAACTAATTTTAAGGGGGGGGGAGAATTTGGAATAAAATCATTTGAATAAATTATAAAAAAATTCGAGATTTTATTAGTTAAAAATGGTTAAAATGATTTTTTTTAATTAAATATGCAAGCATTCTGAATTTAGAGCAAATTTATCTAATAAAATTGTTTCACAGTAAATACTGTTCTTTCTACTATGTTTTTCATATTTCATAACTACAACAAACATTCAATTCATAAAAAGACACGATTCTTACATCTAACAAGTAACAATACAAAAAGATGATATGACATGCATCATAAAAAAAATATATGAAGAATTTAAAAAAATTATTTGAAACTCGTGGGAGTTTAAGTTGATGAGAAAAAAAATCGCAATTTTCTTGATTCCAAATGGAACCATTGGGAGTGAAATGTTAAAAACAAAAACACTACGTTCAAGTTTACCAGGGTAATACAAATGTAATACTGCAGGTTTTAGAAAAATTCACACCTAAAATAAACCTCCAGAAATTTTTAAAGAAAAATAAGTCACATTTTATTCAATAGAAAAAAACACAACTAAAAAATGTTATAGTTGAGTAAACTACAAAAAAGAATTCAAATAATTCCCCATCACTCATTTAAATCAGTTTGGCCTCATCCTCTGACCTGCATTCCTTCAAACTCACATAAAATAATGATCTTATGCTGGAACTAGTTTTTGCAATTTCTGAAAAACTTTTAGTTGTGCCACTTAACTTACAAGGGTGTGATCAAACAAAGTTTACTAAAGACTATAAACACTAAAACACCATATAGCTCTTGCTTAATCACACCTTGTTTACCACAAATTCAGATGCATCATGCCTTATTGCAAGTCCTGCATTTTTTCTCTGATTGTTATTTTTTAAATATTTTAGGTTTCCGTAATATACAAATTAGGCAAAATGCTTTCTTAGCATTAAAATTTAACATCAAATTTGATTTCTTTTCAAAAATTTAAAATTTGCATTTCTTTTAGTTCTAGTCAATGGCGTAGCGAGGGGATTGGGGAGGGGGGGGGGTCAGATTCCTCCCTCCCCCCTATAGCTGTCAAACCCCTAATAAGCAACCACAATCCCTACTTAATAATATGGTTTTTTTTCCTCTGACCCCCCTCTACAGATACTTTGTAGTGTTAAAATTTATACAATTTGAAACAAGGAACAAGTTGCTCAAAGAAGCAAATAGCAAAACATTAAAATAGAATAGACCCTTGCATTCCCACCCTGCTTGAACGTCAGAAAAAAGGTCAGGAAAGCAAATTCCACCCTCACCCATTCTTTTGAAATAACCCCCTCCCCATCGTGGAGAGGAATTCCTTGAACTAAAAAAAGATAGCGAAACTTAAAAATCAGGTAGCGAGAGTCAAGTCAAGCGCTCAGCTAGTCTTAATAGCGCTCAAGCGCAGAGTTGAGGTTTTAGCACTTAAATTCATTTTTAATTTATAAATAATGTGAATGTTACTCTAAAAATGTACAGGTATATTTTTTAGATGTAATTTTAACAATTTATGAAAGAAATTTTTGTTTCGATATTTTACATGTAAAAATATAACGAAAATGATATATATTCACCAAACACATGCACCCACATATACTGAATAGCCAAAAACTTTTCTTACGTTGACGTAAAATTTTCCAAAAGAATATTTTTTACATTTTTTTTAACCCTTTCAGTCCCAATGACAATCTGGCATCATTTCATTTTAGATTTTTTTGCGATCGTCTATAGCCATTTACGATATTAAAAAGCACATCATTCGATTCTTCAAAGTTTTTTTCTATTAGAAAATATTTTGTATTACTCCCAATAGAAGTCAGCCCTATTATTTTTTAAACTAGGATCAGAAACATGATAATGCCAAATGCATCCATGGAACTGAAAAGATTAATACACCATCACAGCATTTAAACATATTTAAAATAATTAGAATACATAAAATAAGCTTAAAAAATTAACTCACTGTGCTGCAAGGAACCATAGCATTTACTGCTAAACGATCCAAAATGCTCAAATGATTAGCTACCAATATTTTTGCATTATCATCAATGTGCTTGGCATCCACTTCAATGACTAGACCTAAGGTCCTACAAAGTCTTTTAAAGACAGAACTAAATAGATAAAATCAAATACATTAGAATATAATGACATTTGAAATTAAATTTCAGATTATTAAAAAACAAAATATAAATAAAAACAAGTATTTATAAAAAAATTCTGAATAAAAAAATCGTATTCGAAATTTACAGTTTCTAATTGCAAAAATTGAGCGAAATAAAAATCAAATCCAGCAATTTGTGATTTCTAATCGTAATCCTAAAATTGCAAAACTCCAGGGCAACATAAATTTTGATACTCCACCAATCGTCAAAGCTTTTGACACTCCTGGCAATCGTAAATTGCGATTCCTAAAATTTTTTAATTTTATTTCTCCTGAAAATGGGAAACGGGGGGTTACACAAACTTGCTCTGCGATGGAAGAAAATACAGGTTCCTTGTAAACTGTTGTTTGTTTCAGATCAAAAGCAGTGCCTTTTATTAAGACATCATTTAATTGCACCCTCATTTGTTAGAAGCATCCTAGCAAAATCAGTGATCCAAAAAATGGTCATTTCAATGCTCCTGGCTTTGAAAATTTTGATTTTTTTGAAAAAAATAATGTTTATGTTTATCAAACACTGTGTCATCATCTCTTTTTTGTTCACACTAGCACTAGCATATTGCAGCGAGTAGCACCTGAGCTGAAATATTGGTAGACATCAAGTATAATGATAAAACAGTGTGTTTGCAGATTTTGTGGTAATTTCAGGCTCCTCGCCAGAACAGAACATATTCTACCTAGGGTGTAAAATTTTGCACAGTAATTAATAAGACATAGGTGCAACTTTTGCCCACTACCACAAGGTGTGTGAAATTTGAAAAAAAATGTAAAAAAGTTTTCAAAAATGGTGATTTAACTAAAATTTTTCAATTTCACGTCATTTGTCAGAACAGAAGATATTATCCTAGGGTGGTGAAATTTTGAACAGAAGTTTTATGGATAGAGGCAACTTTTCCGCCCTCCCCCAAAAGCATTATAAAAAATTTTCTTTTTTTCGTTACACCCTAATGAAAACACTTGTTATGAGATTCATTAAAAAACATTTTACATATTTAAATTCAAGATCAAATATAACCTTTGAATTAAAGTTTGTAGACAAAATAAAATAACATGTGTCCAACAAGTGCAGAAGTTCAAGAACTTTTTCAATCAGTATTGTCTATTTTAAATCAAAATTACTAAAACTATGCATAAACATTTTTTTTTCAAAAACCAAAAAATTTGAAGTAGTAATACATATTTTTTATAGTAGAATGAGTAAAACCAAACATAATCTTTAGATGAAAAATTCAGCATTCACTAAGAAACAACTTCTCTTTTAGAACTTTTGGAGTAATATATTTTTTTTTAATTTCTTAAGACTTAAAAGTAAAGTTTTTTACTGTCTCTTTGGAGATGATCTAGGGAGCAGCTGCAATATCGAGAATCCAACAAATGCAGCAATCAATCTCACAATCAAGAGTATCAGAGAAACTGGGATATATATGATTGCTTTGTAATACCTTGGGCACACTTGAATTCTGAAAATACACAAATAAGTAATAAAGTAAAGAAGAAAAACATATTAAAGGTAAAAAAATATAGATATACGACTTAAAAAAGCACTAGCAATATGATGTAATATAATTTTGTTCAATACAATATTTGCATTTAAAATAGATAATTTTATTAACTACATAATTGATGAGCTTAGTGGAAGAACATGCTAAGTGACAAAAAGAAGAAAATGAGAAAGTGAGGTTTAAAGTTTTTCGTTTGCACTTAGATATGTTAATGCCACTTACAAAAGTTATAATTGTAAATAAATTAAACTTAAAGTTTATGAAAAGAGATAATCTTGATATCTTTAAAAGAGATAATAAAATAACATGTTCATTGACACAAATATCTAATTTTTTTCTTCAAAAATGTTACTTAGGATGTTCTTCCACTAAGCTCTTCAATTGCGTAACATAATAATTGCTTGCTATTTAAATCATCTCTATTAACAAGAACTCTCAAACTAAAACTCTATAAAACACTAATCTAATCAGACCTGTGGTCACATAAGCAGCAGAGACATGGACTACTACTCAGAAGGAGGAAAAGATGCTTATTACATTTGAAAGAAAAGTTATCAGAAAAATATTTGGACCGGTCAGAGAAGGAGAGGTGTGGAGAGTTCGAAATAATCTGGAGTTGAGAAAGCTATACAAGGAAAGGGATATTGTGGACATAATAAAAATCAAAAGGCTTCAATGGCTCGGATATCTTGAGCGAATGAGTGATGAGAGAGCATCAAGGAAAATCTTTAAAGGAAAGCCAGAGGGAAGGAGGAGAGCTGGACGTCCTAGGAAGAGATGGCTGGACAAGGCGGAAGAAGATCTGAGAAGGATTAAAGTTAAAAATTGGAGGGTCAAAGCCAAGGACCGGAAAAAGTGGCGCTGTGTGTTAAAGGAGGCCAAGGGGCTGCATGGACTGTAATGCCAAGGAGTAAGTAAGTAATAATTGTTTGGAAATAAATAGAGCTTGCTAGAAACGTAACACATTCGCTGCCACTATAGCGATGGAACATCTATTTTCTTGTTCGAAATTTTGAAATGAGTGTTGGATATTTAAATGGGAAATTATTTTCCATTCTACATTCAGGGTGGTTAAAAAGGAAACTTTTAGGACCCTGTATAGACACCCTAGCATACAGAAGCTGATAGAGAATTTTTAATTTTACCAGAAAAAATATCGCTGTGGACCAGCAACTAGAATAACTCAATAAGCATTTTGGTTCACCTGAGCTGGAGTATATAAACAATTTTGCTGGTGATACCCACAATGCATTTCACCAGAAAATACTGTAAGTGCTGGCTAGTAATACTTGTATGGGATTGTGGGTGCGAAGATGGTGTTATGTATGCACATGGGATTTTTTTCCCACATAGTGTCTCGTATTTCAAGCTTTAAAGTATCATAGTAAAGTAGAGATTTGGTCCTATTTTATTCTCAATCACTAAATATTAGGGATAGACCGATGGCGAATTTCAGCCGATGGGCTGATGACGATTGTTCAAAAATTACATCGGGCGATGTTTTCCGCCATCGGCCGATGACGCTGGAAAAAAACAAAATGCAAAATTCCGAAATTTCGGGGAACCGAAAGTCTCAGAACTCCGAGGATCCAAAGTCGCTTAACTCCGGAGATCCGAAAGTCGCGAAACTACGGCGATCCGAAAGTCGGGAAACTACGGCGATCCGAAAGTCGGGAAACTACGGCGATCCGAAAGTCGCGCAACTCCAGCGATCCGAAAGTCTCAAAACTCTGGAGATCCGAAAGTCTCGAAATTCCGGGGATCCGAAAGTCTCGAAACGGGGGTTATGCACATGGGATTTTTTCCCGCATAGTGTCTCGTATTTCAAGCTTTAAAGTATCGTAGTACAGTAGATATTTGGTACTGTATTTTATTCTGAATCACTAAACATACAAATCGAAATAGCAAGTTTTTTTGTGAGGAAAAAGCTGCAAGAGATAATAGGAAAATTTTTAAACTGCTTATTAAAATGTAACTGATAAAAAAAGCATGTCGCCACTGGTCAAAACAGCAATGCAATCTTGCCCAATATCGATAAAATGTTATCCCCTCGACATTATACAATATTGCACCCCGATATTGCCCAGTGTCGGTAAAATGCAGCAGTCCATTATGCATTGGGTGATGGGTGTAAGCCGACGTCGGCCAATATTCCTGAGCTCTTGTTTCCAACATCAGCCAATATTCCTGAGCTCTTGTTTCCGATATCGGCCAATACTGCTGTGATACCCCAGATGTTGTATACTGATGTTTTTTCGCGAAAACAAAATTGCCTAAAGCCTTTGAGACACAAACGAGTGCACCACTGGATTGCTACACTGCCACTATTAAGCCATTGTGTAGCAAGTTTGGTCTGTTTTGCCATAGCAGCCGTAGTATAGCACTTACAACCCATTCGATGGAACTAGGGTGGTTCACCTTTACTGTACGGTAACCATTGGTGTGATTTTCCGATTTGGCGATTAATAGTTTTTGGTGGCAATCTGTCTGACCTGACCGAAACGCATAATAATGGTTAGATAGGGTTGCCGGAAAACGTCATCATTGTGAAGAGAGCATGACGTCAAAAGTCGTCAGAATACGGACTTCTAGCGCGATTTCGGAAAGTTCGCCAATGGTTACCGTACAGTACATTTCTACCAACTAGGGTTAATGCATCGGCGTGAAGAATTCTGTCAATGAAATAACACATAGATTTTAAGAGGTTGGCGAGTTTTTGAAAACACGCCAAAACACAAGGTTAAATCGAATTGCGGGTTAATTCCTAGTTTCGGTATCCGGCGACTTTTTATTTCTCGCCAAACTTGTTGGCGAGAAAACATCGCGTAGCCATGCGTGATTGGACGACGCTACTCGGAAACCGCGAAGTCAAACAACTGTAAATCACGTGACGCAGTTCTGGAAGAGTCGCTAAGGGAAAAAAATGGCCGCCATTTTCAAAATCCGTTACACTACATGTGACACCAAAATTATCAAATGTAACGTTAACTTCAGCCACTTTACCTCAATAATATCATGCAAAATGCGTTTTTTTAACTAAGTTAATGCCAATTGTTAAAACATTCAAATACATTAAGAATAAATACCTATAATAACGCGGCAATTTTCCAGTACACAACAAACGTGCGGCATAAAAGCAATAAATCCAATGGGATGGAATCCGTCACGTTTTCCGTTGTTAATAAATGGTTTAAATTAAATTTATTATACATTTCGCATTTAAGAGCAATAATTGAGAAAATTTAAATTATAATGCAGATGATTTAAGCATTTAAAACAACTAATATCCGAGTAGCGTCATCTGAAAAACACCGACCGGACCGGAAATGGTTGTTCACAACTGAACGAATCCGAAGAAAAAAAAATCAAAAGTGACTCATCACATTGCGAACCCCCGTCAGGTTTTAGCGTTGCCACACACATCGCGGGAGAAATTTCAGTACATGGTTGCCAGAATGGAATTATTTATCGCCATTTTTTTGTCGCCAACATTCCGAAAAAGTCGCCGTATACCGAAACTAGGATTTAACCGAATTGCGCATTTAAGCAAACACATAGACTTAACCAAATGAGCTAAATTTTAAAAAATGTGCTACAAAGCAAACCTATAGTCGGTAGCTTCCCAAATATGCAAAATACTAAATGAGCACATTGAAATAGGGCCATAGTTTGGGACATTTATTTTATCACAACGTTAATTTTAAATAGAAAATGTAACCAATGACTTACAACAACGATTTAGAGACTTACCTAATAGTTTCGAAAAGACTTTCCAATTTGATATTTGGCAATAAAGGAGAAGCGTTCGAATCCGCCAATTCCTGTACGCTTACCATTTTAAAAATAAACTTCAAACTAACATTATAGAAAAGCTACTAAGTTACATTACTGAGTCCAGATTTACTTGCTAACAAATAAACAAAATCACTGCATTTCACAATTCCGATTCTCTGATTCCGAAAATCTAAACATCAACGTAGAATCGTAGTTATGCCCGGTTACGGATAAGAAGGTCCTTGTGCTTCACGGTATAGATTATCGTTTTTAAATTAAGACTATTTACTTTATGAAATTTTTACTTTAATTTATAAAAAAATAATAAGCTGTCAAAAATGCATCGTTTTTTAACTTAATTTCATAATTTTTAATATGAAAAAAAAAGGATCTGCCTTCTTATGATTATTCGATACTTAAATCTTTCCGACCGAGCTGTCACAGTCGTGCAAGTATAAAAGAGAATGTTCAAGTTCTTAATATCGTTAGATACCGAAGCAACTGACTTGTACCATTCGTTATTTGAAAAAGAAATGACTTTGCTTTTAAGGAATTGCTTGCATTGATGTTGTTTAACGATTTTTTTTCCTCGATAAAACTCTGAATTTAGTCTCATAATTTTAAATCAGCGCCATCTGTCTGTCCTAATGGGTTATGCATTTCCAATTCGTCAGGTTGGGAAGCATTACTAATTAAAACAGTACCACCATTCTTATGACTAGAGTGAGGCGGCCCTTCAGGGCCAAGCACTGCGACCATTGGTCCAGGGCTTTTACGGTCAAGAGCTGGTACGAGGGCTGTACCAAAAGGGCAGGTCAAAGTAAAAATAAAAAAGATTTTCTTAACCAAAAGTAATGTACAATACTGATTCTTTCTCTACATAATCACCTTGATGATTAAAGCATTTGTAAACAAGCTTTGAAAAACCCTCTTCATAAAATGTAGCCGCCAAGTGAGAATTGAGAGCTGTTATTTGTTTCTCGCAGGCAAAAGGGAACAGTGCAACAGAAATTCATCGAAGGATGAATAGAGTCTATGGAGACACCTTTATGAGTGATGGCGTTGTTCGTGAATGAAAAATCCTGTTGAAAATTTAAAGGTGGCCGAACTGATGTTCATGAGGAAGGGGACCAAGGAAGCAAGTTTTGCTACAGACGGCACTTTCACCGAGTTGAACAAGTGTTTAGGGAAACTCGAAGGATTACTTTTTGTGAAATTATCGATTATCCTAATAACTTGGTGAAATGTTCAGTTCTGACCACGTGTCCTTCTTTTTAGTGTATGCGCATTGCGCATGCCTAATTCTTTCATATAGCCAACACACGGTATTAAAGCGCCATCTGTCGGTTAATTTGAACATGTTAAAGTGTGATAACATAATAACGTAATAAACATAACTTACATAATGATGTGTTCCATATAAAATTCCTGAGATGACATATTCGTTTTCTGCAAGAATTGAGTTAATATCTCGATCCATTTCTTTTATATTAAGTTTTAAAAACAGGTAGTCCATTTTGGGACACCCTGCCTACTCTCCTTAAGTTAAATACTTATTGAAGGAAGCTATAAAATAATACAAAAGTCATTCGACGACACTTAGTATGCTTTTTGTCGAACCTGACCAGTACAAAGCTTTTACGTAATACTTTCAATGTACCATGGAAATATATACATGTTTTACTTTCAAAATATGGAAACTATATCTCCCAGCCAATGGCAGGAAGGTTGAAACAAGAACACATTTCGACGAGTTTTTAAAATTAAATATTTAATTCAATAAATTTTTTCCGACATTTTAACCTAGATGTTCGAAATCAGTATTTTTTTCATTAGAATAATGTATTTTAAGGCGTTTTTAAAATAGACAGAACTGTCCATTACCTCCATGCACTCAAGCATGGTCGCCATTTTCGTCTTTCTTGTTGTTGATATTTCTGACTTCTACTTTTAGTATATTTTAATTATGTTATTGATTTGAGCTTAGTTTCTTTTAGATACAAGGTTTTCTTTTAACCTTGTTTATTTCCCAATCAATGATGACGAGTTTGAATGAGGAATGCTGTTGTATAGTAAATTGCCAAAAACACGAATACGTAATTGTACTGCCACCTATCGGCGTATCTGTTATGACCATGTAGTTGAACAAATATAAAAACGTTCTTGCACCGTTTATCAAGACCCTCAATGGTAATAACGTTATGAAATATGTTAACCCTGACGACAAGTAGCACTTTGACTAGCATTGTATTGTCCATCCTTAACAATTTGTGTTCATTGCTCTTTTTACACTTTTTCAAATGTCCATTTCCATCATTGTTTTATCTTAGACAAGCTCATCGTCATCTCTTTACCATGGGGTGGGTCTCTCCTAAGGGTTTTCGATACTACTGTTATGCATGGACATATGGTTTACTTATCACAAAAGCTCTTCCATTTTAAGGTATCTTAGATGGCGAAGTAAGGACTTTTCGTATTGTTATTTCAATTTTAGATCTTTAACTTTCTTGCAAAAATTATTCATGATTTCGTAATCCAAACATATTTCCGTAAAGACAAACCTATTTGAACAAGGGAAATTATACAATTACGTTTGCTACCACTATTTTTTAAAAATTAATATTTATTTAAAATAAAAAACTTTCCACTGAATTAACTCTTAATCTTAACAAAAAATGATTAAAAAAAGTTTGAGAACTGTGTGTTCTTCAACTAGCCTTACGAATATAAGTTGCAGCGAGCGAAAGCTTTTACGAGCGTAAGGACTTTTCGTATTGTTATTTCAATCTTAGATCTTTTAACTTTCTTGCAAAAATTATTCATGATTTTGTAATCCAAACATATTTCCGTAAAGACAAACCCATTTGAACAAGGGAAATTATACAGTTACGTTTGCTACCACTATTTTTGAAAAATTAATATTTATTTAAAATAAAAAACTTTCCACTTATTAAACTAGGGATGGCGGTTTTTTAGAAAAAAACCGGTTTTCTCAAAACCGGTTTTTTACAACGCCGGTAAAACCGATCCGGTTTTACCGACCCTAAAAAACCGGTTTTATAAAACCGGTTTTCCATGAAACCGGTTTTGCAATGGCAAAAAACCGGTTTTCTGAAAAACCGGTACCGGTTTTTTAATTTTTTTTATTAATTGATTGAAAAAATCAAAAATTAACTAATTGACAACAAACTTAAAAAAAATTAATAATAAATTAATAATTACCCAATTAACATTAATTAATTAATGATAACGTAAATTAACATTAACTAATTATTAATTAATAAAATAATATTGATGATTCATTAATATTCATATCATTATTTGATATTTATATGTATTTAAATAATTAATAATCTTGTATTTTCCATTCCGGTTTAATTGGGTTCTGATATTTCTTTACAAAATGTTTTTTGATGGAAACTAAGTTCCATGGATCCTTCTCAATTAGTCAATTCTTACTTCTATAATATTTAAAATTATAATGTTCCTTTTTGTTTTTTTATTTCAGCTTTTCTATTACTGTTTTGAGTTTTTTTATTAATCTTAGCATTATTCCATCAATATTTCCTTTTTTTTTAAATTATATTTTTAAAATCCCATGCCGTGCTTAAATACATCCTTCATTCCGCCTCTCTATAATGACATTCACCTTTTCCCGCCAGTAGTAGAAAGGCCAGAGCCAGAGAAAGATACTTCTTATGTGAATATGTGGGTGATGCATGTGTGCTAAGAAACATTGCATGTGCAGCTTAGATTTCGTTTCTAGACAAGAATTTTGGATACTTTTTAACTTTAATTTTAATGTATTAAATAAAAATAAAAATCGTTTTAAATGAAACTATAGCAAGCTGTAAACATTACAGAATAATTCTGATTTGTTTGATTAATATTCAAATAATTATTTGTTCTTGTTTTGATGGTGTTTTTTTCAACTTTACTTTCGAATTTAAAAAACAGTTCAAAGTCAGTTTAAAGTGTTTTTGTTGGAAAATAAGTTCCGGGTTTTCTTCCTATTTCCTACTTTCTTAACATTTAAGATTATAATGTTCCTTTTTGCTTTCTTATTTTGGTTTTTCTTATAACGTTTTGAGTATTTTTATTAGGCATTGAATTATTTAATCTCTATTTCCTTTTGCTTTGTTATTTAATTCCAACCATTTGCCGTCTGTGCGGCCGTGCAACATTTAGTCCGGCCGGCTACACTTTGGTGCCAGGCTTTTTTTGTTGTCACACTTTGAAATGAGTAAAATTGCCGCATAACAAACGCGATGAGCCTATTGGATCAACAAATGATCCTAGCCACTTTTTCCATGCACAGACAAAACAACAAAATTCATTTTCAATCATTCGTTTAATTTGGCGCCTCGCTGTACTTGGCTATTTACATTTTAAATGCTTGTCCTTTTTTCTACTATATTTTATTACTTAATAGAATACTTTTTCTGAATAAGAAACATTTTAAAACTGTTAATTAAATTGTTAAGAAAAGTTGGAACTTAATATAATTGAAATGTTCTACCGCGTTATTAACAGTTTAATAATTTTTAAATGTTACAAGTTTTGGTATATTTATTTCATTGTATATCATATATGTTAAAGAAAAAATTTCATTATTTTTTACAGCGATTTAAATTATGTCTGCGCTTTAATCATGTTTATTAAATTATATCAAATATAAATACATTATATTAATTACATTTAATATAATTAATTTTAATTACATTAGCTTTCCTTTCTTGTGTAATTGAAACACATACTTTCGACCTGAACTTGTAATAGAAAATATAGGTTTAACGAAACACGTAACGCGAAAACAATACAAAATTTAAACGAAAGGGAAACATACAAAAAAAAAAAAAAAACTAAATTACCAAACTAAAAAAAACTCGAAAAATTAAATATAAGCTATACAAAAAATACGAAAATTAAAAAATATTAAGGAAAATACCAAAAGCTAATGTAAAAAGTTAAAATTTAAACTGAACGAGACTAAAGATATCGCACACAATAGACATTGTAACTCAATTGAGAGTGCCCTTATACAGGCCCCTTTTTATTTGTGAGAAACCCAAGGGAACATAATTGCCGATTCGAAGAACATTTGTTTATACGAACCTCAAAATTTATGGGACTTGGGGCTTGGCGGCTGGTAAGAGTGGCGAAAGAATTATTCGCTTCAGAAGAAACCGTCTTCGGCCGACTTTGTTCTGAAACTATCATTACTCTGTTTTAGGAAACATTCCTTTAGTTTCTTCCTCCGTACAGGGTACTGCTTTAAACTTAAACTAACGATTTATTTCTATTTCAATTTTAGATTAGATTGAGTAATATTTAGTTCAGAAGAAGATATGAGGTGAATCACATCGAACAAAATTAAATTGGCTCCAGTTCTCACGATAAGCAAGACCTTTTACGTGTATAATAACTTAACTGAATCACTTCACAAGGCCATTGGCGCCTGACACGCCTGTTTCATATCGAAGACCAAACATATTTATCGTGATCGATAAAAATAGTAATCTTAGTAATAAATTTAATTCCGCTCTCAGAAAGAATCAAAACATAAATTTATATCTAACTATAAAAAAGACCTATGTTCAATTGTATTTATTGAAGTCTTGGCTCCTTTTCTGCCCATAGGAAAAAGGCAACACTTTTTAATTTATTATAGATTATAGCCATAAACATCTGCCCTGCATCTGCCTATTTTGGAATTGCGAAACAGATGACTTGTAACTTTATTTCGTTTTATATTTTTTTTCTAACGATTTTAGAGGAAATTTAGTGCGCGAGTATTGAAGTATATTTTTTGGGGGTAGGGTATTCAAAGTTCGAAAATTCATTTAGTTATACAATACATACAAATATTAATTAAAAGTTTCAATTTGTGATGCTATCGTTAAAAGAATTATGAACCAATTATGATTTTGATGCATAAGTGGAAGGACAAAAAGACGGATGACAGATAACGGACAAAAAGCATTTAAAAAAGTATCTTATGTCAGGGGTCCATTGACCATTAATAATGAAGTGTTCGGGCTGTTTTATTGAAGAAGGTAATAGTTTTTTTTAATGCATTCAATTATTCAAAATCTTCGAACAAAAATTCGAACCCTGAAATTGTTACACATTAACACAAAGCAGAAGCTCTGCGTATACGATAAAACATTGAAATAGAATGGATAACACAGCAAAACACAGCAACTTTAAACCGAGAGTAGAAATATTCATCAGAAATCTGGAACTTAGGAAAACGGAAAAGCAACTGCAATATTAAAAAATTTGCCGGAGAGTATAATCGAAAAACCAAATCAAAGATTAAGCTACTATATTTTTAAATAAAAAAAAAACAGGAATTGAATAAAATTTAACTTCATATCAGAAGCACTTAAGATGGGGCACGGATGGCCGATTGGTTAGCATCGCAGGCCAGCGGTCTGCGCACTGTAACGGGTGCGGGTTCGATTCCCGCCTTCACCCTGGGTGTACTCCTTTCTCTGTGACAGTAAAAACTCTTTCTGTGTCTGTCTTATTTGACGAAGGCTTATAAGCGGGTCTCTGATCAAGCACACAAGCCGGAATATAGATGTACCTACCCTACCCTACCCACTTAAGATAAAAAGGTAGTTTCAAAACTTTCAAAATAAAAAAAATCTCTATGGCAGCTTCTTATTGCGCAGATGTAGCTTTCGTGAAAACCTTGACGTCCGACAGATACTGGGAACACGTGTATCAAATTAAAGTCGGTATCCTCTTTTAGTTTTTCTGCAATACCGTTAAAACCAAAAAAGTCCTGTGACAGCTACCCATTGCACATGCGTAATTTATTCTTAAAACTTATTTTGATAGCCAATAAGTACTGGGAATACATAAGTACCAAACTTGAAGTGTATCGCCTTTAGATTTTCGGCACTACCTTTAAAACCAAAAAAGTTCTACGGCAGCTTCTCCTACGCATATGCAATTTCCTTGAAATTTATTATGACGTTTGATAGGTATAGGAACTCGTGAACTAAACTTGAAGTCAGTAGCTCTTTTAGTTCAAACTATAAAGTGGGATAAACAGGCGAACCAATGTTTAACAACTACTTTTTCAGAATCAGGACCCATTAGTGTAGAAATACAATTTTCGTTACGGTTTTGACAACATCATAATACTGTCGTTGCCGAAAGTTTCAAATTATTTAATAAAAAGTAAAAAGAGTGAGACCTGATTGAAGAGATCGAATGGAACAACACGGAACATGTAAGGACAGAATCTGAAACGTTTTACTTTTATTCTGTTAGGAGGAAAGTTTGAATAGAAATGTGAAAACCGAAGTTAATAAATGATGAAGACTTCAAAAACGATTGATTAAACAAGAGAAAAACTCCAATTTGAAAATAATAATAATTATTATTTAAAAAAAACGTCGATGGCGGTTTTTGAGAAAAAACCGGTTTCCGGTTTTTAGACGGTTTTCTCGGCAGAAAACCGGTTTCCAGTTTAGACCGGCCTCATCAAAAAACCGGTTTTTCGGTCAAAACCGAGGGCAAAAAACCGGTTTTTCAAAAAACCGGTTTCGGTTTCCCATCCCTATATTAAACTCTTCATCTTAACAAATAGGATTAAAAAAAGTTTGAGAACTGTGTGTTCTTGAACTTGCCTTACGAACATAAGTTGTAGCGAGCGAAAGCTCGGTTTAACAGCTCCTTATAAGGCGCGGTTTCATGAGCCATCGAATCCTACTGTTTTTCATTTGCGAATTACTGTTTATTTTTTGTGATTGAGTCGGATGTGACGCTGGGTTGACGAGATCAGGTTTTCCTGGCTCGAACAGGCCCAGCTAACCATCCGACTCCTAAAGTCCATGATCCCATCGATTGAAACCAATCATGGGATCAGGACATAACCACTGCTTATGTTTTCTGTGATGTCAAAAGATTTATAGCTTCTGGATAATACAGTTGCTTATTCTTCAAAAATATATATATATAAATTCTTCCTCCAAAATAAAAATTATAAAACTTAAAACCATATAAAAATCGACATCCCCCCCCCCCCCCCCAAAAAAAAGAAAAAAACTGATGGTGAAGGATTTGAATGATCCTACGACTATTCCATCTTATGAGCTTCACCTCCCCCTGCCCCCCATTATGCTCTGAACAGCTGAGCCATACTCGACCAGATAAAGTAAACTCTCAACTGCGTGGATTCTGCTGATGTTCGTTACAAAATTTGAATATTTACTCGATTTTGATTAGAAAATATTTTTTTAAAAATTTCAAATCAAAATTTATATTAATTTTTTTGGAAAAAGGTTCTTAAAATAATTTATAATTAAAAATGAGCTTAGAAATTAGGTATAAGTCTTTGTTTGGACATATTTGTACAATATAAAGTCATTTTCTTGGTCATTTATCTTCAATTTTGACCTCAGAATGTGGCCTCGCAAGCCTAATCCTAATGTTTTCAAATTTTGTAAATAGTTTTATGCTTGTTATCATTTATTTTTTATTTTAGTTTTGGCTAAAGTTTCATAAAGTTTAACATTTGTTTTATAATAAAAAAAATCTTATAGAATTACATATAAAAAATTATACTTACATATTGAGTAGTTAAAAAATTATATGAAATTGAAAACTGTACTTTGTAGTACCTTCTTTGCACATTTTTAAGACTCGTATGACCCCAGGGGTCATAGGAGTCTTAAAAATGTGCAAAGAAGGCACTAAAAAGCATAGTTTGATCTTTCATGTCATTTTTTAACTGCTCAATGTATAAATATAATTTTTTTATATGTAATTCTACAAGATTTAATTATTATAAAACAAATTTTTAAATTTATGAAACTTTTGCCAAAACTAAAATAAATGATATTAAACATAAAGCTATTTAAACACATTGGGATTAGGCTTGCGCAGCAAATTTTGAGATCAAATTTGAAAAAATGACCAAAAAAATGATGGCTGGCCCCTTATGCAAATTTTGTATCGTGCAATTAAATCAGAATGTTAATTGTACACAATCTCAAAAAGGTCCGATTCTATAGGGTGACTAACGGATGAAATAACCTTTAGTGGGTTCTTTTTTATTTCCACAGCTGTACAGCTGTGGAAATAAAAAAGTACCCACTTGAGGTTATTCCATCCGTTAGTCACCCTATAGAATCGGACCTTTTTGAGATTGTGTACAATTAACATTCTGAGTCAATTGCACGATACAAAATTTGCATAAGGGGTCGTCTTCATATTAAAAATATTACGATCTTTGAAATTTCCAATAGCAACACCCAATTTTAATAACTTAGAAATGTTAAGCACTCTTGAAAACCCTTAAATCCAAGTTTTTGTTACAGTTGGATGAATATTTGACGAGTTATTCAATCGAATCACTTGTGGACTTTTTGGGGACCATCTCTAAAATGACAAGCAAGCATGCATGCAAAGCCGTCTTTATTTATCAATTACACACGTAATCTTATACACAGTCCCCTAAAGGGCAATTAAAAAGTATTTTGTGATTTACTCGGAAAATTATGAATAAAATTTTTTAAAAATTGTTATTTCGCTTAAACTTCTTGTCTTAAATTTATTTCTTTAAAAATATTAAGGGGTTTCTATTCATATATTTTTTAAAAATTAATATAATAATTATTTAAAAATATAAAAATTGTTTTAAATACCCCAATATTGAATGCATTTTGCTTGGGTTATTATAATTTCTTTTCAGTAAAAAATTCGTTTCATTATCTTAATTATTTATAGATCGGGATAGTTTTTTATGTGCAACTCATTTAACATTATGGGACCTAAACTTTGCACGTCTCTAACTCCTCTAATAATGCTTAAAAACTAACAAAATTTGTCATTTCGTATTAACATAGGTCAGAGATTTGAAATATGGATTCAAAAAGGGGTGTTGCTATTGGAAATTTTAAAGTTAGTAACATTTTTAATATGAAGATGGCCCCTTATGCAAATTTTGTGTCATGCAATTAACTCAGAATGTTAATTGTTCACAATGTCAAAAAGGTCCGATTCTATAGGGTGACTAACGGATGATATATCCTCAAGTGGGTACTTTTTTATTTCCACAGCTGTACCATGAAAATATGGTTACAGAAATCATGCTTTATCTTCAAAAATTATGTTAGGTTAGGTTAGGTTTATCGTCGCTCTAGAGCTACGCGAGGGCTATTGGCGACAGGCGTCGTATTTTAGAACCACAGTCAAGTGACGAGCCGACACCTGAGTAGGCACCCAACGCAACCGTTAAGGGCGACATCGTACGCAGCGTTAGGACTTTGAAGGATATTTAACGTGCACTCCCTTACACGGGGTATTATTCGTCGGACATTTTTGGCTGCACGGGCCGTTTAGGTCGGCGGCTATTTTGACGATGCCCGGACCCGAATCTGGGACCTTTTGCATGCTAGGCGGGTGCCTAACCGACTGGGCTCCCCAGCCCTTCAAAAATTAGGAAAATGTACTGCTCTCCAGAGGAAGTAGCAGAAACATATGGAACACTGGATTTCAAAAAGACATCTAGGTATGATCTGATATCAAATAAAATAGCCCTCGTGTAGCTCTAGTGCGACGATAATGCAAACCTAACCTAACCTGATATCAAATAAAGCCCTAAAAAACTCTACCAAAAGGTTATTGTACTCCTTATTCCCATTGCTAATATTTTCAGCGCATGCCTCCAACTCAACTACTTTATAACTAAACGGTAAAAGGCCATTATGAAACATATACACATACAGGGTGGTCATAAAACAACGCTCGCTATTCGGAGTGGTCTGTAGCTTTAATGAATAATCCAAATGCAAAAAACTTTGAGACACTTACTAATCAAGAAGGGGGGGAAAGAATGCAATCATAAAAAACAAACTCGTCTCTTGACCAGGGTTCTAAATTACGAGGCGTAATTGGATGTGTTGGCCGTAATTAGCCATTATTGGCTACGCCTCGTAATTAGAACCTTGGTCAAGAGACGAGTTTCTGTTTTATGATTCACTTCTTTTTCGTAAAAAAGAAACTCGTCTCTTGACCAGGGTTCTAAATTACGAGGCATAATTAGTTGTGTTGGCCGTAATTGACGTCGCCTCGTAATTTAGATTCTGGTCAGGAGACGAGTTTGTTTTTTATGATTATTCTTTTTATGATTATTCTTTTTTATGATTATTCTTTTTTATGATTATTTTTTAGAATTCTGTTTTTTTTTATGATTCCATTCTTTTTCCCCCTTCTTGATTAGTATTAGTGTCTCAATTTTTGATACATTTGGATTATTTATTCAAGCTACAGACCACTCCGAATAGCGAGCTCTATTATATGACACCCTGTATATATAATGTCATTGTAGTGCAGTGTAATCGTTTCCGGATGCCTATTTCTGGCTTCCTTGTAGGAGCTTTAACACAGTCAATACCGCCTCGTAATTTAAAACCCCGGTCAAGTGACGATATCGGTAGTGTCACTATAATGCCATAAAACAGTTATATAATAAATTGCGAAAAAGGTTAACACAAAATTGTACTGTCACCTATCATCGGCCCGCCGTCGCAGTGGTTAGTGTACTAGCCTTTGGAGCTGCTGGGCTCGGGTCCGAGTCCCGGTAAAGGCATGGATGTTTGTGCTTGTCAATAAATGTTGTTATTTGTCTATGTGTTTGTGTCGCCCTTCTTTGTGTGTCTCTTGTGCCAGTCTTTTCTGGCGAACTGGGTAATGGGCTATAAAGCCTACACTCTCCCTTCTAGAGGGCGCAATCACTGTCACCTATCGGCGTACGATTGAAATAATTGTGAAGATAACGCTTTGTAGTATGCAAATGAAGCATGGAGAGCCTTTGTGTTAGTAGAGGCTTGCTGAGAGTACCTTCTTTAGTTTTATAGATGAACGAAAATTATATATTTGCGAAACTTGAAAACGAAAGAAAATAATCGCTATCGTGTTATTTGGAAATAATTGGTTAATGATTTTTTTTTTCGGAGATCGAAATAACAATACGAAGCATTGACGCGGAGCATATTCTCCATCTAAGATACCACAAAATGGAAGAGCATTTGTGAATACTAAAAATAAACTTAATAAATGAAGAGTACGCGAGAAGAACCGGTTGATTTATTAGGCGGACGCCCGCAATTGTCTACTTGGTCCAAGCGCCGGGATCGTCAATCGCCTGAATCTGGGCAGCTAGGAACCACAGAGATAGTAGTTAAAGTATTAGAGTGTCAGATCACGTGACCTACAACACTGGCTTCATGGGGCTTCATTAACTGCGCGTCCCGTCGTTAGCATTGGAGGTCACGTGATCTGCCACTCTATTACTTTAACTATGATCTCTGTGGTATTGACTGGTTTCCTTACACAAGTTTAGGCGATCACTCGCTATCATCGCCAAAGTGGCCTGCTAAGGAAACTTCTCTACAAAATCAATCGGTTTTTCCCGTGTACTCTTCAAACACAAATACAAAAATTGTTGACCAACAACAGGCCAGAGGCCCAACAAGGTTGGTACAAATACGTATGAAATCGTACGGTGCAACGTGGCTCTATATAAAACTGGTGGTTGCAACTGCTCCCTCCAGCTTTAGAGAGCAACTTTACACCATAAAGCTGGAGTAAAATTACTTTTAAGCAAAATGAAGTAAGCATATAACACAAAAAATGAGTTAGAATTTACCACTAAAAAGAAGTAAGGTTGCATCGCAAAAATAGAGTAAGTGTTACACCTAAAAAAAGTGTTAAAAAAACAAATGACAACAAAGCCAATTCCAAATTTAAGGTGAAATTCAATTGCTTTTATTATAGTATAACATTTAATCTTGTAATTATGTGTTTCTAGCTTTTTTTATTGCTTTCAGTATATAAAAAAAAAGCATAGCATTACATAAAAAAAAAAAAAGAAATCCAATCTGAATTATTCTCTACCATCAGAAACATACCATTTTTTTTTAATACTCAGTTAAAATGCAGTAGAAATACGAAATTTCCAGGGAAGCAATTTTGACCTATACACTCTTAAAACGAACGAGCGATTTTAACTCAGTCTGAGTTAATATTCAATCCATTCCAGTATCGAAAATGCACTTCTCCAACTGGTGGATTTCACTCTTTTGTTTCAAGAATGTACGTTAATAAAAAAAAGATTAAGTCGATAACAAAGATAGACTTAACGTATTTCTCTTTTTAAAGCATCCGTGACACATTATTTTTCATTCTTACTGGTGAAGATTTGAGGGGATCGCTAATATGTCTGAAGAGATAATAAACATCCTACAAATGTATCACTACACAATTAACTTTTCGGAGACTAATTTTCCATTCTAACTTTTGGATAGCTACTGCACCTACAGACTTAATTTAAGATAAATTTTTAATTTGAGTTCATAAAAACTTTTTTAATAATAATTGAAAGAAAGTCCTTTAATTACTCCACACTCTTAAAACGAACGAGCGATTTTAACTCAGTCTGATTGATTTTCACTCCTCCAGTCTGGAAAATGCACTTCTCCTTTTGGAGTGGATCCTTCGTGTGTTAAACCTCCGACAGGATCGCTTCAAACGAGTGATTTTAACTCAGTCTGAGATAGAATTCACTCCTTTCCAGTGTCGAAAATGCACTTTTCCAACTGGAGTGGATTTCACTCTTTTCTTTTAAGAGTGCAGGCCTAAGTAGATTCTTTAAAAATTACCAGATCCATCTCCATAAACTTGTAATTGAATTTATAGTCATTATTTAAAAGTATATTTTAATTAATTTTAGCTCTTTGTGTGAATAAACATCAATGAATCAAGTTACCAAACAACACTTGATTTCAACATGCGTTTGTAATATATTATGTGTCCGTTTGAGGCAAATCTGAGTCATATACTAATTCCACCAGATTGTTATTATTATATGTAAGTTTATAATTGTAGAATCCATTTAGTAAATTATACGCTTGTTTGAACATAGTATATAAGGTGCTAGGTGTTACCCCGTTTATCCAATTCCAAACGGAAAGGGTGCCAACGGAAATTGCGTGAAATGAGGGTATTCATTCATTTAACTTGAAACCCTACATGTTCACCAATCCGGAAATTTTGCTTAAACAAGATCAGTAGGGAAGACTTGGAGGAAGCAATTTAAAACCCCACGCATGTTACTGAGGTTTTAAGTATTCTTTAAAAAAAACTACTTTAAAATGAGTCCGATTTAATGAGCTGTGTGTGAACGTTTAATTGCGTCATGCCGGTCGGAGAGTGAAGATGTTTGTAGACCTCAAAATAACCCTGATAATTAACTGTAGAATTTTCAAAATGTTTTAATAGAGTATCTTTGACGTCTGTATGTTTACAAATATATATTTGGAGTCGTTAAATAGTTAACAATTACAATTAGACATGCTTAGTTACTCAAATATACACTCTTAAAACAAAAGAGTGAAATCCACTCCAGTTGGAGAAGTGCATTTTCGACACCACCGTAAAGGCATGCACATATTTACTCACTGAAAGTAAAACACACTCGTTTGGAGTGATCCTTTTAACACACAAACACACACTCCAAAAGGAAAAAAGAAGAGCAGTAGTTTTTCCAGTCTGAAATCCACTCATCCACTCAGACTGAGTTAAATTAGGAGTGTTTGTTTTAAGAGTGTAATGAAGCCTAAATGAAATTACTCAATCGAAAACCCATTCAAAGAAAATTATTTCCAAAGAACGTTACCGGATTTTTTAGTGTAATAAATGTAGTTATATGTAGACAGAGAAAAAAGAGGCAATAGTAGCTCGAACATGTATTCACTTTGATTTAAATGATTGACAAATGAAACAGTTAAGCTATCAACCAAAGACCAAATTTTTTTAATGAAACAAATTAGTAGCAAAATGCCGCTGAATGCCGCAAATGTTGAAAAGTGTTCTAACAAATTTAATTTCAAATTTTCAAGTGAAAGTTACTTTAAGTTTACTTAAGTTTTTTTTTTTTCAAGATTATTTGCTTAATACAAATCTTTAATCAAGTGGAACAAAAGTTTGACTACAATTAGCAGTTCTGCCATAATTTCGAAAACGCTGTAAGAAATAAAGTTTGTCATGTTTATTGCGTGAAACGTTGCCCAAATTTTAGGGTAATCTGACTGAACTCAAATTGTGTTCAAATTCTTCGATGAAAGCTTTAGAAACCTTAACCGACTGCAAGTGATTGCGCATTGCGAAATCGTAAATATTGCGAAACAAAAAGGATAATGAAAACTGGGTGGATTGTATTTGAGTTGTGGGTAAATCGACATTCTCTAATGGAAATGTTGCTATATGGAGTCTCGCCTTAGGACAAAGTTTGTCCTGCATATAAAGCTACAAAAACTAACCCCAAAATATCTTTAGAAGAGCATACTGGTACACTCTAAAAAAAAATCTGTAAGGTTACTAAGAATTCTCTAGGAAACTCAGCTTCCATAAGTTTTTTTAGTAATGTTACATAAGAAATATGTGTATATATTACTAATTAAAGCTTAGTATCCAATACAACCATTTAAATTGCAAGCATACTATAAAAACTTCAGTAAACGTTACAAGATATATTCTAGTAATCAATACAACCACTTATGTAGTATCTTTACTAGGAAAACCTTAGTAACTAGCAGTTTCAAAAATGTTAATCAAGAGGGCGCCACTAATTTTCTGTTAGTCAGGTATTATTTCGACTTTTGTGGAGCAGGTCGGAGGACAGATCTCGCAACCTCAAGATCCGCTCGGTCGTCTTGCAACGAGAAGTAGCGCGCTTGTCCACGCGGTCATCGGGACATGTAGATTATTTGCTTGTAAATAATGAGGTTAAAATCTTGATCGATATAAAGCTTTCGGATATGAAATTTTAGAAATAATTTAACGCAATTTGTATGTATGTGCTAAAATAAAAAAAAAACCCACGTTTTTCGGTTTCTCATCGTTGTGATATCGATTAGTCATAATTTTTCGATGAAACGTACATTGATTGAATTTTCACCTTTGACCGATATCGAATCAGACTTTTATCTCTTAGTCTCGTACATTTTCAATTTACGGATGCGATCACCGGTTAGTTTTTGCTAAATCCGATGGCCGATCGAACAAATTTCGAGAAACAAAACAAAATGCAACAAGGGAAAACGCATATCTCAAAAAGATAGCCAGGTGGCGCTGTAAGCGTTACATCAATTTACTTAGTATTTCTTAGTATTGCTACAGTAGTTTCTTTAGGTTACAGATGATTTTCTAGTAAATGGTGTTTTCCTGTAAAGTTACTAAGTAATCGTTAGTAAATTCAAGCCAAATTTTTTACAGTGTATGTAACATTATATAATCCAGCTTTAGTAGTTAAATTTTATTTTCCCTTTCCGACCGGGCTCGTACGATCGTGAGGGTATTAAAGAGAATGTTCAAGCTCTTCAAAAATATCGATACAGAAGCACCTGACTTGTACCATTCGTTATTTGTATTTAAAAAAATGACTTTATTTTTAAGGAGTTGCTGGCATTGATGCTTTTTGACGTATTTTTTCGATAAAACTCCAAAATTAGTCTCATAATTATAAATCAGCACCACCTAACCGCTAAGGGATACAAATTTCGAAAAGGGATACGGGGTCGAAAAGGGATACAAATTTGGAGATATCACTGCAATCACTTGGTTTTACTAATTTTTGCGGTTTCAGTTTACTATTTTTTTTCAAGTAAATGCTTACTCCTATTTACAGTAAAATCTTATTCCTTTTTGTGAAAGCTTACTAAGCTTTCGCTACAAGCTCTCCATTAATCTCGAGACAGCACATGCTGACACCAGTTGTATTGAGCAAAGTTACACTAAATGTATTGCAGTGGATATTAAAAGTTTTAAACGCAAAGCTTAGAACAATTAACAAAAAAAATCATAGTTTAAAATTACTTTTTACTTAGGCTATGATCTGTATTATGCATGGAATGAAACTTGTTTAGATTAACCATGCCTTTTACTATGAAAAGAAAACAATATTGAAATTGATAACTTAAATTTATATTCAAATGTTATATTTTCCAAGTTTAAATTAACTTTCTTTGTGTATGTAACACTGGGGAAAATGATGCAATCTAATCCGAATAAATGTTTTCTTGTTGAAATGAAACATTTTTTTTTCAAATGTGACTACTCAATGCTTTCAATCCTGAAATACCAGACATACACAGAGTTTCAAACAAAATTACATTTCATTCGCAAAATGTAGCAAATTTCACCAAGGTAGTTGGAATTATTCATGTTATTTCATTTGTTACGATTTTGAACGAAACGCTAGATCAGTAATATTTTATTATATCAAATATGGTGGAGTAAACATTTCATTTTTGACGTATTTGCGGAAAAACACTAGAAAGTCAGGACGTAAAGTGTTCGCGCAAACATGATATCTTTTTCCTAAGGAAGCAACCAGGGTCCCCGGTGGCAGGGTGGTTATCGTATTGAACTCGAGAATTCGAGATGGATTCTTTTCTGGAGGGTGGAGGCTCGCATTCTACATACTACTTGTGGTCCGAAAAATCGAATAGCCCTTTAAGACCGGCGGTCAGATGGTGCTGATTTAAAATTATAAGAATAAATTTTGAGTTTTATCGAAAAAAATGCGTTAAGAGGACTCCCTTGGAATTCCACATCTTGAAAATCGTAATGTTATTCCTATGGAAAACATTCGCAAGTCAATTACCGCCACAATTTTATTAAAAGGTGACTAGTTTCTTGCATCATTGTAAAGAACGAAAGGAGCAGATTTTGTGAAATTAATTTGTTTTGTGAAAATCACATATTTAGTATTTTTAATAATTTTTTGAAGTAAGTAAAAAATGGAGTACACATTAAGTTCTGACTTCTAAAAATACTAAATATGTGATTTTCACAAAACAAATTAATATATCGGAGCCGTTTTGAATGTGGGAGCCAATCATATTTGAGTATTTTTTTTTTCTTCTTAGTTTTTAGCATGCCTTTTTAATGTGTAACTTTTTGAAAAATAAATATTTCAACTAATTTTTTAAATTTATTAAAATACATTAAGAAAATCTCTACAAAGTAAAAATCATCATTTTGTCATTTTTTATTTTTATTTTTAACGAGATTACAGTTTAAATTAAATAGCCTCCGTGAATAAAGGTAGAATCCTCTTGTTGCTAATTTAAAAGCAACCACTAACAAAATTAAATATATTTTCTTTGGATACGTTCTCACATTTAAATTTAAATGCTGATTGATATTTTATTCGATGTCTTGCGCAAAATAATTGACCTCATTCGATAAAAGGAATTTTCCAGAGTTCAGTCCAGATGCTAAGCTTGTAGCACATGTTCCACATACACGTTTTAAAATTCAAATGCTTCTTTGGTATGTGTTTTACAAGGATTCCTTTCTCAACTTTAATTATTAACTAAACAATGAGCTCTTTTGTGATGGAAACTATATATGTGGCTTCATTCCTTAAAGGAGAGTGCCTCCTTGAGTGGTCTAGGGGAGTATATGTATTGTATATGCATACAAGTTCATTGATTGAGACAAAGTTAAAACCTCTGTGTTCTAGAACTTTTATTACTCTTATACATTTGAAAATTTGACTGTGGTTCTAAATTACGAGGCTTATAGCTTTATATAATTACATTTGAAAATAATAATGGATCGCCCAATGATTATTCAGTTATAAGATAATAGATAAAATTTAAAAAAAAAAACGGTCTAAATAATACATATATTAAATAGTAGGGGGAACTAAGGTCATTTGACCCATAAGCCATAAGGATACACGACCCAATGCCTTTTTCTCAGCTTTAGAAAAGTTTTGTTAGCTGGAAGTGGCATCACTTTTTTTCTTTTCATTCAGCTGATCACATGTATAGTTCTTCCGGATAAGTTCTTTCGGATAATTTTTATTACTCGAAACGTAACTTCCGTTCGTTGTCCTCCACACCACGCAATGATCTACAGAACATTTTTTTATTGCAATTTAAAAAAGATGCTAATTTTACAATTCAAAATCAATTTGCATAATTTAATGCATAAAACAACCATTTTTGTAAAATAACAAGAATGTCATGTTCGCATGTATCTTGTCCCCCAGTTTTTATCACTTATGTAATTTTGTATAAAATTGACCATATGACCACCAGAGATTCTATGTAACTTTAATGCAAGTCACATCTTAAGAGGAGCTTACAAGCTTTTTAAATTAAAAAAATAAATCAAATCTAGTAAAACAAGTTACATTATATGGTTTTAATAAGCGTAGATAAGATATTATGCTGGTTTTTCTGTTTATTGGTCAAAAGTTGATGTGATAATCACTTTTAACACACGTAACTTACACTATAGAAAAAGGTAATTTTGCATGAAATTAGCCAGATACATCCTCCCCCCCCTCCCCAATGGATCCGGTACAGAGCTTAATCGCTTCTACAAATAATATAATATTTGCAGTATCTGACAAAACCATTTTTTTTAACTGCAATTAAACGTAAACTAGGTATTTCAGAAATATATATGGTAAGAATATTCGAAAGAATTCTTTTACAACACGTGGAAAAATGATCACTCTGAAGCCTAACATGAGACTAAAACAATTTTAGTTTTCTCGCTTTTAAATAAAGACTGTGAAACAACTATTTTCGACCTTTTTTTTAATTTGCTTGTGTTATTTTTATTCAATATAAGGAAACCATAACAATCAATTCCTTTTTTTGAACTCCCTTTTTTACAAAAGCCACACTTTATATAAAAAGACATTTCTGTTTCAGAAATCAGTTATACGATTTCGTAAATGTAACAAAAAGGGCCACCAGTGTATATAATGTATCCAGAACTAAATTTTAGTTCCAATTAAATAAATTTAACAATTTCAACCTGTTGTCTTTAGTCGATGAAGTAGCCACATTAAAAAATGGTAAAATAATAATAATAATATAAATGCTAATTATGATTATACATACAAATGCAAGGTTCCCCTTATAGAAGCTTTTTTTTCTCGTCTACTGTAGTTGAATACAAATTTATATAAAATCTATTTTATGTTCATGTGTTCTTTTCAATTAATTATATTAGATTTTTCCTTTAGTCTCCCACCTGTCTTAACCCTCTAATGCATGATTTTTTTTTCGTCCCGAAAAAATATATTTGTATCTCTTATGCTCATACATTACGGGAAAAATACGGAAAAAAAATTAAATGCATCGGAATTTAAATAATTTCAATTTTTTAAATTGTTACCAAACGGTAACACCATGCATTAGGCACTGGAATAGATGCTTAAAGTTCGGAGTACTAATATTTAATTTTATTCAAATTATTACCTTTTTTAATTAAGCTAATGAACTTTTTTTTATATTTCTAATAAATTATACTTAAAAATAAAGCTTATTGATAATTTTATTATTATGTGAGAAGTTGCAGAGGCACACAGACACATAGTTTTAGGTATAAAATCTTTAATGAAAACAAGTATAACAAACAAAAAAGAGTATTAGTATTTAATACAATTAGATTTTGTTAAACAAGAAAAATTAGTTATAAAAATAATTATGAATAGTAGTTACTTTTGAAACTTAAAATTTTTAAAAGAGTAGGTAATAGCAGGGTTAGTACAAATAAAATAGTATTTATATTTGAAAAAAAATAAAAAAAAAAAAAAAAGTTTTTTTAATAATTTTTTTTTTTAAATATTAGAATAGATTAGATAAAACATTTTATTTTACTTTTAAAACAAACGCATTTTAAACACATTTAACACTGAACACTGATCTCTTGTCCTTCCTACACCGACACACACATACACAAATAAGCAAAATAAACGTGTGCTTAATGTCATGATGACACCCAACAAACGTAAAAACCAAAAAAAAACCACCAAACAAACCAATTTGATAAGAAAAAATAGATTAAAAAAGTTTAAAATAATAGCCCTCTATAAAATATAATAATTTTTTTAAACAATTTATTTTATTTAGTACTTAATATTTATATTAGATACTAGAATACAACCCAACCAAATTTCACTTTTTAATTTTGAATACACTTTTACTACTGTCATTTATGAGGGTTATTATTAACTAAAACTTCAAAATGGAATGTAATAGATGAAAAAACACAAATTTGTCGAGAGGGAGGTCTACTTTGATATAATAAAGTGGATTTTGTAACTTGTTACCAAACGGTAACAATATGTATTAGAGGGTTAAACAACAACATCCTTTAGTATTACTTCGAACTTTGTTATCCCAACGAAGAAACCTTATAAAATTTGTCTATTTAAAACTTTACGCAAGGTGTGGGACAAAAAAAAATACTACCTAAAAATCTATCTCTATATATATTTTTAAACTAAAGTGGAAATTCAACTATTTTTAATACATACTTTCTAAATAATGTTTTATTGATAAAATGTATGTATTAAAAAGTATTGCAAAGCATTAAAAAAATCAAATTTTTCAATTAAACATTTATTGTAACTGCTAATTATATTGAATTTATTTTTTTAAATATTTCATTGTTATATTTATTTGCTGACTTTCGGGTGACTTGATCCTTTATTTAATTTTTATTTTGAATTTAAAAGTTAGTCAGTATTAATGTATTTGAAGTCTGTTTTGTTCTTGTATTTTTCGTTTTGCAAAATCTTTTCTAAAAGGAAAAAAAATACTTTTTTGAACAAATAAAAAAAGAGATCAAGTGCCTCCATTTGAAGGGATTGACTCTGTTCTAACCAGACTTGATGATGAAAACAGATACATTTTAATAACTCCATTAAGTCTTAAATAACCAAACAAAAAAACGCTAAATTTAACCATTTTCACTAATTTTCTTTGGCAGATTTAATTCACAGATTTTTTCGTTTGCTAAATTTTATTGAAGTTCGAAGAATAATGATGTTACTTTTTTGTCTAAAAATGACAGTGAAACTTATCACAACATCAGTTAACTTTATTTAATTTTGAAAATAAAAATAATAACAGGTTTCTATGCAAAAAGTGCGTTCTTTGTTTCTTTCTAAATAAACAACTTTTAGTCGCCATAATTGCTCATAATTTTTTTTTTCCCAAATTCATTTTATATTCTTTATCGTTTGCTGAATTAGTTAGCAGTTCAAAGATTAAATATTTAACAATGTTGATTCTTAAAATATGGAAGTGAAACTTTTTTCGAAGAAGTAATTACAATGTTAACAAATTATCTATTATTTGTATTTTGACATCTTTATACAATAAAACATTTATAAACGCTGAAGAGTAAATTAAACATTCATACATTTATATATCACATAAATAAATATTCCTTCAAGTTATATTTTCATTTTAAATCGAATTGTCAATATAGTGAAAATATCATAAGTTTAAAATTATGTGATCACGTGATGCAATTTTTTTTTGCTTTAGATTAAAAATTGTCTACATTGTACTGAAAAAAGGTAGCTGTCTGATCTCATACTGTTCTGAAACAATATATATCACCCTAAAAACTATCAGGAAAGTATGCAGTAGCCGAAAAGCATACAAAAACTAAAACATTCCCTGTATATCGTGAGTAATTACACTGCAAAAATTTTAATGTGTCACGTTGTGCCCGAAGTTTTGAGTCAATGTTGTCTTGTTAAAAAAAAGGGGGGGGGGAGGGGGGGGGGGAGGGAGCAATCACACCTAACTTTAGCCAATAATTTTCGTGTAATTTTTAACAATACTTAGACCATCTCTAGAGAAGAGCACAAAAATATAGTTACACAAAAATAGAAATTTTATGTAAGTTTAAAGGGATTCAGATGATAATGAACTCTAATGAAATTGGTTAAAATAGCTAGGTACAATAAGCTGTCGTTTTTATATAAAAAAAATACCGATATTCTGGGTATACTATTTTGCGCTGTTTTAGTTTACAATAAATCTATGCAAAAACATTGAATAATATTTTTCAAATGTATTAAATTTTTTTGAAAAATGTTTGGAAAATTTGCCCCATCACATTGTGGAGCATGGGAAAATTTACCCAGCATACGGGGCGCGTTTTCCGCTCAACATGATGGCATTTATCCACTTCATGCCAAAAAGTATATTTACTTTTTGGAAAAGTAGTAATGCTATTTAGTAGGTAAGCTTGTAAGGAAGACAATTATTTCAAAATATATAAAAGTAAAAACTATACAATCAAAAAGAAGAAAACATGGAAAACTAGCCCCGGTCTCCCCTATGTAACGACCGTGTTAGGCGACATTTTTTTTCTAAGGTGTATAAATAGTGTGTGGAAGCGCCTCTAAGTTACAGTTACAGTTAAAAAAACCTACTTGTATGCTTAAATTAGTTCAACTGATTCATCATTAGACATGAACATAGAAATATCTGCTTTTACATACATACATTCTCTTTGAAGTAAATAATTTTTCTTCAAAGTACTAAGTAGTAAGTAGTAAAGAGTTCTCAAAGTAATAAGTAGTAAGTTTGTTCGAAGTAATCAGTACCAAAATCCAACAAAGCTAGCATGCATTTCTTATATATATATATTCTCTTTACTTAATTACATAAATAAAAATAAAAAAAAATCAATTTCTCTTTACTTTTGCGGCTCATGCGAGCGCATATTGTGTCACACTTGAAGGTTCCTAAAGCTAGGATTCTCTTGACGTTTTATTATATTCTATATTAAAATTAAAACCTTTTAACAAAAAAAGAAAAAAAAAAAAATCCAATGAAAAATTAATATCAATATAATTATTTAATATTTATTATTTATTTAAAGTTTTTTTTCATAATAGTCACTGTTTATTAGTTAATGGTAACTAGTCACAGAAAACGAAATCTTGTTTAACATCAAAAGTGGTTATTTTAAAAATGCCTAAGCCTATCAATTACACTTATCTATCACACATCAATTACACATATATACCATTCATCCTGTAATATGATAAAAATGAATTATATTCCATTTGTAGATTAAGGACATTAAATAGTGTGGGCTATCTCTATATTTATATATTGATGGTAAGCTATAATCACGACTCTTTTAATTCATCTAGCAGATAGAAACGACAGAACGAGGGTACAATAAAAAGGCAAATGTTCAACCTTTCCCCAATATTTGCCACAACCCTCATTTGAGTAGTCCAATAAGCTGATTGCATTCATAATATTTACTATGATGAGGGGGTTCTTTTGATGTTTTCGCATCTTGTAAATATCATCAGGGTATATTAATATCTGGTATACGTAGGGTAGGGTAGGATATGGTGCATATATATTCCAGCTTGTGTGCTTGTTCAGAGAACCGCTTATAAGCTTTCGTCAAGTGGGACAGACACAGAAAGAATATAAACATTTACAAAAAAAAAGGAATAACACGTAGACAAATAACAACATTTATTGACGGTCACAAACATGCCTGACCGGGATTCGAGCCCGACCCCAGCAGCTCCAAAGGCTAGCGTCCTAACGGTTGAGCCACCGGGACGGCCTGGTATACGTCTGCGTAAGGTTTAGATTATAGAACCATTAATGTAATTAAATTATATTTGATTTTTAATAAAATTTTTAAAACAACTCTTTACACTAATTTTAACATGTTGCTCTACCAAGTCTTATTTAAAATATATTCTAACCAAGGAGAAAAACTAATTAACAAAGGATTTCGTTAATTAATTTTTTGTTGTATCGATAATTTGAATGAAAACTTCATTTGCTTGGCATGAAATGTTAACAACTATTTCAGTTAGGATCTACTCAAAAAAATTTGTAAGGAATTCATTTTATAAAACCATGTGACATAAACAATCATACTATAAAATGATTTATAAAGTTTGTTTTAAACTATCTCCAAAAACACCAAACAAGGTAATAAATAACGAATTTGGTTTAAAAAAATGTTCATTTTACCCTACTTAATAAAAAAATATTAATTTTTTTCAATATTTCAATACGTTCATTTATTTATTTTATTATTTGATAATCGTTGTTTAATTAACACTCTTAAAATTTGAATTTTTTTTATCAAATATATCTAGTTTGGTTAAGAAAATTCATTTCATCTAGAAAAACTATCAAGTAAAAATTTGGAAGAGGCAAAATAGTGATAATTTGGTTTTAAATGATCCATTTACTTGTAAAATAAATTTACAAACTAAACATAATTTTCTCTTATACATAATTATTTTATCTGTTGAGTGTTAGCACCTCCTCCTACTTATTTTTTCAACTAATTAATCATCTCGGTTCTCAGTTTGCATACCCATAATTATTGCCTTTAAAGTTTTTATTTATTTGTATATATTATATTTTTTTTAATTCATGTATTAAACTTATACCGACTTTATAAATTATTTTTGGAAAATCACGCACAAAACTAACTGATTGCTATTTACTTTAGTCTTTGTAAAAATGAAATTATAAAACTGATAAAATCAAAAAAGAAATCATCTGCAGTACATGATTTTTATCTTTAATATGTTAATACGTTTGTGGCAAAGAATTTTTTTTAAATAATAATAATAATGTTTTACACTTAGTTTTGGATATTTATTTTTCTGTTTTTATATATCTTACGCTATTAATAAAATTTAAAATAACTTTGAAATAAATTTAAAACTATAATAATTTTTATATTATAAAATAGCAGAGTTGACATTTCTTTTTATCTAGTTTATATGGCATACATAATCTAATATTTTCAAATGCAGTTTTAAATTACTTTTTTTTCATCATGTATCTCTAAAAATGCTAATTTAAAAATTACTGCTTTAAAAATTACTTTAGTTAATTAAGCAAAGCTTTTTAATCACTGCATTAAGAAGATAAATAGTCTTGAATCCAGTATAGATAATCATTCCCCCGTGAGTAATTCAAACCAATTTATTCCAAAATCAATTTAACGCTAAGTTCAAATTCTATCTTAACGATTTAACTGAAAAATCTTCTCTTAACCCTTTCAGTCCCAGTGATGCCATTTGGCATCATCGTGTCTCTGATAATAATTAAAAAAAATTAATGGGGCTGACATCTATAGGGATTAATAAAAAATATTTTCTAATAGAAAAAGTTTGAAGAATCGAACGATGATCTTTTTGATATCATAAATGGCAATAGACGATTAGAAAAAAATTTCTAAAATGATGATTCCGAATTGTCATTGGGACTAAAAGGTTAACCCTCTAATGTATACTGTTTCCGTTTGGTAACAAGTAACATAATCCACTTTATTCTATTAAATTAGAGCTCCTCCTAGACAAATCTGTGTTTTTTATCTATTACATTTCCTTTTAAAGTTTTAGTTACTATTAATCATCATAGATGACAGTAGTAAAAGTGTATTCAAAATTAAAGAGTGAGGTTATTAACTTTTGTGAAATTACGTTTTTGGCAGTATTCAAAGAATAATAATATTAGTACTAAATACTAATAAATTGTTTTGAAAAATTAATCATAGTTAAAAACGGTTATTTTGAAATATTTTTTAGTAGTTTTCTGGTCATTATTATCAAAATTGGAATTTTGCAGTTGGTTTTTGTCATATGGAATTTTTTTTTAATTTAAATTATTTAAATTCTAATGCAGTTAATTTTTTTTAGTGTTTTTCGCATAATGTGTGAGTATTAAAGATACATATATTTTTTTGGGGGGATGAAAATAAAAATTCATGCATTAGAGGGTTTAACAAATGCATTGTTAAAAAAATAACTTCTTCAAAACAAGGCTGCTTAAGGGGGAATGGGCGCGCAGGACCGGGGGTCTCCAAACTCAAGAGCCTCAATGTTAATCCAATGGGGAAAAAACTATTTTCTTTGCCACATTTCTCCGGCTGTATTGAATATTTTTACAAGCGGATTTTTTTATGTGATAAATGTAGCTGACTTACATGTCTCTATCTTCCCACTTCTGAAATTGCTTCGAATATTTTGTGTAAAATAATTTATTGAATATTTAAAAAAATATTCGTACTAATTTCAAAAAGTGGGATTGTTGGGACCTGTAAGTCGGCTACATTTATCACATAAAAAAATCCGCTTGTTAAAATATTCAATACAGCCGGAGAAATGTGGCAAAAAAAATAATTTTTTCCCATTGGATTAACATTGAGGCACTTGAGTTTGGAGACCCCCGGTCCTGCGCACCCAATCCCCCTTAAATAGAACATCCGGATGTTTTTCATGAGACTAATGATTCCCACCAACCGTTTTCTGTTTGTTTTGAAACCCTTTAGCCTAATTTATTTATAACTTTTTTTTAACATGTTTAGTTTTCTATGCAAATACGAAATTTTGTTAATTTTTTTTAACTAATCAAATTATTGGTTAACAATAAAAACACTTTTATGTTGTGAAACATCTTTTTTAAATTAATTTGTATTGCAATTCTTAACTTTTATTTTTTAGAAATTCTGTTGTTTCAGATTAATTCGAAAAGTTCTAGGAAAAATTCGTAAAATATACGTGTTACATTGCGAAATTAAATTACAATAATTTTTAATATTTTCATTTTGACCAAAGATTAAATATTAGTGCACTTAAAGTTTAATAAAAAAGCATTCTTCACTGATTATGTTTTTTCCCCCTATGTTCAAGTTGAAACAAAAAATTTAGTACTCTATTAGCTTTGAGATACAGATCTTTAAGCATAATAATATTTAAAAACAGATATTTTCTTTTAGAAACACTTTTAAACTAGATAAATCGAGATCGAGACTAAACATACACTTAACCTTCAAAACTAAAAATTCCATATACATATTTTGACTAGAGTTTAAGAAGTCAAAAAGAATATGAAAACACCAACGAAAAGTAAAAGAAAATATTTCCCTACACATTTATTCCTTCTGTTCCCAAAAATATTTTCGTATTTTCTAAAATTGTTCCCAATTCTCATAAAAATTTATTTTACTGTATACAATGTGCTATTGAAGCACTAATTTTACACTAATAAATCGTTTTTAACACAAAAAACAAAAAAAAATGCTATGGGGAATTTTTTTTATACATATACGTTTTACCTACACATTAAATACGTTTATCAATATTAATCTAAAATTTATTTTATATTTTTATCTAATATGCTTCAAATTTGAATCCAAGTTGTTTACTATGGTTTCATGTTTGTATTCAGAGGTTTTTCTAGTGTTTCATAGTTGTATCTTCAATAATGTTTTTCATATTTTATTTGTTTTCTAAGTATTTCCCCCTTAATGTTTTAGATTTAAATCTTTTCTAATATGTTTCACATTTGTATATAACTTGTTTCATTCATAGTATTTACGACTAACGCGTTTTACGTTTGTATTTTTAAAATTTTAAATGTTATTTATGTTACTTTTTAATCTAATATGTAGTTTTTGTTTAATATTTTTAGATGATGTGTTTCATAAAAGTATGTAATAATTTTCCTATTCGAATAAAAAAAATTCAGATTCGTTTGTAGTACGTTCCATATCTGTATTTAATGTAATTCATAATGTTATTTTATATGTTTGATATTTTAGTTCACATTTTTTTCTCATATGTGTGTGTAAGGTTTGGTTGGCTTTCGAACGTTTCCAGCTGCATACTTCTACACTCTTAAAACAAAAGAGTGAAATCCACTCCAGTTGGAGAAGTGCATTTTCGACACTGGAAAGGATTGAATATTACCTCAGGCTGAGTTAAAATCACTCGTTTGGAGTGATCCTGCCGGCGGTTTAGCACACAAAAAATCCACTCCTTCCGGGTAAGTGCATTTTCCACTCTGGAGGCGTGAAATTAACTCAGACTGAGTTCAAATCCACTCTCTTGTTTTAAGAGTGTAGCCTCAAAGTGTTAAATACAAGTCAATTACACAGCCACGTACGTTGCCTCATAAATTTGAACCGTGATAAAATGATAAGTATGTGCTGTGTTATATATATACGTTATTATTGTGTTTTATATTTGTATCTCATTTGTTTTATATTGGTTTCTAAAATTTTACATATTTGTATCTAATGCGTTCATATTTCTATGGAATATCTTTCAGCGTTCCCTAAATACACTGCTCAAAACAATGTAGGGGAGCACTTTGTTTTCCCGTCCATTTCCAGCTTCTTATTTTTTTTTTATAAAAATCTAAAATTTAGGAAATAGATTCCTTATGCATCCAGATTGAAATGGTAAAAAACAGGAAAGCAAATTTTATTTTTTTAAACTAAAATTTAAGGAGCAAAAAATTTAATTCATAACTTTTGAAGAAATTAAAACAATATTTTTTTCAAAATTTTAATTGTAAAAAAAAGATAAAATCAAATATTAGACTTCTAAGAATGCAAGCGTGAAGAATTTAGAGTCAATTTATTTCATAAAAGTTTTTGGGGGTGAATTTTATTTTACCGTGTTTTTCATATTTTCATTCAATTAAAACAAGCATTATTTAGGGTCACATGGGGGAATTATGGATCACTCTCTTTCCGAATAATGATCACTAAGTTTTAAGGATTAAAAATGGTTTTTAGGGAAAAAAAATTATGCCAAGTCATCCTTATACATTCTATTTTCTTATATCAAGTTCAAAAACAATGTAACTCTGCAGCAAAAAATAGAAAAAAAAAATACTTTTTACACTACTATAAAAACATCTTCAAAAAAGATTGTCTTTGAAAAACATGATTTTTTTAAGATCCATACTGGAGAAACATATTTGAACTAACTATTTTTTGGTGCTATTTTTCGATAGGAAAAGGTCTAAGCTTTTCAAGCGGATAAAAAAAATTCATAATAATTTTTTTTATTGATTTTAAAGGTATATAGATTTATCCCCCAGTTTACTGGGGTAATTCTTGATCACTGGGGTAATTCTGGGTCAGTGATATTTTTTTAAATTTTTCATGTGTTTTTAGCTAAGTGGTATATGTCATTTTGAATCATAAAATCAGATTAGGCTGCATTCCAAATTTCATTAAAAAATTCAAATTAGAAGTTTATTTAAAATTTAAATAACAAAAAATTTAATCTACATTGAAATAGCATGAAAATTCTATTTTTATTCGATATTTTCACTGTTGCCATTGCTTTAAACTTACGTGAAAATTTATTTAAAATAAAAACTTTTGAACGAATATTTATTTGTGCCATATAATTCAGTTTGGATTGCTGTAATAAAGTCCATTAATTTTTTTTTGTCAAAATAGATTTCTTTTGATGGTTCATTATACATCTATGAAGAAAGAAAGATGCATAGAGAATTCTAACTTGGCATAAAAAAAATATGCCAAGTTTCGCTTTCATTACCTTTATGTACTAAAACAATCTTTTTATGTGCTAAAAATGATATAATTTGGAATATTAATTTACTTTTGACACGCATTACTATAAAAAAATGGGTGATCCATATTTACCCCATGTGTGACCCATAATTGCCCAAACCCGGGGCAATTCCTGATCACTCAATAATTAAAATAAAACTAATAATAATTAAGTTATAGGTAAAGTGATTATTTAAATGAATTCTAAATTATTTAAGCTTACTCCATGCAAAATTAAATCTTTCTATCTTTCATACTTTAGAAAAAAAATAGGATGTTGTGATTTTTTGATCCATAATTCCCCCATATGACCCTATTTCTTCAAAAGACATGATTCTTCCATCTAACGATAAATAAGTAAGAGTTCAACTTAGTGAGGAAAAATCGGAGGCTGATGATACCAAATGGAATCATTGGGGGCGAAATGGTTTAAACCATGCATTCCCCTAATTGTTTTGAGCAGTGTATTTGAACTAATGTGTTTTTTATTTGGTTAACAATTTCATAAAGTTCTAAATTTAACAACATACTGCCGCTTTTTTCAAGAAAAAAAGCAACCAGACAGTATTTAAATTATCACCTATTAAAGTTTTATTTTCAATCCGATTTTATTCTAAACCAATCGCGTTTTGTTCCATTTAAATATGCGTCACTCCCACACAATGAATTGTTAATTCGCTGTTTTAATTCATATAAACTCTTACAAACTGATTGACGTCAACAAGTTGACCGCGCATGGCCGTAAATAATGGGGGGCGTGGTGACTGGGGGTGTATCGGTCAAGATATTTACGGGGTAGGAAAGGGGGATCGCATTGTAAACAAGCGCTTCTCGGTATATAAGTTTCGTTTCCAAAGCGAGAGTTTCAATTCTCGCCAAATTTCCGCCTAGCTAACTTCGTGGGAAATTGGAGGTGTCAATCATTCGGGTTTGTTTTACTAAATTTAATCAAGAGATAAACGTAAGTACATTAGTGATGCTCTAATTAAATGCTAATAGAGTTATTTAAAGTAATTGAATATTTAATAAAGAATTCACTAAATTGAAATTGGTATTAACGCAAAATTGTAAAACTTATGTTATTTTTTTATTTGTTATAATCATTTACTTAGCCTTAATTTTTGACCATTAAATTCGATGTTAAAAATATTTGCATTTAAATTTTTATTTGAATATTCTAAAATAATATAATTTTACATCAATTACTTATTTATATATAAATTTACATTTATTGAATATTTTCATTATATCATGATGCATGTATAACGAATTAGCGCGCATAATCTGTAAAGCTTCACTTTATTAAATCTTTCTTATTATTTTATAATTATTTCTTTATAATTATTTTTATTATTACTTTGTTTTCTTATTATGAAGTATTTATACTTTTATGTATTCTTTAACTGTCAATTTGAGTAGTTTTTTATTTTACGTATCTGAAGCAAAATTTGTCCGTTTGATTAATTTGATAAAAGTTTAAAGTTTATTCATATTTGAATGTAATATTTTCTTATTTATAACAAGAACAACATAAATTATTTTAAATATTCATTATGAAAATGATTTAAAAACAACAACATTGCTGATTAATTATTGATAACCTCAGCATATTTTAGATTTGAGCCTCTGAATGTTATGAACATAAAATTAAACACAAAAAATCAACCACGATAAAAATTATAAGAGATTAAACCACTTTAAAGCTATTTCATTTTTACGATTTAAAACTTGGATTAAGTCGAATTATATAGCAAATATTCAACAACTACCCATTTTTAATTACAAATAGAATTTCAATTCTAATAGTTATGTGGTTAAAAGTGAAGAAAAAAAAAAGCTACACAAGTCATGACTTAGACAATTTTCAATCTTTTTCCTTCATAATTTCGTTGCCTTAACTGGACAAAAACTGTTTCTGAATTTTTGTATATATTTATGCACACATTATGCTTTCAAATACTGATTTTAAACTTGACATCTAAATATCGGATTTTTAATTAACGATCAGAGAGTTCCTTTAGTGGTGGTGTCATGAACACTTATTATATACGTATGAGTAGATATTTTGACTGATTAATTTGTCTTTTATTATTTCATTGTCGGGCGAAGAAAAAATAAATTGGCATTACCATTCTAGCAATATCTCTTGAATATATTTTTGTAAGTTTTTTTAATTGTTTTATCAATTTAATTTTAATTTTAATGCTTTATTTAAAGTATTATTCATATTGTTCTTTTGAATATATATAAGAATTAATGACAAAAATTGTATTTTTAGAAAAATATACACATAATGTTCATTACGATTGAATTGATAGTGTTCCTAGTTCCTTTTTGCCTCGGACGAGTTTTGACATCAACCTCATCGCATGCAGTAAGCTACACTTCTTATTAATGTTGCTTTAATGTACCTTTATAATTATCATTAACAATAATTATTTTCATTAACACGTAAAAAGAATTATTCAGGACAATTAACGTAAGTATGCCCCAAAAAAAAAACGAACACGAAAAGCTTAGGCGGATAGCGTACTATCTTTTCATAATCCTTTTTGTGGCCAAAGCAAGGTTAATTTTTAGCATCATGTCATCGCAGAAAATAAAGTCCTTCACTAAAATAACTTACTTTCCTTTAACTTTAATGCTCATAGATATTCTTATCGAATGACAGACAGACGGGTGGACAGAAAATATTACATTGGTCTCTGGTGACTTATCAAATATATATTAAAAAAACTTTGAAAATCGGACGGTTAGAAAGGCATTTGAAAGGGGGAAATGGACGGATGTACAAAAGACGGACGTACAGACGAATAAACGAGATTAAAATATAAAGTTCTCTTATGCCATACATTTAAAAAACGAATTTTGAAAAACGACACTTAAAACGCAGGTTGAAAGGTAACGGGCAGATGGAAGAACAAACAAGTAGACGGGCGGACAGACAAAGAGCCAAAAAGTATTTTAAAAAAAGGTTCTGTTTTATCATATACTTCAAACTAAAAAGAAAAAAAAATTGTAAATTGGACTGTTAGTACGGAATCTGAAAGGTATTTGTACAGACTAGCAGGCTGACAAAACTACATTCGTACAAACAAACAGACAAAAACTATAAAAGATATAGGTATCTGATGCAATACCTTAGAAAAAAATTATCGACTGTTTACAACGGAATTTGAAAGGGGGATACGGATTGACTGACGGAAATCTCCGAGATTCCATAACCAATTTCTAATTTTTTAAAATTGCTTTGAATTAAACAAAGTAAACTAAAAATATTTGCATTACTCTCCTTTTCTCTTCCACACTAATTTTAAATTGTAAGAGGTAGAAGATATTACAATCATTTGTCCGTATGTCTGACCGTCACCCGACATAATAGAACGAACCACAAATTCCACATATAAGTACAGTGTTACGTAAATCTGAAGCGAAAAGTTAAACAAGGATCCATTCCCAATTTCCAAAAAAAAAATAATTCGCAATATATTTAAAATCTAAAAAAAATTAATGCCCATTTAAGTAACAATTATATTTTGATTCAATATTTTCACGTTGTGTTAAAATGAGTTTCGCTTTAATTTTTAGAGCAAGTAATTGTACTAAATTATTATTCTTCTGGCTAAAATTCATTTAGCAAACGATAAATACTAATTGAATTTACGAAAGAAAGTTAAGGAAGATAAGCAATTTTAACGTCCAAATAAGAACTAAATACTGTATTTTATTCATTTCGTTTAGAAGCTTTATAAACTTAATTTTTTTTACTAAGCTTCGTGTGTGGAAGCAATTCTAAAGGACAGTTACTGTTAAAAACCACTTCTTGTTTCATTGTTTTGCTGTCGAACGATTTTATAAATGCTCTAAGTACTTTTCTTGAATGTAAGGCTTGCAAAAATTCTTTTAATAACTCTTTTCGACCGGCGGTCAGGTGGCGCTGATTTAAAATTATGAGATTAAATTTGGAGTTTTATTGAAAAAAATGCGTTAAACAGCATTAATGCCCACAAACTCCTTAAAAATAAAGTCATTTTTTTTTATACAACTAACGAATGGTACAAGTCAGCTCCTTCAGTATCGAAATTTTTGAAGAGCTTGTGAACATTCTCTTTACTACCCGCATGATCGTGCGAACCCGGTCGGAAAGGGATAAACAAGATTTATGAGCAAATTCCTCATTTTAAATAAGTAATCAGTGACACACACATATAACAATTTGTGTACCAATGGTATAAACAGGTTGTGTACCAATTCCACAGGTATATAACAATTGATAACTAAAATAATATCAACACAAACAATTGGAACAATTTTGCCAGACTTATCCAAGCTCTCGCATAATTTGTTGCCATAACTTTTCAGATTGTTTATTCTTATATATTTCATTTATATAATGATTTAATTTATTCTTATATACTTTTTTCACTAAAGATTACGTGTAACCGAATATTTTTAGGGTACTAACATTTTTTTTCTTCTAAAATTGATTAGATCAATTAGATCAAGGTTCTCTGAGAAACTCATGCTTCCATTTACAACTTGATAAAACAACTGCCTTTTCGTTATATTTTTAAAACAATAAAGTAGAAAATTTTTGATTGAGAACTTTTGCGAAATGCATTTTAATATTTATCTTTATTTTTCAGTTTGGAAAAAAGTTATTTCTTGAAAATAAAGAAAGTAAGTAGACTTTTATATATTTTCACAATTATACTTTACAGTTGAAGAGAAATTATGCATTCGTATGGCCTAAGTTAGACATTTTTTCCAATAAAAACATCTTAAATTTTCATCTTGTTTAAAATGTCAAAAAACAAGTGTTCTGAAAGTTAATAGATTCTAACTTTGTACTATAGGATCCAAGTGGACTGATGTACATAATTTCTATAAATAATAAAATGAGAAACAAAAAAGTACAAACAATTGTAAATATCCCTAACAATATCACAAGAAAAGACTCAGTTTCAGATGAATTCAGTTAACTTCATTTTAAAACAAAGTGCGACTTGGTGGACATTTTTTAACTATTTGGTTTGGATAGCTTCGTAGGAAAGAATTGAGAAAGTTTACAAAGAGATGGCGAGTTTGCGAAATCTACTTTGTAGGCAAACTCATTCTGCTTCTTGCACTCCACGCTTAAGTCTAAGATTTTATATTAAGTTATATCCATTTAAGACCGGCGATCAGATGGCGCTGATTTAAAATTATGAGACTAAATATGGAGTTTTATCGAAAAAAAATAGTTAAACAGCATCAATGCCAGTAATTCTATAAAAAGACATTTTTTATACAAATAAGGAATGGTACAAGTCAGCTGCTTCGGTATCGACAATTTTGAAGAGCTTGAACATTCTCTTTTATACCAGCATGATTGTGATAGCTCGGTCGGAAAGGAATATATAACAATAAATATAGTAAGTGGGATAGTATTGAGTCAAGTTATACTGTTCAGAGGGTTCAATGAATACTAATTTATAGTGTTTTCTTAAGCTCTTAGTTTTTATCCATTTTTTTAAATGGCAAGATATGACACTGTAGAAACTATCGAAACCTCGATCTCGCATTAAAATTTGGTAAGTCTGCACTTTTTATTAATAGTTCACTTTTTTACCCACAATCTATATTGTATTTTTACGCATTTGGTGAGTGTTGCATCTTGCACTTTTTATCACCTAGTAAATGGAGTTCTTTTGTGCAGTTTCTTCGAACTGAAGTTGTAAGTTTAGAATATTGTATGTTGTATGCAAATAAATCAAAAGGGCTTTTTGCTCAAGCCCTTTTGATAAGGAGCTGGCTTTTATAGGGCTTTTTTTTTTGCCATGCAAATACGAAAATAATTCGCACCGACGCGGGAAAAAAGAAGACCTCGCGAAAAGAACATTCTTCAAGAGATCAAGAGAGAGTTTTTTGAAAAAAAAAAAATAAAAAAATAATCAAAAAAATCCAAATGGAATCAAAAATAAAAAAAAAATTAACTTTATTATTCGTTTGCAAACAGTAAAAAGTAAAAAAAAAAAAAAATGACCAAATAATTTTTTTTAAAAAATATTTTTTTCAGATTTTTTTTTTTTTCTTTTTAAAGTTGAACTTTTTTTGCGCAATAAAGACCGAAAAAAGAATTATAATAGCAAAGAAGTTAAAAAAAAAAAAAAAAATTATCTAAATAATCTAAACTCACTAAACGGATATCCATATTTTTTTATTTTTTTTTTTGAAGGATTTAGAGATAATTTGAATTTTTTTAATTTTTTTAAACTTAAAAACGCTGAACTGCTCTGAAGCCCTGAATGCTTTTGCTTGCTAAATATTAATAAAAAAAAGGAAAACAAAAATATTTGAAAAATATAAAATTTTTTTAAAGCATTTTTAATAAAAAATAACACAAAAAATCAAAAAGGAGAGTAATTTTTTTTAAAAATTAATAAAAAAGAAAATATATAGATAATTTATACATGCAGAAGAAAAAAACGAATGAGTCATGCCTGGAATTTGATATGGAACATTTTATTGTTTTACTTATGTTTATTACGTTACTATGTTCAATTTAACAGACAGATGGCGCATCAATACCGTGTGTTGGCTGCAGAAATGTTCAGTTCTGACCACATGTCCTTCTTTTTGGTGTATACGTTTGCCTAGTTCTTTCATACAGCCAACGCACGGTAGTGAAGCGCCATCTTTCGGTTAAATTGAACATAATAAAGTGTAATAAAGTAATAAACGTAACTAACATAATAAAGTGTTCCTTATCAAATTCCAGACATGACTCATTCGTTTTCTGCAAGAATTGTGTTAATATTTCTATCCATTTCTTTTTTATTAAATTTTAAAAACAGGTACTCTATTTTGGGACACCCTGTATATTGTTCAACAATAAGAATATATATTTAAAAATTAAATTGAATAAAAAGCGTGTTTAAACAATTTAATGAAGTTTATGTAATACTGTTTATCTCTCATCATGTAATTACGATATTATTTTTGGATCATGATTATTTTATAATTCAATATATTCAATTATTGAAATCATACTAATTTGTTTATATGAATAATAGGAGTTATGAAACGAATCACTTTTACAAAATCAGGACTTACAAGATATAAGAAATGATATCCATATTTTTCTACAAAAATCTTTCTATCTAAAATTTTACGTGAAAAACGCCCCCATTCCAATCGGGCTAAATTTTTTTTCTGAAAATACCTCAGAGTATGGACATCTCAGCCAAGTTTCAGCTCTAAAATACGACGCGGTTTTTTGGTAAAAATTTTTAAAAAAAATCATTTTAAATTGAATAATTCCTGAATATGTTTGATAAATCCAAAAAACTGCTCATGAGTTTTTAGATATCATTGAGTAGTATTCTCAGAAAAATATCCGCTCATAAATCTGATCTAGCGATCATTGTTAAAAATGCGATTTCATTTTTCAAAACAAAATTTTCATTTTAAAATCGTTTGGTACACCTTAGGTTTTTGTCTCTACATTTTCCTATACCATCAATCTATAACATATATATTTTTTCATGTTTTTAAAAATATTAGATGGTTATTAAAAATAAATAAAATATTCTTAAAACCCGATTTTTCGCACTAAAATCCTTTTGTGCTAAAGAAATTCTACCAGATTGAATTTCCCCGCCTCTGTTAGGAGTGCCATCTGCTGGGTAAGTAGTGCGAAAAATCAGGTTTTAAGATAATATTATATTTTTTTAAAACTATCATCTAATATTTTCAAAAATCTGAAAAAAAATTATATATTTTAGATTGATGTTAGAGGAACATGTGTAGAGGCAGAAACTTAAGGTGTACCAAACGATTTTGGTATGAAAAAACTGTTTTGGAAAATAAAATTGCATTTTTAACAATGATCACTCGATCAGATTTACAAGCGGATTTTTCTGAGAATACTACTCAATGACATCTACAAACTCATGAGAAGTTTTTGGGACATTATCAAACAGATTCAGGGAATATTCAACTTCAAAATAAAAAAAGCTTTTATTTTTTACTTAAAATCGTGCCATATTTTAGAGCTGAAACTTGGCTGAGAAGTTGTCCATACTATGAGGTACTTTCAGACAAAAAAATAGCCCGATTGGAATGGGGTCATTTTTCACCGTCTTATCTGGCGAGGGCCTTTAAAAAAAATAATTCTTAAGTATCATTCAAATTTTAAAATCAATTTAAAACTCATGAAAATAAAAAATGTATTACATTAAAAAAACAATTTAGAAATAACCTCAAAACAAATAATTTTAATTAACTATTTCGTTACTTGAATACAATGACTGGGTAAATTGAAAGTTATCATTTTACAATATAAAAATGCTTTTTTCCCATTAAATTTTTTATAAACTTTGAATGATAGAAGACTTGAAATTTTAGATGTTTCTGGTCAATTGGATTTGGAATTTAAGCTTTTTTAATTCCTAATTCGAAAATAGTTTTATTAAAATGTTGGTAAGTTGTAGGACCTGATACCTTAAGTATGAAGTTGAATTCATTGTCTTAATATCGCAAAGTGTCGAGTAGCAGCAATCGAGTTTAAATTTATTATACTAAAATTCCGAAGTTCACTGAAGTACAATCCTAGAGGAGGAAGGTCCTACCTCCCTATTGGCTGCCATGAGATCCGTTAAGAACGCCATTGGAGAGGAAGAGATGTTGTTCTGTTCAAACATTTGCTCTTGCATTTTTCATCTTTAGTAGTTCTTAGACAGCCCTCTCGGCTCTATTCTAACCGTTTTATGTTTATGCCTTGGGCCGGATTCGATGAATGAGAAAGGGCGCTTCTTCGCTTCGCGCCTCGCTGTTAGCTGTTGATTTAGCTGAGTACAAATTAGTAAATTTAGTGAACCCTTTCGGTGAACAATTTAGACTTCAATCTTAGATCTTTTTTAAGTACTGTGACGCCGATTAAACGACTAATTATTGGTTAATTGAAACCCTCGTTTAATTTAATTACGTCGTGGTTGAGGAACAAATTGAAAATAAATTTTTGATACACTTTAACATTAAGTATTTTAATTACAAAATTATGTGAATGAAAAGTATTTCTAAAAAATATTACAAAAAGTATTTCTGAAAATGTATTAAATTTTTTAAAGCTTCATTATGTTTTCTGGACAGAGGTGGTGTCTAAACATCATTACTTTCTCAGAATCCTCCATTTTTTGTATTAAAATAAAGAGATAGTGAGACAGATGCGATTTAATAAACCTTTTAAAAGTCATAAGCTTAAGTATGAAAATTTTAATCCGCAAAACTGTTGAAATACGTAAATATAGTGCATGCGTAATTTTGTGGAATTGGTACAGGTTTTGCATAAATTAGTGGACTATACGTGTATCATTGGTTTATATAAAAAATGCAATGTTGCAATTATATTTTTGAAAAAAATTTGTTTAACTTTTTATACATCTAAAAAAGTCTAACCAACTGCATATATAATTTTCAACTAAATAGTAAGTTTGAATGAAAATAAAAGCCCGATAGTGTGCAGTTAGAGGGGGGTCGCAGAGAGTTGGTCACTTATATGAATGGATTTTTGAACAATTTTTTTTCACAAAATTGAGATTTTGATGCCTCAATAACCTGGATAATATTTTTTATAAAAACCTCATATACCATCACTTATAAACATATTTTTGTAGTTATAGTACAAAGGATATATGTGCCCCATGGTTCTTAAAAAGTCCCAGAGGGCTAATGTATTTGATTTTATGTTTATTGCAGTTTCAGCTACAAAACGCCAGATTCCACCGACTTTGAATATTCGTAATGCCCCGAGTGAGATCCTGGAAATCATGGCAGGTGATAACAAATTTCTGGAATGTGAGGTGGGTGGCACTCCCCCGCCTACGATCCACTGGCTAAAGGATGGCTTGAAAGTTTCACAGGTAAGCATATAGAATTCATGGTTTGTGTCGTTAGCGCGGAGACGGGCAACTTTAACCTTTTAAGACCGCCCATCAGATGGCGCTAATTTAAGTTTATGGGAAAAAATTTTAGAATTTTATCGAAAAAATGCCTTAAACAGCATCAATGCCAGCAACTTCTTAAAAACAAATTATATTTTTATACAAATAACGAATGGTACAAGTCAGCTGCTTCGGCATTGATATTTTTGAAAAGCTTGAACATTGTCTCTTATACCCGCACGGATCGTGATAGCTCGGTCTTGAAGGATTAACGACGACTGATTGGTTAGTTGGTAGATAAATTCACCCACCATTACGCCGTCGTTTAAGTTGTTTTTTTATGCGGGAAAAAACGGGTCACGTTAAACAGAGCTTTTAGGCTACCAAAGTGAAATATTAGTTTCCGAGAATACTCTATTTTTATAAAAACAAAAACTCAATATGTCATTAATTTACTTTTCAATGTATAGCAATCAACCAATGTACCGATAAACTAAATTTTCTAGTATAAATTGTTAAATGAGTTGTAATTTAGATAATTATTTAATATTGTTTAATTAAATTAGTCGTATTTCACAAAAAAAACGTTGAAGGTTTTAAGAATATTAAAATTGTAGAAAAATGACCACACACACACACACCAATGTCCACGTATTGTGGGCGACACTGCTTTCGGAGATCAGATAGTTTTTGTCAGGGGGTTGTATTGACTAGAGTCTTGATATCGCCTCCACGCAATGGTAATCAAGCTACTTTTGCCCTTAAAAAATGGTTGTCTAAGATCTAAGTCCGAAAAATGTGTCGAACTTGACGATTAATGCACTCGTTGTTGTTATTATTTTACTTTCAACAATCTGTTTTAAAAGCTAGATTTGCTTTGAAACTATTCAAATTTTGTTTGCCATACTTAATTTTTACTTTTTAGTTGCTGTTGTTATGCATAAATCGTTTTTTTTTTAATATTCTCATTTTGTTTGAATAAATTATATTGTATGTACTGCAGCTATTGTTAGGGGTTTTAAAATAATTTTTATGTCTAGCTGGGGATAGCTCCAGCTGATGAACAACATTCTGAGTTGAATGGATGAAACATATTTGGAGTCGTTTTCATTTAAAAATTATTAAGCTTAAGATGTATTGTTTTTTAATTATGTTTTAATTGTTAACAAATTGGGTACAAAATGTACTGTGTCATAAACCAAAAAGCATTGGGACAAAAGCCTTTTAAAGCCCCTTAAATTAATCAGTGCTGTATTTTTATTTTTAGAGCATGTATGAAGCTGATATTATGCCCTCCACGCTAGGTCTGGGTTTTACCCGATCTAGACTATTCCTAGATTGTGTTTCTCCCTTCGATGCAGGAAAATATACCTGTGTTGCAGAGAATGAATACAAACGAGCTTCGAGAACAAGTCAAGTGCTGGTGGAAGACAATTTAGAAGCTGAGAATGATGCCATATGCTTAGCTAAGAAGTCATTCGGTGAGGCTAAGTACAAATTCATATCGATTTTCTCCTTGTGACACTTCAGTGTAAAATGAACACGTTCAGAAGTGGTATTAAGTTGGTTTTAGTTAATCTTAGTCCCGATTTATGAACATACATGGTTATTTCCCATATACGGTGTTGGCTATTATAGATTATTGATCATAGGTTATTCAAATAGTTTATTCCTGCTACTGAATTGCTGCTGTTCCTTTTACAAAAACCATTCATTTCCCTCTAGTAATCCACCAAAAGAGGCAACGCAATCCATCTTAAAGTACACCGTTAGAAAGACCTCCCATATGCCCTATTAAATTTTTTTTTGTCTAAAACTATAAAAACAATATTCGATCAATAACTATATAGGAAAGGAAACATTGAGTAAGTGTGTACTCGGTACATGGAAGACCGAACTTGTGTAAACATACTTGGTTCACACCCGTAGTTTAACAGTTCATTTGAATAAAGGCTGTTTTCGAATCGAATAACTCAAAATCAACTTAGGGTTAAGTTCAGACTACATTTTCCCTTCAAAGTATCTGAATGTTTAGGAAATATTGATTATTAAAGTTGTTTCTTTGTAAGAAATGGTCCATTTACGAAAATTTGATTTAAATTTCCCAATTTGTTTTAATTGTATGGAAAATAGTAAAAACTATTTATAAATAATATTATGTTTAGATTTTAATACAAAATAATTTTCTAATTTTAATAACCATGATTACTGCTGAAAAAAATATATTATAACGGCCAGAAGTTTAAATCTATCAAAGTTGGTGAATACATAAGTATTACAGGTTCTCCTGCCAGAATTCAAATGTGGACACATACTAGATTAGAAATCATGGGAACCGATGTGCAACTGTTTTGTCGAGTTAGCGGAGAACCCCAACCACGAGTAGTTTGGAGAGGACCGAACAAAAAACTACTCGTGGATCCCAAAAAATACCAGGCAAGTTAATTTGCCATTAGTTTTACAGTATATTGAATGTTCTTAACTTTCAACAAAAAACAGTCTCTCGTTAACTTTCAGCAAAACTTAGTTACTCAGTTATACTTTATTTTGACGTAAAAAACTCAATGTGTTTTTGCCATAAATAGCATTATATGAGACAGACTAATGGTTTTCAATGTAAAAGTTCAGAAAAATAATAGTAGTCATTTATGCTATATCCCTTCTTTATAAAACTGCGTATGATATAAGGTGAAGAATATAATTTGATTAAATTGATATTGCTTTTAAAGTTTTAAAAAAATTACAATTAATATTAAAAAACTAAATCTGCGCAAACTAAAACATTAATTGGAATATTAAGTATTTTGGAAGTATAGAACAACAGTTAGGTTTGTAAAAATGTTAAAAATTTAATTTCGTTTACTATTGTGACATGAAATGCATTGCAACAAACCACTGCAAGCAGCTTTCAAATCAAAATATTATGGTTTTTGTGTATTACATTCAAAGATAGTTTTAAACAAAACGTATCTTTTCAAATAATGTATTCATTTTCTTTACGTTAAAAGTATATTTGCTAATAGAAAACTTTATTATGGTCATGTTTTTGTATCTAAACCAAATTAGGTTATTCTCGAGAAGTTCATTTTATCTTCATTTTTAATTTAATCAAACAAACTTTTTACTTTGTATTTCTCTCATTGATGGCCGTATTACATTGTATTAGTTAAAAAAGCAAAAAAAAAAAATTGAACATTTAAGTTATTTTAATGGAGTTTTGTTTTCGAATTAAAATTAGCTATTCACATACAAATAAGGGATTCTGAAATCTATTTAAGTTAAAATAAATTGCTTTACTTTAAAGTAAACTTTATTTTAAGAATCAAACGTATTTTCGAGCAGTAGCGGTATTTTCCCCAGTCTGTGTCAGAAATTTTTACATTAAAAAAAAAACCGCAGAATCCATAACGAAATCGCAACGGAGTAAATATTCGTTGAATCATCATAGCCTGGTTTCAATTTTTGAGAGTTTGGTAATTGCTTTTCGAAACCTAATAATTATTGGCACAAAATACTACGCATCTGCGAATCCAAGGCGTGGGAACAGTGGATTTCAGGCGAAATGAAAAAAAAAAACTTTCAAATTTCCAGACAATCGACGCCGATGAGGACGGAATTTAATGACGAAATAAACACAATTTACATTTCGATTGTTCTTGCTATTTCTTCAGAAGCTATGATTTAAAAAACAGCTTTGAGTTTTACCGCAAGAAATTGCGCAGGTGTACAAATTTAATCAAACACATTTTTCAATCTTCGTGGTAGTATATATTTTTTGTGGCTGCTCTGTAATTGCGGAGTTTGCATTTCAAATAAGTTTTTATTTCACTGCAACTAAAATGCCGCACAGAACTCATAGGAAGTTTACTGCAAAATCGGTGTTCAAGAGTCGATTCATTCTTTGGCAGAATGCCTCATATGCACATGGACACTAGACTAAAATATTTTAAATAAGTTGAATATTTTCCCGGACTTTCTCTTATTTAATTAAGTTTAACTAATTACTACTTTAATATTGATCTACGTAATAAGATACTATTTAATACGATCCCCACGTACGTTTGTAGGATTCTCCCCTCAGATATTAAAATTTTATAACATTTAGATAATAGATAAATATCTAAGAGTTATTGATACGTTATTATTACTTTGCTTAACTTTTTTTTATTTAATGCGTTTTTCTATGATCTGAAAAAATTCGACCATACATAATACCTTTTACAGTTGCATCTTATCTTTTACTTTAGTTAATAATGAAATAATATTAATAACGTACTTAACAGTTAAATAATACTTACTATCACTTCTAGCGCAGTTTGAATAATGCAAGAAATTTATTTTATAAAGATATGCCAAAAAATTGTTTAAACACAAAGTTTTACAAGACATATATTAACTTACAATTCAAATGAAATGTGCTGTTTTATTTTTGACCAGGTTATGCCAAGTGGTGATCTTGTTATCAAAAATATATTGTGGTCAGATATGGGAGGCTACATTTGCGAAGCAAGTAACGCTGAAGGCTCTGATGAAGCCATGGTTTTTCTGTATCCTACAATGGTAATCTTTTGAGAAATATTTTGACAAATTAAACTATCCTAATATATTTATGTGAAGTAACTTAGTTTAATAGAATATTTAATAATTCAACCAACATCCTTTTTTGTAGTACAATTGCATTTGCATTGAAACACTTTTAATTTTCGACAAAATTTTCAAATAAGTTTTCTAAAATGCTTATCAGAACTTTTCAAAGGTATTTTAGACAAACAACTTTCCCATTATATATACATTCATAACAGGTCGCTTAAAGTTGCTTTTATATTTTACCGTTCAACCACAATAACCAGAATAGCTTTCAAAATAGTTTTATCAATTTTTACAATTAGCAATGAAATTTATGCATAATCAATAAGATAAATAATTTTTTATCAAAAATAAAGCCGTTAAAATAAACATGTTTAATTTCTTTTCAGCCCGAAGGTGATGGTGAAGTTTAGAAAAATATTTTGTTCTCCAAGGCATCGCCGCACAGTACGTCATCATCTTTTCCAGCTTTTTAAAGAGAATTATTTGTATACATATTGTTTAACAATCATGCATTTTCCATTTTTAATTTTCATATTGATTGTTTAAAGCAAAAAAACTCTGGATTAAACGCCACAACTTTATTAATACTTTTGTTACAAAGCTTAATACATTGAAAAAGCTTTATTTTAATTAGATAGTAAAATTACTGAGCAAGGGGGATCACTCTTAACAACGCCCTTTGAAAGTTGAGCAATCAATTCCGATATTCTTGCTTATGAAGTAGTATGATATTGCTATTAATGTGTATAGATTCAAAATATATGAGTTATCATTCACCTATCATTTTCGAAAGTAGATTAAACATACAAAAATAAAAAAAATGTACTAACACATAAATTTATGTAAAATTTCTTTGTTTTATTGCTAAAATAAACTATCATATTACAATTACAATTTTGTTTATTCCTTTAAATTTATTACATGACATACATGATAAGTACTAAAACATTTTTCTACATAAATAAAATTGCAAGCACTTGATTTGAATTATTTATAAAGCTTCATTATAATAATAATTTATTTTATTGCACAAAACATACCAACAAGAATTTAAGGGAAAATAAACAAACAAAAAAAAAGTAGTATTAAAGTAGACAGAACAAAAATGGTCACAGGGACCATGTTGGCAAACATATAAAAGTAGATGTTAATAATTTACAAACACAAAAAAGAACACATATTAAATCACAAGTAAAAATATCATTAAGGCAACAGAAGTGTCGGGGGTCTATTTAGGATGGTTATTTAATACAAATATGAATTAGTTTACACTAATTTTATTTTAATAATAGTCGTATGCAAGAATCAAAAATAGTTATCTTGATTAGGTATATCATACAAAAGATTTTTTAATTGGTTTTTTAAAGGTAGTAAAAGATTATTTAAAGATTCTATTTCAAGCGAAACTTTGGTGTAATATAAATAACAATATTTATATCATTCTTGAACCTAAAAAGAACAATTTTCTGTAAAATTATAAAGTCTTCTTGGGTTCATACTTTCTTGGCACTTTCTACTTACTTGGGCACTTTCGCAAATTAAATAAAAGATTACCTACAGAACTATTTGTGTAGCTAATAAACAAATGACATTCTAAGAAATTTAAAGATGTATCTAATCAAAGCCTGTTTGCAGGTACAATGTGTGTGTTTGGGGGGGGGGGGGTGGGTGAAAGGGCGCATTGGTTTTACAAATCTTAATTTTAATATAAATAAATTACCACTTACTATACTTATTGCAATATGTATAGTCTCGGTACAGTTTTTCAATCGTAGGCTGTGTATTTTTTGTGTCAGTCTTGCACAGTCAGTAAAATAAATTGTTTTTGGATTCATTTTTTGCAAACTAATAGTTGAATTCTTAACATCACACATCTTTCCGCTGCCAAGTTCACGAATTTTAAAGATCTTGTATTCCCCTTCCTTTTAAATATTTTGCTTAATTACGCCATTATAATGTATCTAATTTCTTGAAATCTTCCTTAATGTGACATTTCTGTTATGGAATCTGCTTAATAATCATTCTTACGCAGTGGTTTCTTTCGCGGGTATGAATACATGCTTTCCTCTAAAATTTGAGATCTTCATCCATTAAAAAGGAAACATTTGTGTAATTTCAGGTTTACTTCACCAATGTTTAAAAAGAATATGCGTAGCAAATCTCCACGAGATAGCAATTTGGCACCGCTACTTGGTTTTTCATTGAAGCAATAACAAATATCTGTTTTCGAGGCATTATTTAGTAAAACGAACTTCATATGCACCTTTGAACAAAGGACCGAAACTCATACAAAGTTGTTTTTGCCATCTATTTCAAAATAACGCATAAGATTTATTGAAATGTAACAAAGTCTTTTGAGCAGTTACAAAGGGTTAACATCTTTTCTGCCATTACCATTTACAAGAATTTTTTTTAGTTGCTTTAACTAGAGGCAGTAACCATTAATAATGCAGGGGAGGGGGTGGAGAAACATGTGTGTCCCAGTATGACTTATGGTGTATCGCTTTTTCCATTAAAAAGCTAACTCCATTGCTAAAGCACCGCTCCCCCCCCCCCCCACCCCTTAACCACGCGACGGCCCTGACAGTATTTAAATTGTGGTGTATTTTAAATGTTTTTTTTTATATAAATACTTAAATCTGTCCTTTTTTAGTTGATTTTTAGATAGGAAAGTTTAAAAGTTATCGACATAATCAGTTTTAGGGCTTAAAGGGCTATAGTAATGTTTCGATGCCAATTCGGATTTTTTTCTCTGAACCGTTACTAAAGCTTCAATGGTTTTTAATATTCTACATCTTTTTTATATTTTAAGACTTTTCATTGTAAAATATGTTGTTTAGAGCACTACATTGACTTCAGTTTAGTTTTTTTAAGGACAAGGTTTTCTTTCAGCCTTGTTTATTTTCCAATTAACCATGACGAGCTTCAATGAGCGAATGCTGTTTGTTGTATGGTAAAGCGAAAAACATTAACACATAATTGTACTGCCACCTATCGGCGTATCTCTAACGATCATATCCCTTTAAGAACGAGTTATCACGATCGTGCGGATAAAAAAGAAAATGTCAATCTCTTCAAAAATATCGATACAAAAGCAACTGACTTGTACCATTCGTTATTTGTATAAAAAAAATGACTTAGTTTTTATGGAGTTGCTGGCATTGATGCTTTTCAACGCATTTTTGTCGATAAAACTCCAAATTTAGTGTCATAATTTTAAACCAGCGCCATCTGACAGCCGGTCTTAAAGGGATACAGTTAAACAAATATAAAAACATCCATACACCGTTCATCACGATCCTCAATGGTAATACCGTTATGAAATATTTTTACCCTGACCAGAGACAAGTTGCACTTTGTCTAGCAATGTATTTTAAATCCTTAACGATTTGTGTCCCTTGTTCTCTTTACACTTTTTTTAATGTCCATTTTCATCATCGTTTTATCTTAGACAAGCATATCTCTGTACCCTAGGGTCTCTTCTACGGGTTTTCCACACTACTTTTATATATGTATGGAATTTTACTTTTAAAAATCACAAAAGCTCTTCCATTTTAAGGTATCTTAGATGGCGAAGTAAGGACTTTTCGTATTGTTATTTCAATCTTAGATCTTTAACTTTCTTGCAAAAATTATTCATGATTTTGTAATCCAAACATATTTCCGTAAAGACAAACCCATTTGAGCAAGGGAAATTATTTAAAAGTTAGCTACAATTACTTTTGCTACCACTATTTTTTAAAAATTAATATTTATTTTAAAAAAAAAAACTTTCCATCCATTAACTCTTCATCTTAAAAACAAATAGATTAAGAAAAGCTTGAGGACTATGTGTTCTTGAACTTGCCTTTCGAACATAAGTTGTAGTAAATTACTGTTTAATTTAGCGATTCAGTCGGATGTGACACTGGGTTGACGAGATCAGGTTTTCCTGGCTCAAACAGGCCTAGCTAAACCAAATCTAATTTTCTTGAAGAAATTCTTCATGATTTTGTTATCCAAACATATCTCCATTAAAAGACAAACCAAACCCATTTGATCAAGAAAAGTTATTTAAAAATTAGGAAAAAAAAAGTTTTGCTACCACTATTATTTTAAAATGAATATTTAAAAAAAATTAACGTGTCTACTTCCTTTCTCTGCGCTGCGATACTAAAAACTCTTTCTGTTCGGTTCCATGGACCACATGTTCTTGAGCTGGTCTTACGAACGAACATTTGTTATAGCGAATGCTGGGCGTTCACCTGGGCTGAGATATTCGCGGCATTTAGTCGGCAAAGTTGTGAAACCTTATAAATCCGCTTAATTGCAAATGCCGACATTGCGGAAGTGACGTCTAGCGTCATCCAGGGTTATTACACGATGGTGCTCTTTTCGCCGTTTTTGGCAATCATACTTTAAAAACATTTTTTATGTGGGCTTGGTTTCACGTGGTACTGAAAGTAACAAAACAACCAATTTAATTGCAGTGCAGTACGGAGAGCGTGACCTCATTCGAAACATTCCCATTAGAAATGCTTACAAATACATTTGCCTTACGTTAGTTATACCCCTCACAACACGCAAGTTTAATACTTTTGGAGAACGCTGATGCCGAAGGCGTCAATCTCTCCGGTTTGGTTTGAATTATCGTCGCACTAGAGCTACACGAGGGCTATTGGCGACGGGTGTCGTATTTTACAACCACAGTCAGGTGACGAGCCAACACCTGAATAGGCACCCAACGCAACCGTTAAGGGCGACATCGTACGCAGCGTTAGGACTTTGAAGGATATTTTACGTGCACTCCCTTACACGGGGTATTATTCGTCGGACATTTTTGGCTGCACGGGCCGTTTATAGGTCGGCAGCTATTTTGGCGATGCCCGGACCCGAACCTGGGACCTTTCGCATGCTAAGCGAGTGCTTAACCGACTGGGCTCCCCAGTCCCTCAATCTCTCCGGTATGGCAGGGTAAATTAGACCTGTTTGTGAAGTAAATACATAAAAGGTTCAACCCAGGTAACCCTGGGTTGCATAAACAAACGTACATATACAAGGCAAGACGATAATTACAAAGCAAGGAAAGACGATACTTTCAAGACAAGACAACTAGCGAACTTAATCTAGATCAAGGGCGGAGCCTAAGTGGAACGTCATGAGCTCTGGGCAGTTAATCGAGTTCTGAGTTCGATTAAGTTCTTCCAGTTCAGGGAACACGATTAAACTATTTAATATAGATTAAATTTATATTTGTTTACATTTTCCTCAGATTAGGTTAGGTTTGAAATATCATCGCACCAGAGCTACACGAGAAACGCTACTCTAGAACCCCCCCCGGTTCAAGACTTCTAGATTAAAGTTTGCTAGTGGAAACGGAACTTTTTTCCGAAATGGATCGATTTAAGCTAGCTTAAGCTGATCTGCACTAAACTCGCTAGTGGAAACTGGCCTTTAGAGTGTAGTGGTAGTTATTTGTAAATAAGCGCCATCTAGCGTTGGGGGTTTATTGAAGTTGCGCATATATAGCACTTGCTGAATGAAGATAGATTTCGAGCCTGGATTGGCGAATCAATCTCACATGTGTACAAGGCACCAATCGGAGCACCGATCAAAAGAAGGCAGATTTGAAAGCTGGACGGAAGCGCGTCACCTGATACAAGACAGCTTATTGTAAGCCACACTGGCGCATTCTTCGCCCCTTGCCGTCTCCGATGAGTGAATAGTTTTGGAAGTGCGGAACTAATAATGAATATGCTCACAAATCTATAATATTTAGCTTCCCTCGTCTTGCTTTTGCCTTTTTCACATAATTTACAAGTCTTTGTGTAGTTCTAGTGCGACGACAACTGTCCAGTTACCCAATCCACAATTACATCTTAAACAAATTTTTAAAGAAGGCATAGCTAAGTTATTATGATTCTTAAAATAAAAAGCTCTTCTCATATTTTTTTTAAGTTTCAGGTAGTGTGTATTTTAAAATTAAATTACTTGTAAACTAAACCCATTCCTCAAAGAAGATTTCCATATAAAAGCACGCACTACAACTTCTGAAATTTGTTTTGCTTTTTTTCGCATGGTTCTCGTTTATTCGGTTTGGATATAATATAAAGTTCGTTCAGTTTTCTCTTTTGCTCATGCGGTGAAGTTGTCTTTTCCACTGATTCTTCAATAACCGTTTTTATTTTAAAGGTAAGCTTGTAATTCTTATCATTGCACTGTATTTATTTTCGTATGATCTTAATCTGTTGTGGCCCTCTAAATTGCGGTTTTAAGGGGAGTTAATGTAATTCGCAATTAGTCATGTGGATTGGATCGTTTGTATTAAAGATGATTGATGCACATTGTTAATAATTTCCAAAACAAAATTGTCGATGTTTTCTGAATCTTTTTTGTATTCGAAGACCTTATGTATAAGTATTACATTAAATGTTGAAGATAACTTACAATACTATACGACGAATTTCAATAAGTATTCTTTGCAAATCCCAATATTCTTGGTAAAAGTTCATTACAATTGTTCTTAATGTTAAAATTTTTCACCCTTCAAAACTTTTATAATAAAAAAAAAGATAGTGAATGGCAATTCAACATGTTTCGCTTTTACGTATAAAGTAAAATTGGAAGAATTACAGTAAACTCCCGATTATCCGCGGAATTGGGTGGCGCGGCTTCTGCGGATAAGCGAATTCGTGGATAATCCGCAAAAATGAAGAAAATACCTATAAACAAAAATTTCTTCTGGATTTTATTAAAGTAAATTACAGTAATCGTACTATATAGCGTAGGGGAGAGTGTTGTACCTTGGGACGCTTGTACCTTGGGACACTGACAATTTCTACGAATCTATTGGCAATATCCATACATTGTTTATTTCTAATAGTAGCCTTAACCAACAGACATCATCAAAATAAAATTTAACACTAGCATCATTGAATTGATGAATTGGTGACAAAAAATATTTCATTACCCCAAAGTAAATAATTTTCTCATTCTAATATAATTTTTTACCTATGTACTTTTACAAAAAGTCAACTGCATTTTATTTTCTTCATAAAAGAGAAGATTTTAAAATATTTTGGTTATGAGAAAATAATGATAATGCATTTAGATTGGCCACTATCTTGCTTTTATTTAAACCATGAAGTGTGTTGTACCTTGGGACAGTAAAGCATATTGTATCATCATATAATGTTAAATAATTTGGACTTGCAATTTTGCTGTATAATTTAAATTATTCTTGAATTATGAAGTTTTATTTGTGTATTTCCTTGAAAAAACAATAAAGTTTATTTCCTGACACAAATTCTTTCAAGTGTATGACTATTGACTGAATTATTAAGTATGTCCCAAGGTACAACATGATGTTGTACCTTGGGACAGTTTATCCTTTCTACTTTAAATGAGTGGCAATTTTTGAATTTCAAGCTGCCAGAATTTAAAAAAATATATTATAGAGGAATATATTGGTGTGTTGAAATGCTGCTTTTAAATTTTTATTTTGACTATAATTTTTGAAGAAAAACATTAAAATGTAAAAATTGTCCCAAGGTACAACACTCTCCCCTATACAAATTTACTTACTTTAAAATGTCTATTAAGTTTCTCCTATTCCATACTGCAAGCACGTTTGATTTTTAGAGGATCCGTTTTTTATTTAGTTGTAGTTCGTCTTGAATTGTCAAGACAACTTTTTTTTAGTTTCTCATGCATTTCGCTAGTATCAGTATCACAAAGCAATTTAATTAAAATAGCGAGCAGTTTATTTTACAAAAGTGACGCTTTTTGACAAAAACCTGTTCGTGATGTGAACCTGGCTGAACAGTCATTCTTATTTTAATGCGTTCGTTGTTCTTGCGTGTAACTATTTAATCAAATCATTATTTAATTAAGTCACGCTTCCTTAGTAATATTTATAAATGTGTGACTATTTTGTGATTTGGATTGGTTTCACAAAAAATAATTTTATACTCTAGCTAATTTTAATTTACTATGTGTTATATTATAGATACTAAATTGTTAAGTTGTTTCTTCTAAACCATAAGAGGCATATATTTTGCCTATCTCAATAATTTCCTTTACAGTTTTATTTCTTAATATTTGCATATTTTCTAATAATTACAATTATATAAATTTTTCTTGAACGTTTCGAATTTACGATATGCTAAATATTTTATAATTGGAACTACCGTCGCAGCAGGTATCTTTTTCCATGGAGGGTAACTTTAGCCAACACTTCGTCAAAAGATTTGTTTCCTAATTTCTCTTCATAAAATGATCCCATTGTAAAATGTTTTACATTTTTGGAAAGGTGGAAACATTGCTTTTTGTTTCGTGTACAAAACATTTCCTTCTAATTTTGGCAATCCTATAACTGACGTTTGTACTCTTATGAGCATTTAATGACAGAAATCTATTTTGTCCAACTTTTGTCTGGAACTGGAACACCTTTAAATATTGAAAATAGCTAAGTAAAAAACTCTATATTATTCTTTTATTTATGGGGATGAATATTACACCATATGTTTTAATCTTTGTTGAATACTTTTTAAGGATCAACCGATGGCAACTTTCCGCCAATGCTGATTGTTGTCCTATTGTTCAAAAGTTGCATCGGCAGATGTTTTCCGCTTTCAATCGGCCGATGCTCATGGAAAAACCAAAATATAAATTTCCGTAAATCCATGTGTAATCCATAAAAAGATAGGAAATATCCCAACGATTCCCCCGACTTCCATATTTTTTTAAAACTGTATGTCTGGGGTTCCAAAAGTCGCGAAACTCCGGTGGATCTGAAAGTCGCGGAGCTCCGGGGATCCGTAAGTCGTGGAACTCTTTGGGGATCGGAAAGTCGCGAAACTCGGGTGATCCAAAAGAATTGAGGCAATTTGGTCATTGAGACCCCCTAATCTGGAGGAAAATGTAGGATTAAAAAAACAAAAGAACCAATCTAAATAACAAATTTGCTACGCAAAAAAATTGTCAGAGTAATATCAAATCTTATTTTTTTTCTGACCCTAATATAAAAGAAAATAATTCAAATTTCTTAAAAAGTCAATTGAAGGTTCTTTTTCTCATATCGAATGTAAGCATCCTAACAAACTCTTTATCGTAATAGTTTGGTGATTTTTCTAAGCTGTTACTGATTCTAAATAATGTTAAAAACACAATATTAAAATGTTGCTGTATCTAGAAACATATTTTTTACAATGGAAGCATTCAATGCAAGATCATAGTACAAAACAAGCTATTGCAATGCAAACAATGGGAAAAACACCCGATTTTTAAATGCTTCCCCAGCATAAAAACAGCTTGTCACGGCATTGGTTTAAAAAAAATGAATAGTACTGCCTAATAAGCTAACGCAGTACAATCTTCTAATAGGAACAGTGTCGCATTGTAACTTGCTTAGAGTCTCGGGCAATTTTTCTCCAGGTCTGACATCAGTATCCACTGTAATCCACCATAAGACAGTATTGTAGGCCCCATTGAAAGATCTGTTTCAAAATATTTTTGCCGTAAGCTTTTCACAAATGATGTGCTGAAAAATTGAGCATTAAACTATACTGTCATCGTTGCTTCACCGACACACTTGCTTGCCCACCTATATGCGCTTCCTTCCTTAATATCCATAGATCTAGCGTATAAAGAAAATGCAACTAACTAAATAAATGTATTTCTGATCTTAGAATGAAAAGAAGTACAACATGGCTCAAAATGTTTCGAACACTTCTTATATGCTTAGCTGTGTCGGGTTCTGTATCAGCAATCAAGCTTTTCCGTCTGTACTAGTTGAACTCTAAAGAAGACCTATTTTTAGAATAAATTTATGCAATGATTTTTAGAATAAATTAAGGCAATAAATTAATGCTTTAAAGACTTTTACTGAAACTGCTTACTGTCAAGATAATTGGAAATAAAAAGTAATTTATGTCATGGATGTCAGAGCACCAACTCAAAACTACCTTTGACTTTCACCATTTTGTTCTGAAAAACTGAACAAATAAAAGTGAAAAAAGAATGATGAATATGGCCTGGATCCAAAGTTAACTCGTGTCCTTATTTATTTGACACAAAAATTTAACCCAATTTTTTAGAAATTCTAATTTATTTATGCTTTTTATTTTGATATTTTGTTTCTTTAAATATATTTATTATTTACTTTAAACATTTTCAGTATTTCTCTAATTTTTTTTTTGCAGAGCTGGAACATGCTTACTTTGTATGTTGAAAGTACTTTGGCCAGTCCTTTGTCCGGATGCAGGGTAATTCGTCTTGATCCCCGAGCATCAGTTAGAGCTGTGATAACCAGTTACTTGCTTGCCGTTGAAAGTGATGGGCCAACTCCAGGGTTAGCAGTTTATGATTCTGAAATGAACAAGCTTGATTGGTCTGAAAGCCTCCAAGACATCGGGATAGAGACTGGCCACAAATTGTATATTGGACATACAAGTAAGTTTTTGCCCTATATAGTTGAATACGTTTATAGCATCATTCAAAGACTTCAATAACTGACATTATTAAGGGCTAATGATTTTAAAAGACATCGAGTCACAAAACCAAAGTGCTTCTGTGTTAATCCAATGGGAAAAGTATTTTCTAAGCCTCATTTCTCTGGAATAAGTTGAATGCTGAATACTTTTACAAAGTATTTTTTTCTGTGATACATGTAGATGGCTTACAGCGCTCTTTAATCCCAATTTTTGAAATTGGTTCAAATAATTTGTGCAAAATTATTCATTGAAAATTTTGTATAAAAAAAATTTAAACAATTCCAAAGAGTGGGTTACTGTCAGTTAGTAAAAAAAAATTTATAGTGTATAAAAAAACGTTTCAAAAATATTTTATTCAGCCAGAGAAATGTGGCTTAGAAATAATCTTTTTTATTGGATTAATACAAAGGCAACTTTGGTTTGGAGACCCACTGTCCTTCAGGCTCGTTTGCCCTTAACCAATGATCGATAAAAACTTTGGGATATTACGAACACATTTATCTACATTTTCTCCCAATTTCCACATTAATTTGGCAGAGGTTGACATTAAAGATGCAAAGCATCAAATGAAAAAGATTGTCAGCTACTGACATTATTCTTTTGCACGATAATGAATAATGTTAGTAGTTAATCGAACACAAGCCAGTGGTTAATGGTTACTTTAAAATGTATGCATGGGAAATCTAAGCTGAAGCATAGTGTAAATATTGATGCTAACATTTGTGTCACCTATTGTCCTAATGCTGAAACGTTAGTTTGTCAATTTCTTGTACCTAAGGAAGAACTATTTATGAACCACTTATATGAATTTATGAAAATATTTCTGACAAATGTTATTGCTGTTAGATTGTTCTTCTCACAATATTATAAGTAGAATTTATTATACCATCTTAAGAAATAACTTGTCAATCGAACTCTAGTTCAAGTTAAAAATGCCATGTAAATTATCAAATCTAGCTTTGTTTTCTTATCCAGTGCTAATAGTATCTTTTGACTAATTTCAATCTGTATTTGCTACATAACATTTTAACAACATCAAAATTACTATTATTATAGGAGGTACTTCCTATGGACCTACGCACTTTGCAGTTGTTGGCATTTCTACACTAGTAATTAGTGTAATGCTTTTCTCCGCTGCTGTTATTTTGTTTTGTGCTACTGGTGGTGGTGTTCCTTTGGATGTGAGTAGTTCAATCGTTTGGACTAATATTTTTTATACATATTGCATTAACATGGATATGAAGATGAGCAAAAAATTAAAAAATTCTGCATTTTAAAATAATGTGTATTTTAAAAATTTATGTAGGGGGAACCAGAGACATCTGACCCAACTCGAAAGTTTTTGCTTGTAAATTTTATAAAAAAAACTATTTATGACTGTGCAAATGCAGATAATTTATAATTCATAAAATAGTACACAATATATATTAGTATTTTTCTGCAGTATTAACTGCAATAGTAGTAAAACATAAATTATTTAAAACTTTAATTTTGGCTCATGTATCCCAATGCATAGGGATACATGACCCACCCATTAGAAAAAATTTGGTAGTAAGACTTAAAATCATAAAAAAAAAAATTTACCTAATAACAAAACTATAACTAATATCATAATAAGTTTACATAGATTTTATAGTATTTTCCGACAAAATTATTTTTTTTATTTTTATTGCATGAATTATGCTTAAACTAACGAAATAATCAAATTTTAAAGTAAATTCTGATCGAAATACAAAACTGGGGCTACTTTTATTTTGCAGAGAAAACATCGGTGGTTGAAGAATCCGTACTATTTAATTAATATCAACTTGAGATGTAGTATCCATTTCAGACTATTTAAAACATTTCACATCGATTCTTTATGCATGTTGAATTGTAAGCTCATTAAAAAAATTCCCTTGTACCTTCCCAGCAAACCTCATGCACCGTAAAGAACCCAGTCATTTACTTTTGGTACTCCCGTGATTTTTTAAAAAATGTGCTTGGTCTACTTTTGTGTTGTATACTAGGGTCACATATCCCCAATTGGCTTGGGTTAATTATCCCTCGTAGCACTTTTTTAGTTTAACCCCAAAGCAAAGTCATTTGCAAATAATTAAATTAGCACTATTATGCATGTAACTAGCTAATTAGCATGAACTAAACAAATAACTAGCTAAAAAAATCTTTCGTTTAAACCACAGAATGTAGACCCAAAAACCTTACGGCCTCAACAATTTACTTTTAGTGCATGAAAACATATTTCTTCGTGTAACTAAACACATTACCAATGATTCAGCTAATTTTTTTTACCATGTGATCAGCTGGCTGAAAGGAAAAAAGTGATGCAACTTTCAACTCACAAAACTTTTCCATTGCTGAGAAAAAGGCATTGGGTCATGTATCCTTATGGGTCAAATGTCCCTAGTTTCCCCTATATATTTTTTTGAGTTGCAAAAAGCACTCAAATGTGGAATACAATTTTACATAATTAAAAAATCTCTGTAAAATCAGTGTAATTATTTAAAAATTCAACTTTATTGATTACTAGCAGTATGGTCCCGCCTTACTGGGAACCCGTTAACTTCGCATTGTTTCCTTTTAGAGGCATGTTTACTTTTGAAAATACACTCAAAATCAAAACAAAATTAAATTCGTGTTGGCGCATGCGCACTTAAAAAAGCAAACACTAATAGAGGATGAAGCATCCTTTGGGCGAGCGCATATCTCAATCAAACTAATAGAGGATGGCGTCAAGCCCCCGTTTTGGCCCAGTCCATGTATTTTCAAGCCCTGTTATGGTCCCGCAATCCCATGTGGATGACATTTTTTTAAAACTAATTATATTAATTAAAAATCACAATCAAATATGAAAAAACTAAGCCTCATGTGCACACATAGGTATTAAAAGGAATCTATATTAAAAATTCCGAATTTTTTAGAGCAGTCTAAGTAGGTCTTTTGCGATCCACAGACATACACACAGACAGACTCTTTCTTTTATTATTATAGATAATTTTTATTCATGAAAGTGAGGAACCTTTGATTAATATTTACCTTGGGCTTTATTCAACCACTTTCAGGAATATTCAGGATGGCTGTTTATTTTCCTTATCATTCTTTTGTCTCTAATTGCAAGAGTACAATAGGGCTGTTTTCATTCTGAAATTTCCAAAACATATTGGTCATTAAGTAGCTTAACATACTTGCCGAGCGGTACATCAATTTTTTAGGAATGTTGAGGTATAGCATAGCACTTAAAAGTACAGTTTGTGCTATGAAAGCCCAAGCTAGATATTTCAATGATTTGAATGTTTTTTTGTAATTAAGTCTGCTCTTGTAAATTTTTTTTACTGAATTCCTTTAAACCAACTGTGGAAACGTTTTACCACAGCGGTTGAAATCACTGGTTAAAACCAGTCAAAAGCGGCATTGCAAAAACCTACTTCTGCTATATTTGAGGCAAAAACTCGAAAACAATGTAAAAACATTCTGGCAAACAATATATATAATTCTGATGAATTTTTAAACCAAAATAAAAAGTAAAATTTATTTACAATTCATATTCAAATTTTATATTGTTTGCACTCTGCTATTGTCTGTAATTAAAGGCATGGTTTAATGGCTTGAATCCGTAAGGATTTCTTATTGTTATGTATCAATGGTAAATTTTAAAGATTATCTCAAATAAAAAAGGTCTAGCAGTTATTGCCATCAATGTATGGGTAAGACTTGTGGAGCTTCTGTAAGTATTAATTTTCAATAGATTTCAAAACTTTACAACCATATAGTAGACTTATAGTCGATACTTGACTCCAACAAGACTCAAATTTCAAATACTGAGCAATTTCATGAATGATAAACTAAATTGCTTTGCTTCAAGAATTTCATATTTATAATTTAAAAATATTGAGTCGCATTTGAAGAGCTTAGTAGTAGAACATGCTTTGCAACAATATGGTAAAAACAAGAAACTGAGCTTTAAAATTTTTCGTTTCATAAAAAGCAGTACTTACAAATGGTAAATTTCTGAAAAAGGGGAAACTTTTTTTATCTTTAATTGAGGGAATAACATGTTCATTGGACTCAAAAATCTTAACTTTTCAATAATGTCACATAGTACTTTCTTCCACTAAGCTCTTCATTTTACTATAAAATATTATGTCAAGGTTTTTAGGAAAGGAAGTTAAATTTTTTGCTATGGTACCCTTTAGTAGTAATTACCAAAACTAGGCATTTAAGATCTATTTTAGTATCTGCTATTTTTTTATGGTTTTTATGGTAATAAACAGTTTCTGGCATTGGCAGAGCAAAAACCAGTTTTTTGCCAACAAAAAGCCACTCCTGTTCAAAACATACCGCTGAAAAGACAACTTTTTTGTAAGTTCTCCAAAATTTTCTTTAACCCTCATGCTATAATTTTAAAAAAAACTATTATCTGCAATCAATGGCTGAGAAGTAATTTTCTGATGCTCTTTTATGAATTAATTTTAGTTCTTAAAGTTTAACAAAACATAAATTTATGAATATACCAATGAGGGGGATAATATTCTCCCATATTTGCATGGTTCAAAACCATTTTTTAAAAAAAACTGTTTTGAAAAAAAAAATCAAATATTATAGTTATTAGATTTCTTTAGTTTATCTTTTTTTTATTCTCTACAATCCTAGCAAATCCAAAATTGTCTTTAACCCTCATGGTATAATTAATAAAAAAAATACTGGTAATCTGCAATCAAAGGCTAATTTTCTGATGGTCTTCTATTAATTAATTTCATTTCTTAAAGTTTAACAAAAAGAAATTATGAATATACCAATCTGAGGGGGATAATATTCTCCCATATTCACATGGTTCATAACCATTTTTTTTAAAACTGTTTTGAAAAAAATCAAATATTATAGTTATTAGATTTCTTTAGTTTATCTTTTTTTTATTCTCTACAATCCTAGCAAATCCCCCATTGTTAGTTGCTTGAGCATTAAAAAAATATCTGTCCTAAGCAGAAGGTGTTTTTTTTCTATTGTGCAATTTTGTTTAATTAGTCGGGCAGAAGTATAACACTGAATCACATTGGTTACGTTATTTGTTTATCCTTTTTACATATATATACAAAATTCTTAAACCAATAAAATAAAATTTGACGACAAATAATGTTCTGTATGTATAGAGAAATTCAAATCCATAACAATCTTTGTTGTATTGCTATGCATGTCTTATACTAGATTTTAAAACCTTTCCATCGATCCTTAATTAGTATGGAATTGTTATTGACGCTGGATCAACTCACACAGGAGTGTTTTTATATCAATGGCCTACTATCAAAGACCATGGGACAGGAGTTGTCCACCAAAAAGACTACTGCGAATATGAAGGTAAAAATAAAAATTTGAGCTTTATGTTTAATGATTTCTTATGTAGTTTTAATGTAAGATTAATTCAACCAAGAAAAGCTAGATATTTTAAAAATAGAGGCTGGGGGGGGGGGGGGTTAGCCTAGTCCGTTAAGGCGCTCGCCTTGCATACAGAAGGTCCTAGGTTCAGGTCCGGGCATCGCTAAAATTACTGCCAACCTATAAATGGTCTGTTCAGCCAGAAATGCCCAATGAATAATACCCTGTGTTATGAGAGTGCACATTAAATATTATTCTAAGTCCAAACGATTTGTGTGATGTCTTCTTAACGGTTGCGTTGGGTACTTACTCGGGTGTCGGCTCATCACTTAACTGTGTTTCTAAATTATGACAACAAAGCCCTCGTGTGTAACTCTATGGGACAATAATTTAATTCAAACTAAAATATGTACAGTCTTAATTATTAAATACGAGAAATTGGTTTGGAATGTACATTGTTTTTCAGAATTATACGAACAATTGAAATTTGTATAAAAATTATTACTGTATTGCATAAAAAGAAATTTGAGCATAAAATACTTTATGATAGAAAGTATTATGTAACACAAAATATTGGAAAATGCAAAAATAATTTTTTACCACATTGAACAAAATATGAAATCATAAAATCTGTCCAAAATTGTTAGACATCAGCATTTTTCATTCAAGTCAAAGTGTTCTATAATAAGTTCTGCCTTATTTTCAATAACTTTGATCAGTCTTGAATTCATCTATTAAGAAAGTTCTTGAAAATGTTTTTCCAGGCTTTTTCGATAGATGGCCCCAGTTCTTGCTTTGCTTTGATAGTTGGCATTATTTTTGTATACTTCGTGCTCCAAAATAGCAATGGTATGTGTATCGTAAAAATGTTTTGAAACTTTAAACCATAAACAAGGTGATAACACTTTCTTGCAAGATTCTATCCTGTTAACGGAGTAACATTCCACCAACATATTACAGTGTGGATAATCTATTCTATTGACCAAAATTGTCAAAAAGTGCTTCCACTCCCACCACAAAAAAAGACTAATGTGTGTGTGTATTACGGTTTCATACTGTTTAAATTTAAATCAGTTTCACATGATTTTACTGTAATATATGTTTACTAATGTTAATTTAAATAAACAATGTCAACAATTTTAAATATTCATCAGTAAATATGTATATATTTATTATTTTTTAGAGGGTATAGCTAGTCTCTACGATCCTATACATATAATTTCGTGTATAAGTAATGTGTCATTGTCAATTCCTATGGGAAGTTCTGTACCAAAACTTTACTTAGGAGCTACTGGTGGAATGAGATTATTAAAGTAGGTTTGTTTTTAAATTTTAATTGTTTTTTTTAATAATGTTTGAATTTGCATATTTGCAGTACAATTTATTGTATTTCACATAACTTTAAGCTTCTATACTTTGAATTCAAGCCCCATTGGGCCAGTCTTGTATTTTATTTTTTAAAATCATTAAATGTTCATGTGTTCATTAAATAGTCAAAACCTAAAATTTTTCTGGGGAAACAAATTGTGTTTTCTGATCATTATTTAAGTTTCTACTGCAGCTCCAGTTCAGTGTCAAAGCATGTTAGTCTCTATTAATTCAAAAGTACTTAATATTCCATTTAAGTTTAAGAATCTCAAATAGATTTACAGCTTGTGTGTTGTGGCAAGTAATAAAAGTATTTTCTGGTTACTTTTAGTCTTACCAACCCTACTGATGCCAATCTTATCCTCATGACTTTGAGATATGCATTGAAATCTAGTCCTGTTAAAGTAGAAACAATCGATATTATACCAGGAGATGATGAAGCACTTTCTTCTTGGATTTCAACAAATATTCTTTTAGATGCTTTGGAAAAGGTATAATTGATATAAGAAAAACATTTTTGCATTTAATTTATACCTCAATAGCTAAGTGGTTTCTCTTATTTTATTTTCATAAATTACAGAAATATATTAAACATAACTGAACTGAGTTTAGTTATTTTTGGGTCTATTATTCTAAATCAGAACATCTTGTCAATTGACTAAAAAAACAAATACAATTAAATTAATTAAAATAAAATTAATCGCTATTGAACTTTTAATTGCACCTTCCAATTAAATTAATTTTATTAATGTTTGTCAATTGTAACAATTAAATATTTTTTAATTGTAATTTTCCACAATTAAAATTGATGAATTGTTAATTGTTGAGGCTACATTTTCCAATTAATTTGTAATCTTTAATTGTTCTTGCAATTAAAATTTCCCCAACAATGGTTTTATCTTTTGAACTTAAGTAAAAAGTCATATTTTGCAAAACAGTGAAAAACAAAAACCTAATAAGTGTTCAGCATTAAAAACTATGCAAGAAGAACTTATTACATTAAAAAAAAATACTTAAAATTTGGGGGGGGGGGGTTCTAGCTACCCCTCTTTGACTGAAAAAACAGTGAATATCTGTTAAAAAAAACACTGATTTAATCAAAACCTAAATGTGACTAAAATCAGTTTTAAAATACTCCTTAAAAACAATTGTTGCAATGTGTTATTATTTTTTACGTTGTAAAAGCATTTTCCTTGTTATATGTTTGCTGTTTGTTTTTGTTACAACTTTTTGATATAATGTACAGATAAATATGTATAAATTTTTAATGATATTAACTTGAATTGAAGTTAGAGAAGTTTTACCATAAATTTTCTTTGCATAAAACTATTGCATATGGTTACTTTATCTTAACTTATATTAATATTTTAAATGCAACTATTGCATGCGTTTTTAAAATAAATCGTATTGAGTTTTTAATTTGTTTGTAATAAGTATTATTTACCTTATTTCAATTTGTGTCTTGTACATCATCATGACTGGTTATAATGGAATCACAGTTAAAGATTCAATAAATTTTTTAACTTTGTAATTCGATGTTAATGGTTCTTAATATTTGATAAGTTACCAGTTTTAGTTTATGCATCCCTAAATCATTAAAAATCTGTATTTTAATTTGGGATGTAATCATCTTTGTAATTATTTTCTTCTTAAATATTTTGAAAAGATACTTGGAAAAATGTCCCTTTTTATGTCACTTCGACTAAATTCTGAAGTATGTAAAAAATGAGAGAGAAAAAACAAATATAACTAGTTGGTTTTGATTTTGGTTACCTTTAATTTTTTAAAAATATGTTTTGCAAATTAATATTGGTATGGAAGAACGTTTTCATAATTTTTTAAAGTAGTTTTATGCTTTTAGAAATTATGACTTTTTTTGTACTATTTAAAACATGTTTTTGTGGCGATTTTGTTTTGTGCTTGACATAAACTATAGACGACTACAAGACATAGTCTGAAAAGATATGATTTTGTTGACTCATTCATTGAGAGGAAATTTGCTGTTTATATCTTTGCTGAATAGGCTCTTGCAAGTTGTAAGTTATTCAAGGAATGTCTAATGTTCAAGCACTTAATGCAGGCTTAGAAATTATTTCTTAGTATAAGAAGAAATGTAATAAAAAAATGAAACTTTCTGCCTTTATTATATTGTAGTAGTATTATAATAATTCAGTAGAATAAATTTTAGTTATTTTTTATGTGTTATGTTTATTTATGCAAACAAAATGTTGATTCCTGATGTACTTAGACACATTTTTGTATTAAATTATAGGGATTTATTTATTATTTTCAGAAAGAATATACTTTTGGAGCCTTAGACCTTGGTGGAGCTTCTACTCAATATGCCTTTGAAGTTAATAATTCTACTGCTAACTTTTTGAAAATTGAAGACATCACTCTGTATGGTCAGCAGTACAGTATTGCTGCTGAAAGCTTTCTTTGCTTCGGGTATTTTGAAGCTTTGAAGCGTATGGAATCTATTATGTTAATGGTAAGTTTTGCTTTAATTACCTTTCTAGATTTGTTTTTAACTTAATCTGATTAAAGAAATATACATTTAGTTGATATGCATAAAAATTTTTTCTGGGATATGGTTTTGAAACAATATTATAAACACAAAATTTCAAAAGAATTGGCAAGAAACCATATTGGAAAAAAGCGTACCTATAAATAATACATGTATATATGGGATGCCCCACATTTTCCTAAAAAAATGTTTAGTTGTATGTATTCTAAGCTATGGGGAATCTGGCTATGAAAATAGTTATTTGGGGTATTTTGATGATTCTAAACATTTCTATACAAAAATTTTGTTGACATTTGAAGTTTTAAAGCTTGTATTTTAAATACATGGAGACGACCCCTTACAAAATGTTTGTGTTAACCAATAAACTCGGAATGTTATTTCCGTTAAAATGATGTATAACAGTTATGATTCGGACAAATGGTGCCTTAACAGCAAAGTCTGTTCCCTTTTATATGTTCTCAACAGTACATTCCTTTTACTATTACATATTTTTATAGAAATTAAGAATAATGCTATTTCCGGATTTTTGTATAAGCAAAATTTTTTAATTTTCGGAAACTTTATAGTTTATATATTTGTATGAAAACACATACAGTCTTTTTTTTTTAAAAAAAAAACTTCAGTTATGATGCACAAACATCTATCTGTGCATACTTCATTAGAATATGTGTGCTATAATTGTAAACTATATTACACTTGGCAGACTATAGTTTTGTGTGAGAATGATATGAACAAACAATATTTTTCATTGTAATTTAATGAGAAAAATGCCATATAAACATTAAAAAATTCTTTCTAGGATGAGAACAGTGACACTCTTAGTGATCCTTGTTTGCCTTCTGGATTTGTTAGCAAATTTGAAGCTAAAGCCTTGGCCAATGAAGCTTGTGTTGAAAATAAAAACTTCAGTTCTTGGATTGAAAACTCAACAAATATTGTATGTACAAAAAATATATATATATACTTGAATAAGTTTTTTTTCAATAATTCATTTTTTTTTTAAATTTTCTAAATATGCATTAAATTGCATATTTATAAAATTGCATTAAAAATGATCAATATTGTAAAATTTAATGCAGATATTTATATAGAGAATATTTATGACAGTGAATATTTATGTACATTTTTTAAAGTTAGGTTTGTGTGTCCAGTTCTACCCTAATTACTGGTACTCTTTAGTTATTGTTGTATTGCAGAGCAAAATAATCTTTTAAGAGTATCATTTTTCAAATTTTTAAGTTATTTTTTTTGAAATTGCATTTTTAGTTGATTGCATTTTTAGGTTTATTTTTATTATATTTATAGAAATTATTATTTTTATAGAAAAATTTCACCATCAATGGTTCCAGTAATTATACTGAATGCAAGGAAAATGTTAAGCATTTGCTTAGTGATAAAACTTGCAGAGATTTAGGATTTGCTCTGTGTATGCCTAACATAAACTTGGGTTCATTAAACTCTAAATTCATGGTAAGTAAATTTGTTTCAAAAACTGAATTTAATATAAAAATATCATTTTTAAAACTAGAAAGCATAAATTTATTGAAATGCTAAATCTACTTTAATATTTTGCAGGCATTTTCTGGTTTTTATTATGTTGTGAGCTATTTGAATGCAACAGATTCTTTAGATAAGTTTATTGAGGCAAGCAAGGAGTGGTGTAATATGAGTTTAGACAAAGTAAGAATATACTTTTGTAAACTAAAGTTTTTATCCATATACAAGCAAAAGATTATTGTAGGAGAGAAGATGATTTAATTTATTTGCAAATGGTGATTTTTTTGTTAGTAAAAAGTAAAATAATAATTTGCCTTTTACATATAGAAACAAATCAATAACAAAGATAAGTTTAAGATTTTCATTACACCTGAGCAAGTAATGGTGGTGAAAATTAAAACACTGACAACCCTACTAATTTGGAAATTAATAAGAGCATTTTATATCAAACTTGATTATTTATTTCTAAGAAATTATGGTGTCATTGTCGATAATTAGTAAGTACAATATAAAAATAACACTTAAGAAAATACAACCTGTAGCATTATTTTCTTTTTAAGGAGCTTTGAAAACAAAACGCACATAAATCGTTCCACATCAAATTGACCAGCTCAAAATCTTCATGTCACAGTTTTCGATCTTGATATTTTCCCAAGTACTAAAGACAAATTCATCAGACCCATATTTTTTATTTTTTTCATAATTTAAAGTAATAGAAAAATTGGGATTTTTTTTAAACTGAAAAATTAAGCCTAACTGTTTTTCATTTAGCATTGTGGTCTATGGGAAAATGAGTATTTTTAAACAGGTATAAATAAAAAGGCCAGCCTGGGAACAACCAAGAAATTTTTTATGGAATACTATTACTAACATTTTAACATAAGTGTGCTGTTGTGCACAAAACTCTTTCTACTGAAATTATTTTTTTCAAAGTCTGAGGGGCGTTACCTATGATTTACATTAGTTCCAATTTAGAAATGGGTGCAACAGAATTGTGTATTCTGAAAGAAATACGGCAAGAGATTATACTTATTTAATAAAATTCTAATTCTAAGTACAAACATTTTAGTATGTGTAAAAAGATGCTTTCATTCTTTTTTTTTTTTTTTTTGCAAAACCAATCTTTAGAATATAATGTAATAGACTAAATCTATAACACTCTCTTCAATAACGATGATAGATTGATGCAAATCTGCTCCACTTGAATTATTTTAGAATGCATAAGCTGGAGTATTTAGGTAAAAAGTTTTAAAAGACTTAACAATTACTGCATAGTATTTTAGTTTCATCATACAAATAGATTGTATTTAAAATAACACTTAAAACCTTTTAGTCAAATACTCTAGCTTATAGATTCTAAAATAACTCAAGTGGTGCAGATGTGTATCACTCCATCATCTCTATTGAAGAAAGAGTTATCTATTTAAGCCATCTCATCATATTCTAAAGATTTATGTTAGCAAAAAAAGAACAAAAGCAACTTTTCACATAGTAAAATGTTTGTTCTTAATATTTTTTTCTAATTGGGCTGCAACATTGGTGGTCAATCTTGTGCACACTCGGCATATTCCCTAGAATTGAGAGCCATTTTTTGTGGCACCATATAGGGGACTCTAGCTACCAATTTTGATGTGCAGATTACAATGAATCTGTGATCTCTGTGCCGAGGTTTAATTTTGGCGAGAGAACCCAAGCCAAATGGGACCTCCAGGGTGAGCTTTATGCTTAATATGAGAATTTTGTTTAAAAATAAGTATAATCACTTGCTGTGTTTCTTTCAGAATGTACACAATCCTATTGTACCCTTTTCTCCATTTTAACTAATATTATTTGTGAGTCATCTCCTGTAATGAAAAAAAAAAATCGGTAAAAAGAATTCTTGGAACAACAGCACACTTATGCCAAAATTTTACCATTAATAATAGTATTTCATAAAAAATTGATTAGTTGTTCCTAGGTTAGCCTTTTTAGTCATACCTGTTCAATACTTAATTTCCCATAGACTGCAATGCTAAATGAGAAAAATTTAGGCTTAACTTCTTGTTTTCAAAAATCGTAACTTTTTTAATTCTTGGAATTTTGAAAAAATAAAAAATATGGGTCGAATAAATTTGTCTCTATTGGAAAGGGTGCTCTAGTTTTGACTAATTATAGTTTCTGCACAAAAATTTATTATCTTTTGGAGACAATTTATGTTTAGGCTTAATCCATACAAAGTCTTATGCTAGAAAAGCTTACAAGTCACCACTGTAGCGGCCTCAGTAACCCGCAGTCTACCAAAAGGATTCCTAAGGTGGAGATGAGTTACCTCAGCTTACATACTACTACATTTGTTGCTATTTAGAATAGTCGTAGGAACGCTGAGATAAATCTGCGCCCTCTGGCGTGAGGATAATATATTGAAGTTGCGCGAGTGGTAACCGCCACGTGTGGTATCTCAAAGTGTGAATCTTAATTTTTTATTGTAATTAAAACCGAAGAAAAATGTAAGAAAATCATATAGAAATGTTGCTTTTTTTTAAGTATAGGTAGCATACAAACTATTTATGACAACCATAAAAACTATAAAACAATATTTCATTTTAAAAATAGCTCAATTTAAAACAATATATTTACTTGCTTTATCATTATCAACAAGTTTCAACTAGAATTTTAGAAAAGAAAACTTTTATAGATACTGTTAAATAAGAAAAAAGTACAAGGGATTGGGCAATTGGAATGTACGGTAAAAATATTCACTATATTTAAAAAAATTTCACTATTCAGGATTCAAAAAGTGACACTTAATAAAGTACTGTATGACTTTTTTTTATACTTGACTGCAATTACCAACACTTTTTTTATCAAAAAAATAAATACTATAATCAACTTTTATCCTTCCAGATTGAGTTAATACCTCACTGTGTGATTTTCAATGTTTACGATATTCTTCTGATAAAATATATATATTTAAGAATTATGAATTGCTTTCTCCCTTGAACAGAAACTCATAGTTAATCACCAAACAAGCATATTCAAGTTTTTAAATAGCGAATTCTCAATGCAACATTCCTTTTTATGATAGTACTTGTAGTTAAACATTTTTAAAAGGTCAAATTTATACGATTGAATTATGATATGATGGAAAAAACCAACAGCATCTGTCATAAGTCATAATAATTCAAATCACTACAGATCGAAATGACAGCCATAGAAGGCAAAAAAAAGAAAAAATGCTCTGTTACTCTTGTAATATAAATTTTTAATGTAAATTTATCTTAATTTAATTTAACCAAAATACATTTCTTTTCTAATAAATTTATCTTATTTTCTCAAATAATATTCAAATCTGTTAAACCATAATTGAAATTAAAGTTTTAATCATATTTTCTTAATGGATTTGCAAGTATTTTATGGGATTCTTCTATACATCCATAGAAGGACCCCCCCTCCCCCTTTAGCATATTTCTATTTTATTGTCTTTCATTGGCTTGATTTCTTAATAAAATTATTTATTCAATTTTGTAAGGTTTTTTTTTTCATTTTAGATAAAGGAAACCCAACCTGAATATCAACTTGAACATGTTTCATACTATTGTTTTGCATCGATTTATATTGCTGAACTTCTTACTTCGAAGTATGGATTTAATTCTACAACATGGAAAAATATCATATTTACTAAAGAGGTTAGTTTTGAAAAGATTTTATGTTTTCTGAATGAATATTCATCTATTAAAAATACCTGAATTTGCCCAGTTATTAAGTAACCTATTAGTAATATTTTATGAAAAATTATTATAGATACCTATTTACTTACTTGCATAATCTTAAAGCACTGACCCTACAGATTCCTCATTTTCAGGGATAATAACATAATAACAAACTGCCAATCCAATCTTGTGCAACTTCAGTGTAGGATTGTGTTGATTTTTAGTGATCACTTAGTCTTTCTTGACGGTGTGTGTAGGGGGGGGGGGGGGGGGAGAGTATAAGTATTTTTGCATTTATTGTTTAATTTTAATTAAGTTCATAAAATTTTGAATTCATAATTTCAGATCAATAAAGAAGAAGTTGGTTGGTCTTTAGGTTATATGGCCAAGGCTACAAACTTTTATCCTGAAGGATCACCCACTCCACCTATGATATCTTTAAGTATTTTTCTTCCATTATTGTTGCTGAGTATTATTATGTTTTTTGTTGGAGTATTGGTTGTGAAGAGGCCTATTAGGCATTATTTCTTCAGTAAACAATTTGAAGAATTGAAAGATATCTAAAGTTCCTGAACATATTTTTATTAAAAAAAATTTAGCTTTGTGCCTTTTATAGTCCTGTTTTAGGACAAAAGAATGGGGAAATGTAAATACATTTTTTTAAGTTGTCGGGTATCGCCAGTTAAGTCCCTTTCCATCCAAGTTGTGCTTGATCTATTTTTTAATATGTTGTCTATCAATGTATTGAATTACATTTTATGCCATATATTGATGTTTTATGTGGCCAAATATAATTATTCTTACTTAGTATATGGAATTTAAATTACTCTAAGCCAAGATGTCTACCATCGCCATATTGGATTTTATTCATTTGTCTGACAATATATATCTACAATCTCTTCTAAATTATCTTTATTATTATGGTAGTGTGTAATGATGAATAACTGTAATTTTGAGCAATTCTTGGTGACTTATAGGTCTAAATTTTGCTTTTTTTTTCTGTTTAAGGGACTTTTATTCAGAATTATTAGTAATTCAATGTTCTAGAATTGTCTTTAACGATATAAATTTGTTATTAATATTAAAAAATATTAAGCTACAATTAACCCTTTCAGTCCCAATGACAATTTGGCATCTTCATTTTAGAAATGTTTTTTCTGATCATTCTATAGCCAATTATGATATCAAAAAGCACATCATTCAATTCTTCAAACATTTTTATATTAGAAAATATTTTTTATTAATCCCAATAGATGTCAATCCTATTTTTTTTTAAAGTTATGATCCGAAATATGATGATGCTAAATGGCATCAATGGGACTGAAAGGGTTAACAATTTAACTGTAGGTATATGGTGTAGTTCCCAATTACAATAGTACTAAACTATTGGAGTGCTTTTTAAAGGTGAAAATGTATTACTTTATGCAATGTTTAATTACCAGACATTAAGTGTAACAATGGCATAGTCAAGGTTGTCCCTAGTGTTGGGACGAAAAAGGATATTTTTCTACTTGCAAAATTTAATAATTGAACTACCCCTTTTCTTTCTCCCAATTTTTGATCTCCATTGCTTCAAGTCGGCTACTAAGTGAGAAGCCCTTTTTTTTTATTGGGTATAAATGTATAACACTTTAAAAAATAAATTTATATTTACTACTCTGTCTTAACATGTTAATGGTTCCATATTTGCTAACAAAACAAAATTCTGTAAATGGACGGTTTTATTTTTAGCCAAATTTAAAATACACAGGTTGCAACAACTTAAAAAAAAAAACTGGCATTGTATAGAAGGGCATCCCTTAAAAGGTATGAAGCCTTGTACAAAACTAAGTATAAAGATATTTTGCATTCAATAAAAAAATGTCTTTGAAATTACATCAATATTAATGTTGGTAATAAATTGTCATAGGCCTAAAGTAGAACTTAAAATTTCATTTGTTAGAGAAAATTTGCTTTCATATACTATCTTCAACCTCAGCAAAACCAAGTTGGTGATTATCATGCTGCAATATTTTAGCTAATTAAGTTGTAAGTTTTCTTCATTCTGAATCAGTGTGAGTCTTCCTTTCAAAAAGGAGGTCCTGTATGACGACACCTTCTGCATATTTGGAAGGTGGTTCTATGATATAAAAGCTATGAATATCATAATTGAAGGACTTAGTGGAAGAACTTGCAATGTTACAAAAAGATGTGTTGGTGAACAGGAAAATATGCATTAAAGTTTTTGGTTTGCTCTCAGATCTGTTAGAAATGGTTCTGGCAAACGGTAAACACATAATTAACTAATATTTTATGAAGAAGGAAAAACTTTTTATCTAGGGCTTTTTTTTTCTCTAGAGATCCCTTTTAAAAGAGGAACAATGTGTTCATTGGGACACAATAGTCTAAATTTTTGAAAAAAATTTCACATAACATGTTCTTCCTCTTACCTCTTCAATTGTTATTTTAAAAACATATAGTATTTATTATGTCTTATTTCCAAAAAATGTATCTTATTTATAACAATAAGGGTTTTAAAAAAATTAAATTGCAAAAAATCTACACAAGTGACTACTTTATAGAAGTTTTATGTGTTAAACTGTTAGTAATACAAATTACAGAAGTCTAATTTGTGACAGTTTGATTGTTAGCAATTTAATTGAGGATATCCAAAACCAAATTTCAGAGCTTTTCTAAACCCTTTCAATACCCAATGGGATGAAAGGGATAATTTGTCTAACCCCCCCTGGCTACGCCACTAAAATTCAATGTATGCCAATAGCGAGACGCTATTTAAAATATCATCATATAAACTTCAGATTGTTAGTGACTTGTATTTGTTGAGGTTTCTAAATACAATGTATATTCCATTATTCTGCCTAATTTGATTGGTGATAAAGGTAATTGATCCTATTTTTGTATTTTCATTCATTATTATTTAATGATTACATCGCGTATGATATGCATTATTTAATATTATTAAATGTTTATTATTGTGTACTTTTCATTTCTAACTCTCTATTTTATAATTCTATAAGTATCAGAAATTGTCCTTTTTTGCTGTGATTGACTTTTTATAGGTATTTTGCTTGTGCCAAGGTATAGTTTGCACAATAAAGTTTGTTACTATTTGCCTACTTGACTGTTCAATTATACTGGGTTTTATAAAAACTGAAGGTATGCATTTGATAAAAAATGCTTTGGCTGTGTGTCGATAGAAATTTGACAATAAAACTTTTTTTTAAAAGTCAATTTAAGTTTAAATTAAGTTTAGCTAATATATATATTTCATATTTTTTTCTTTTGTAAAAAAAACCAGTGTAAATTAAACTTATAAGTAAATTTTCTCAAATATAAGAAATAAATGTTCTAAATTTTTTCTTAAATGCATTCAAATTTCCTTTTTCTAACGCCACTAAGTTTACATTTAGAAATCTCATTTTATCACTGATGTCTATGAAGTAGAATAACATTCTACTGCTTACTATTTGTGTAGTTAATTCTAAAAAGGAGATCGATGGGATGTTCATATCTTTATTAATTCATATTAAATACTTAAAGTGGTCAAATGTTGGCTGTTAAAGAGGGCCAAGAAAGGCCGCCAAAGCACGCAAAACCTGGCATCTCAAAGTCTAAGTTGAAAGTGACTATTTTTAATGGTTATGATAAGAGGGGATCAGAAGTCCAAAAAAGTTTGCTGCGTATGCAATATCTCTGGAAAAGAATGTATCGATGCCTATTGAAATGTGGGAACTGTTTTATGGATTGAAAAGACGTTAACTAAGTTATTATGAAAGAACTAAACATAAGAATTTAGCATGGTTAATATTATAACTTTATAGAGATTTGTACAATATATCACATCTATACTGTTTTCAGTGGGTTTCTTGCTGGAACTCTATTTCCAGTTGCTTCCCAAGACTGCAAACCACCAAATTAATGATTTCTTCACAACTAAATTCACTAATCTGTGTTTACATAGAATGAATTGATAAGCACCAAAAGCTCAATTTTGATAAAATTGTAATTTTTGGGTTTTCTGAAAAAGTTGATTCAAATGTTTAGTACCATCTAAATACAGTTCATATTCGCTTATACAAAGCATTCCATATCGCACTGTATGCGGCCAAATGAATGTTGAGTTATAAATGCTAAAACGTTCAAAATTGAAATATCTACCGATCATAGCAAATCTTAATTTGATTGGTCGAATAGTTAGAACACAATTAACGAATCATTTTTTCTATAATGAAATGTAATGGGAAAAATAAACATCAGATGATTTTTCTTAAAAAGTAGATTTATGACGAAAGGTCTCTTTTCCACGTATGGTGCACTACAAAAAGCACATTTGATTCATAAAAGCGCCAAAAGAACCTCTCCAATATTAATGATGGCTCTGGATTTGTCTGAGGGAGAGAGAAAGAGCAGATGTCGGTCAATCAAAATAATAGTTAAAGAAATATTTTGATTGACAGACATCTGCTCTCTATATGCTAAATAAAAAGACCTCTGCTCCTTACAATCATAAGAAGCTTATCTTTCACAAAAACTACCTAGTTTTTATTTCCAGTGAAGGTTATGTATATTATGTATTACGTTTGTGTTAGTCTTGCATATGGTCTTCTCTTTGGTAGTAGTTCTCAAAAATGTTTCTACACATACAAAACGGTAAAGTAGGTTTGACTTACTCTTTTTTTTTACTATTTATACTTAGAAGTTCAGAAGCATTTTACTTTAAATTCGATTTTTAAACATGACAAAACGAGCTTTTTAAACCCTTTTCTATTGTATAAAACATGCAATGGGATCCTATGCTAGCTTTAAAATAAAATGTTTATGCTTTAAATTTAAGTTCATTTATATTTATTAATATAAACTTGTTAAAATGATGAAAGTGTTGTGAGCTTTTACAAGCACAGCAACCAATAGTCTTTTGTGTGTACTTAAACTTGTTTAAACATTATGGGCAGCAGATTTTTCAAATAAATAGCTTCAAGGGAAGTTTTTAAAACATTTATTCAAAATTTATTCTTCTTTTCTTCCACCTCTACAATATTTATTATTTTTAACAAGGCACACAATAGTATTTTTATTTTTGGTTTCACAACATATACAAATTATCCTATAATACAGCATATATTTTCCAAACCTTCACAGAATTCGGTAACATGGCAAATTTCAGCTTACGCACTCATAAGCTATATTTTTTTATACTCCAATAATACGCTAACTTAGCCATTGTTTTATATCTATAATTGGCAGCATTTCCAGCATGTAAAAGTTCTATTTGATTGAACAAAATATTGCACACAATCACTGTAGCATTAACAAAGATAACACAGAATTAACAAGCTACTGTTTACCATGTAAAATTTCATGATGCATTAAGTTACTAATACTTGTTAAATAAATGAATTTATTATCACTGCTAGAGTATAAACAAATCTGTTATGAATGCGTAAGAAAGCAGGATATTACTGTATTCAAATAGTTTTGCCTATTCAAAATATAACATATAGAATAAATATGTGGCTGAGCTAGTATCCATGCAAATACAATTTTCAAAACATTAGTTAATAAATTCAAGTTTTAAACTATGTATATGTTTTAAAATTTATAGCGGCAAATTCTACATTTTAAAAATAAGAGATAGTGCATAAAATATTAATGAATTCAAACTGAAGAGATAGCATTCTATCTTATTATTTGCTATTATTAGATATAAAATATTTTTGCAATGTATGTCACATTTAACATTTGTCACTATTTTTAAAAAGATTTTTTTTTTAATATTTAACCAGTTAACAACTTGGTGAATACCATTAACATTAACATTTATGAATAAAAACTTCGCTTTGAGTTTCTTTAACTTGTTTTTTTTTTGTGTGTAATTTAATATTTACTATTTTGTGTACATAAAATTTCCAAGACTATGGTCTTTATCTAAATACACAAAATATAATCAAACTAAGGCATAAAGCTGATTTTTGTGCGGCAAATTGTTTTCCCAATCTTCGAGAATGAGTTAAGAGTTTGATTATCCATCGGGAATATACATTCAAATAACACTAAGCTTGCACTTCATTACGTTCACTACAAGTAATCGTAACAAATAAATTTCTAAAACATAAACCCCTTAAGTTGTATTTTATAAACAAAAATGTAGATTTTATGTGGAAGATGACAAATTTTTATTAATTTGTCTATACCATTCATGATGATGTAGATAAAATGTGACGATAGAACTTTTGTGACAGTTTTGAAGCATTTAATATTTTACGAATGGAATAGAAAACCTATTATTTTTTGTGATTTGCACACTTTCCTTCAAAAGACAAATTTAATTCTCATAGCATACTAATTATAAAAATATTCACTTTTTTGGGTACAAAAGAATAAAGACAACGTGAAGTCGATTTCAGAATTTTTAAAAACACCAAAATATCCTATGTGTATACTTATAAGTGTCGTCTTTATAACATCGGCTTTAGAGATAGTGAATGCAATTCACTTAAGGTGTATATTTAAGATGCTGGTGTTTTCTGGTTAAATAAACTAAGTATTGTATTCTAATGTTAAACTTAGCACTTAAATATTTGTTTAATAATGCAATTTTTGGCATTTTGCTAGTTAAAAGTAGCTAAAGGTAGTAACACTTTTTGTAGCGGATACTTCTTTAAATAATTATCTATAATTTACATCAATTTAATAAGCTGTATTTAAATCATATAAAATTATCTTAGCCAATCATTTAAGATATGCATGACTTAGAATTTTATTTTAATGTAACAATATGCACAGCTAAATTTGTTAACTACAATTTTATCCCTTGTGGTGTATGACTGAAATGCATAACCCTACATATATTGATTAAAAATTTGTGACTATAAATTAATATTTAATTATATATAATTTTTCTCTTCCAATCAAAATTTAATCAAATTAAAAGCAATGTGCATTCTGTTAATAAATTTGATAACCACACCTACTTTATTAACAATCACATAAAATACTGCATATATATACACTTGACGAAATATTTAAAATAAATGTGAAATAAAAAACAATCCACACTATCATAGTGAATATACCATATGGCAGCTACCAGGTAGCAATTATAAACATTTACAAAACAATCATTTACTAATAAAATACTTGTCCACTTGACAAGAAATAATTGTTAACTAAAATTGTTCAACTTCTAGTTTCATATTTGACAATGTTTAGAGGCATTTCAGTAATTTTTTTATTAATAAGGAATGTATTTATCACACATAAGAATTTACTGGAATGTAAAGTTTAATAAGATAAAGTTATATTTTATTTATGTTTCATCATGGAAGTGTTTTGCTAACTGTCACACAGTAAAAAGTTATAATTTATGAACCATACTTAAAAACTGCATACTTAAAAACTACTTTATTAATTAGTTACTATCTACATTTAAAAACTATAAAATTAAAACTGTTTTGAAATAAGCATAACTTCAATAAAATACATGATAATATTAAGCATATATGTTCCTTCATTATCATATGCATGCAAGTTCTTGTATTATTTAAGTTAATGATGCACAAACGAATAAACAATTACTGCAACTATCACAATGAAGCTTATATGGCAACTGAGAAAAACAATCAAATATAATAAATTCGACAATTTAAAAAAAATGAATAGTTACCATAGCTTCTAAATAGGTGGTTTTTTTAGTACATTGAATATAAATTATTAAAAATAATGATTAAATCAAAATCACTAAAAAATAAAGTATAATACAATATGATATCAGAACATCAGAAGCTGGTATAAATATGATATAAAAAATAAACATTTACAGGCTAATCCCATGATAGGATATAACAGCATTGTATGGTTAAGAGAAATGGCATGAAAATATGGAATGTATTTAGAAAATGTTCATAACGCAGAAATAATCCTAAATTGAAAAACTGTTAAACATTCACATCACAATCAAACAATTTAGGATTTGTTTACTACTTATTACTTTAGTAGATTAGTTATATATACTATATTACTTAAGTAATAGCTTAATATAACTTATATACTTAATATTCTTAAGACACTAAATGGGGAAAATATTAAAACAAAGATAATTGTCTTAAATTCTAAAAAAAATATTACATGAACAATATAGAAAATAAATAAAGTATTTCCATATTTTTAATACACCAATGCACGCGCATTGTTTTTATCCTTATCTTAAGTATCCATTTAGGAATTTGAACACCAATACTTTTATTAAACACACAAAGATGTTCAATAGTCTTTCACCAAACATTTCACACAAACTTAAAAATAATAAAAGCTTATAAAATACACATTTGTGTGAAATATGTAATATCTATATTAATTTTTTTTTCAAAGTAGTTTACTAGTAGTTTTTACCATTATTCTGTTTTGACTTTCTTTTTGCTACAATTTTTATCTCTGAGATACTATCCATTTAGTTTTGTTGGAGTAAAATAATATATGTTCAGAAAGTAAATATATAATACAATTTTTATATGTTTCTAATGTTCTTTTCTAACTCCTAAAAATATAATTTTCTAAACAATACTTTCCACTTTATTTACATAATCCATCCTTTGGCTAGGAGTAACTGAATTGCTTAGATACTTTAAAAATGTATCAAATCAGTAAAAAAAAATGGACGGAAATCGTTTTTTTATAGTGTAAATACTAAAACTAATAGTATGAATCACGATAGAAATATGATAAATATTCATCACAAAATATACTTTTTTAATCAAAAGACCTAAAAATACAGGTCATTAAAAAGAGTATCCATAAAAATGTCCATCCTTCAAAATGTATATATAAGTATAAAAATATAGTGAAACATCTCAATGATTCGTCAGTTGAAACCTCACTGTAAATGAGGAGGAACCATATTTTCACATTTCAATGTGTGTTTAGGTTTCAATTAAAGTGATGTCACATAGATCTTCATCTGCCTTAGTCACTTCAATGACACACATGTCTTCGTTGCAGTAGTGCTTCACAACATCGTCATCAATTTGAACCAAAACGCTGTTGAATAAGATTGTAAAGATTATTTATTTTAGCATTTAAGAATGTAAAATAAAACAAAAAATTTACACTTAAATCAGTTTCAAGAGAACAAAATCCTCCCGAATGCAATAATAATTAATATTGAAAATTTACGGACTTCTATAAAAATTATATGTAAAAAATATTGTGTTGTGTAGAAAATACTTAAAAATAAGGTTAATAATTGTAATTCAGTGTTTATAAACAGAAAAAATTTATGGCATTAAATACTATCAATGGAATACCGTTTTAAGGCAATGTGTGTTAAAATTTGATACGAAAAATAATGCATTTTATTTACAATCTAATAATAAATAATTTAATCTAATAACGTTATATAATTAATAATTTGAAATCTAAAACAAAACATGAAATCAAAATGCTATTTCTAAAATTTCTTATTGTCAACAATTATAATAAAACTGATATTTGAACAGTTTTCTATGTATTTAATAATAACTATTTTGCTTACCCTTTCTTATTTTTCTTGTAAATGTTTCTCATATTTGCACAACTTATATTGTATTTTTTCTCAATCTAAAAATCAAAATAAAATTACTATAACAATTGATAGAAAACTGTCGCTTACATACATTGTAACAAAATTTTGAAAATTTAGCTTAAACTATATAAATTGTCACCACTTCTGTAACCTAAATGAAGTAAATTAATTTTAATGTTAATTCATGAAATTTAAGAAACATTTAGAATTTCAGTATAAAGAAAAGAAATACAAAATCCTTTCTTTTAGCATAGCATACTTGATCTGCTTTATAAATGTTGTTCACGACGAACTCCTCCTTGGTTTTCGACAAGGTTTGCATAAATGGAGGGTTCTGAATACAAGTTTTTTCTGTAGTTAGCAGCGGAATTACTTGCACTATCTAGGTAAAATTTCAGTGCAATAATGAAAAAATCCTAGTTCAGATAATATGCGCTTGGCAACAGTAATAAAAAAAATGTTTTCAATTGCTACTGCCTGGCGGCTTCAACTTTAAACCTCTGTAGCACAAAGAAGCATTTTATGCACTTGGTTCACTTGTATTCTAAGCGCTCCAAACTAAAATAAATAATATTAAACTCAAAGCTATTTGAACACATTGTGATTAGGCTTGCGCGGCAAATTTTGGGGTCAAAATTGAAAAAATGACCAAGAAAATGACTTTATATTGTACAAATATGTACAAACAAAGACTTATACCTAAATTCTAAGCTCAATTTTAATTAGAAATTATTTTTTTTTTAAAAAATTAAATCAAAATTTTAAAATTTTTATTAATTTTTTTAGAAAAAAGTTCTTAAAATAATTTCTAATTAAAATTGAGCTCAGAATTGAGGTATAAGTCTTTGTTTGTACAATATAAAGTCCTTTTCTTGGTCATTTTTTCAATTTTGACCTCAAAATTTGCCGCGCAAGCCTGATCCCAATGTGTTCAAATAGCTTTATATGTTTAATATCATTTATTTTAGTTTTGGCTAAAGTTTCATAAATTTTAAAATTTGTTTTATAATAAATCTTGTAGAATTACATATTAAAAAAATTATACTTATACATTGAGTAGTTAAAAAATTACATGAAATATCAAACTATGCTTTGTAGTACCTTCTTTGCACATTTTTAAGACTCCTATGACCCCTAGTGGTACATTTAGTAATTAGGGAGTTCGGAAGACGTAGTAGTGCAGGGTGGCGCAAATAAAAGTGGCCCCGGCGTTGATATAGGAATGCAGATACTTGGCGAGTAAAAACTATTGAAGCCGTCTTCAAGTCAAAATAAAAGATTATTCAAGCGTGCAACGATTTCGCTTAGCAAATCTGTTTTTGCATTTATTGGTTGGATTGGAATAGCATCACATTAGAGCTACTCATGGACTATTGGCGACTTCGAATCATAGTGTGTATTATTTGAAGACGGCTCCTTAAGCAAATTTTGCGTCTTGAAATCAATTTAGAATGTATTGTTGTAACAAATACAAAAATGTCCGATTCTATAGGATTAATAATGACATTTACAATCCGACTAGGCTCTCCAGTTTCCGGTTTGATTGACAGATCCGTTCCAAAATAAAACTATAAAAATATCAATACACACTTCCGAGAAATTTCCGCGTACTGGCAAATATTGCAATGCGTTTAAGTTTGCTTGAACAATCAGCCCTGAACTAACCCATATTATGCAAATAACGAGACATTATTGCGGTTGTGCTTAGTACTGGCAAGTATTTTGAGGCGTCATCTCGGCACGCATTGATAAAAACTGTTACGATCTTCTCATTTGAACTCTATAAGAAATATAAAATATTTGGGATCGAAACCCGTTTTTTTTTCCTGTCAAAAACATCGTCTTCCATTTGACATTTATATATTTTTCAAGGCTGATAGATAGATTTTTTTTCAAAGTTAACATCCGATACCAAAGACAATTTTTTTTAATAATTAGCACCGATGCATCGGTCAAGCCACAATTAATTTTCTCAATATTGGCAACAAAAGCTTATTTTAAAAAAAATACTGGAGACTCAACTAAAGAAGTTTCTTTGCCATTTCTGGAAATGGAGTCGCCACCTGGCGACCGATAATTTTCACATTTAGCTTTGGTATATGGAGTTTTAGGGGTTGAATATAATTCATATTGATATTCTAGAAACATATCAGAAGCGACGTACAAATCCACAGACTTCATTAATGTTGGAGGTGGATCATTATCACACTATTTGAAGTAATAAATATTCTATCATGTTACATTAGGTTTCCACTTGGATTGTTGTTCAGTATTTGACTTATGATTAAAAGAAAAAAATGAATAAGAAACTATCATAGATTGAAAGCAAGTGTATAACCAGTTACGTGTCTTAACACTGATTATCTATCTTTTAATTTTTTATACTTTTACAATATACTTTTGCAATCTTAGTTAATGCAAACATACCCCTTTCGCTAAACCAGTAACTGTGGGTGGGTGAATATGAAGCGCTTGAAACAAAACTTCCGATTCTTGACGGGTATATAGCAGTACTAGAATATAATGAGATAAGAACAATATATTTAGTAACAATTATTTAGGCCCGTAAAAGAAAATACATAACGTCGAATGGGGTAAATTTATCTTAAACTAATCAAGCTAATGACTTCTCATTAAATACACTCTTTAAAAATGTCCTTGACTTTTTCATTTAGTGACAACTCTGCCTTGAGTAAAAATATTCAAGAAGAAAGTCAGTACTTAAGTTTTATGCTTGGGCCAAAGTTACCCCATTCGACGGTACTCAACAGGTTTTGAGTGTAAGTAAGCCATTACTAAGATGGAAGGGGAAAATATATTTAGTGATTTCTTTTTTTTCCGCTATACATTACGTAAAAAAATCATAATTTGTTACAAAATTAACCCTTTCAGTCCCAAAAGTTTACTACACTACAGAAACATCTGATATTCACAAAATAAGCTAATTTTAGGTCAAATATAAGATTTCCACAAGAAAAATAAATTCATTTAAATTTTTTATATGGTTTTTGAAATAATGCCAAAATGTTTTAACTGTGGAAAACAACGAAATAAAAATATATATATTGCCTAAAAACCCTTCCAGTTATATATTTTAAGGTATCTGACCATATTATTAAAAAAAAAATTTAATAATTATTTTAACCGAAACAGTTTTAATTGTGTTTTAAATATGAGGAACTGAAGTGAACTTTTCAAAAATCAGGTGAAGTGCTTGTTTGCTATTTTCTGAATAAAAAAAATAGTAGTTCTGATTTCTATTGGGATTAATTAAAAATTTTGTCTAATAAAACAGAGTATGAAGAATCGAATAATGTGTGTTTGGATGTCATAAGGGGGCATAAACATTTAGAAAAAAAATATTGAAAGTGATGATGCCAAATGGCATCACTGGGACTGAAAGGGTTAATTTGTGTACTTTTAGCTGTAAAGTAAATCTCATCAAAATTGTTTAAATTTAATTCATTTTATTCCACAACTAGCATATATTTTATAAAGCTTTATTACTTGCTTAAAAACAGCAATTTTGTAACTTAAACCAAGATTCCTGAAAATCTTAATTTTTCTCAACTAGGGTTGCATTTAGTATTTTACACGCTAGATGGCGACACCACGAGCTGTGGCAGTCTGAAATTACAGTCCGAGTTACAACACCGAGAGGTTGTTAATTGGATGGCTGAGTTGAATTACAGCATTTTTATTGCCAATACTACGTAGTAAAGCTACTCTTGGGTAAAGAGGGCTATTGTCGACAGGCGTAATAAAAGCCACAGTCAAGTGACGAGCCGAAACCATGTAGGCAACCAAAGCACCTTTTAGCGGAAAAACGGGTATTCCCTCTACACAGGGTATTATTCTTCGGAATTTTGAGTGCACATATTATTTATATGTCCAGTTATTTTGGCTTATACCCGGGCTCGAACCTGGGACCTTTCGCATGCCAGACAAGTGCCTTACTGATATGACCCCGACCCTTGACAGGTTATTGAGGTAACCATCGGTGTAATCTTTATTGTATAAATTAAAAAGTTACAATATGAAATCCAATTAATTTATCTATATTTTGTAAATCTTCTCTAAATCTATTCCGTAATCCGTCTAAAGTTCTTTTCCGTAGTAAAAGTTTGCCTGTACTAGCATACGATACTACTATGTATAATTCACAAGTTGTTAATATTCAAGACACCACTTTGTCTTACCCTAGATCGACGGCAACACAGCGATAGAGATAAGTTTTTCGAAGCAAAATTGTGTAAATATTTTAAAAACTTATCAATAAAAAATAAAGTTATGTAAAGGCCATTGCATTATTTATAAGACGATGATTTAACTAGTGAAAAAATTAACATTAGTATTGGTATGTGCGTCGTAATCTTTTTCCTAAATTGCTTTAACCTTAAGCCCTAAAAAGTACTTATACATAACTATTTTGGGGTAATAAGCTCTCTTTTAAGCAATGTATGAATTACAAAAGCTTATATTTCCGAGACGAACGCAGATAAAATGATTCAATTTTACTTTTTTAAATGGTCAGAGAAAAGTGGCAAATGTTAATTAAAAATGATTCCTAGCTTTTCATATTTTATTTCCCGAGATATTTATAAATTATTAGTATTTATAGCTTAAGTCTTTGTGGCGAAACAACTTTCACCAACTATTTAAGAACTTCAACTAACTATTTTAAGAACTGAACTCAACTTTACTTGAATTTAAGTATAAAAATAAAACTTCACTTCCACCTTATCTTTATTAACAAATAGCGTATAATAAATACAAGGAAAATAATTCATTACAAGAGTTATTTTCAAATGAATTCAAAATACGAAATATTGATAATTTTAATATCATAAATTATTGAGATTGAATAAAAGCATATCTGGAAATATTATTTGCAGGAAATAGTTTAAAACTTTACCTCTGTCTTCAGGATAGAGTTTCACACGTTTAGCCGGTGGAGAGTATACGCCACTGTTAGAATTGTCCCGACGATCCAGTCTAAGGAAATATTAAATAGAAAATGTGTTGGTAACACACACTTATAGTAGACTCGTAAATTATTTTGATACTTGTTCCATTATGTATTTATTGTTTAATTTGTTTTTAATAATTTAGCTCAAAGTTGAAACACAATATGAAAAATTTAAGGAAATTTCATGAAATTTAAAGTTTGATCTGTTTAAATCAAAAAAATCATTTATTACTTTTTAATACAAATTGTAAAGTTTCAGCAATTACAACTATACTTTAACATAAGGAATAAATACATCAAGTTAAAAAAATATATATTTCAATTATTTTTAATAGTTTGTATTAAAGTATATTTTAAGCTACTAAATCAGGTTTCTTTAAAAATGCATTCTTACCTATAAATATACACAACATTTCTTGAAAATACAGTTACCATTAGACCTTTCTTGTCATATAATTCTTACCCAAGTCCAACGCAATCCAATATTAGAGAATCACAAAAAATTCCGGCAACTTTTTTGTGACTTTTATGATCTTCAAATTTAATTTACCTTTTATCTCTCATCTCACCCAAGGATTTATTCCAGCTAGCATCCACAAAAAACATAGGGAAAAAATACTACAATGCATCTCAACAACAAAAGAAATCTTACCCAGAACCATTCGGATCTTCGCCTAATGAACTGGAACTGGCATAAAACGACATTTCAATCGAATGCATCTAAAAAATATAATTGGGAATATTTTTAAGCAATTAACATTCAATTTTGTAATCATAAATATTTTCTCAATATATACTTTACGATTAATAGTAATAGTCGGTTATCTATAATAATAAAAGAAAGAGTCTGTCTGTCGGTCTGTCTGTGTGTATGTCTGTGGATCGCAAAAGACCTACATAGACTGCTCTAAAAAATTCGAAATTTTTAATACAGATTCCTTTTAATGCCTACGTGTGCACCTGAGGCTTAGTTTTTTCATATTTGATTGTGATTTTTAATTAATAGGGTCACATGGGGGAATTATGGATCACTCTCTTTCCGGGGTAAATAATGATCACTAAGTTTTAAGGAGTAAAAATGGTTTTTAGAAAAAAAATAAATTATGCCAAGTCATCCTTATATATTCTATTTTCTTATATCAAGTTCAAAAACAATGTAACTCTGCAGCAAAAAATAGAAAAAAATTACTTTTTACACTACTATAAAAACATCTTCAAAAAAGATTGTCCTTGAAAAACATGATTTTTTTTAAGATCCATACTGGAGAAACATATTTGAACTAACCATTTTGTTGGTGCTATTTTTCAATAGGAAAAGGTCTAAGCTTTTCAATCCGATAAAAAAAATTTCATAATAATTTTTTTTAATGATTTTAAAGGTATATCGATTTATCCCCCAGTTTACTGGGGTAATTCTGGATCACTGGGGTAATTCTGGATCAGTGATATTTTTTAATTTTTCATGTGTTTTTAGCTAAGTGGTATATGTCATTTTGAAGCATAAAATCAGATTAGGCTGCAATCCAAATTTCATTAAAAAATTCAAATTAGAAGTTTATTTAAAATTTAAATAACAAAAAAATTAATCTACATTGAAATAACATGCAAATTCTATTTTTATTCAATATTTTCACTGTTGCCATTGCGTTAAACTTACGTGAAAATTTATTTAAAATAAAAACTTTTGAACGAATATTTATTTGTGCCATATAATTCAGTTTGGATTGCTGTAATAGAGTCCATTGAATTTTTTTTGTCAAAATAGAGTTCTTTTGATGGTTCATTATACATGTATGAAGAAAGATGCATAGATAATTCTAACTTGGCGTAAAAAAATATGCCAAGTTTCGCTTTCATTACTTTTATGTGCTAAAACAATATTTTTATGTGCTAAAAAATGATAATTTGAAGCATTAATTTACTTTTAATATGCATTTGTATAAAAAAAACAAGGGTGATCCATAATTACCCCATGTGTGATCCATAATTGCCCAAACCCGGGGTAATTCCTGATCACTCAATAATCAAAATAAAACTAATAATAATTAAGTTTTAGGTAAAGTTATTATTTAAATAAATTCTAAATTATTTAAGCTTACTCCATGCAAAATTAAATCTTTCTATCTTTCATACTTTAGAAAAAAATAGGATGTTGTGATTTTTTGATCCATAATTCCCCCATATGACCCTATAATTAGTTTAAAAAAACGTCATCCACGTGGGATTACGGGACCATAACAGGGCTTGAAAATACATGGACCGGGCCGAAACGGGGGGCTTGACGCCATCCTCTATTACTTTGATTGATTGAGTTTGGTCGAGATATGCGCTCGCCCTAAGGCTGCTTCATCCTCTATTAGTGTTTGCTTTTTTAAGTGTGCATGTGCCAACACGAATTTAATTTTGTTTTGATTTTGAGTTTATTTTCACAAGTAAGCATGCCTCTAAAAGGAAGCAATGCGAAGTTAACGGGTTCCCAGTAAGGCGGGACCATACTGCTAGTTTCGAATAAAAACCATATTTTTTTAATTTTAAAGACACATTACTATTAATAATGACCAAATTTATAATTTTAATTGCAACATATTACGTGTACAAAATTCAACAATTTAAAACTTAGAATCGTTGAATTTTTTTATACTTTAACTAAACAATAGCAAACTTTATAATGCTGCAAAGATTCCGTGTTTTAAGGTAGGCGAATACCCAAAATTCTAAAATTTTTACTATTGCTTTAATCTTTTCCAAATTTGGCATACTGATTTCAAGTATAATGAATAATACTATTTAGGCATTTTTTAAAATTTAAATATAATTTATTTATTTTAAACGGTGTTTTTCCACTAAAAAGGAGGTTTACGCTAACAAGTCTACCACATTGAATTTTCATCCTATAAACAATAATTATGTGTTAAATTCTTCGTTTTGAACTGATGCATGCAATGACCCTCTAGAGTTGCATAAAAATTACAAGAAAAGTTATTAAGAAAAATTTTATAAATTAACCGCAAAAAAAGGATTTTTTCGATTAACTTACACTTGGAAAATTTATTAAAAAAACTTATATATTTACACCGGATGTTAGAGGTTCATGGCACAGATATATATTGAAATAGCATCTGTAAAATATTTCAGGTAAATTAATGTAAAACTTTTTATACTAGAAGTGTTGGCGCAACCCCCTTTTTTTAGGTGAAAAACACCGTTTAATATAAATCAATTATATTTAAATAAAAAAATTGCCGAAAAAGCATTGCTCATTATATTTGAAATTACTATGCCAAATTTGGAAAAGATTAAAGTAATAGTAAAAATTTTAGAATTTTGGGTATTCGCCTACCTTAAAACGCACCTTAGAATTTCGCACAATAATATTCCTAAGAGACAAAAACTTTGTTTCTCATCCTGTATATTTATTCAGCATCTAATACTTAGTTTCAATTCCAATTTAAAAGTATTTCAACGTGGTGCTCTAATATTTTAATTACCATTACAAAAATTATATACATCTCTTTATATACACTCGTAAAACGAACGAGCGAGCGATTTTAACTCAGTCTGAGTTAATTTTCACTCCTCCAATCTAGAAAATGCACTTCTCCTAGAGAAGTGGATCCTTTGTGTGTTAAACCTCCGACAGGATCACTCCAAATGAGTGATTTTAACTCAGAGTTAATATCCACTCCTTTCCAGTGTCGAAAATGCACTTCTCCTACTGGAGTGGATTTCACTCTTGTTTAAAGAGTGTACACTAGTTCATCAGCGTAGCATACACAAAGTACCTTTAATAAGTTAAAAAGTAAGTTTAAGTAAATAAAGTTTAATTTGTGGTTAAATACAGATCAATGGTGTTTTTTTATTGAAAATTCTGCCTTCTGCTTTAGATTACTTTCGAATAAAGCCAGCAATATGCAATTAAAATATATCCACATTCATATTCTACGACGGAGTGGACTTCGCAACACTTTTTATAGCTATTTTTGGGTGTTTTTTTCATGGCAAGATTTCATCTTTAGAATGTCATACATTAAATAAAATGCCACCAGTTAATGGATCAATCTAATACAATCACAGTAAAAAAAAGTATGAGCAGACACGAAACGTACGTCGTTTTATTTCCTAATCTTCCTAATTATTTGTTATTTAAAAAAAAAAGATTTCTCCCTTACATTAAAGCTTACAAAATAAAAAACAATTATACCCATGAAAATAATTTAACTACTCGATGAAACAATTTATCTTTTCTTAGGATAATAAATGAACCCTTATCAATTCCGGAAGTCACTACTATAAGGTAATTGAATGCACAGAAACTGTGGCGCAAGGTCGGAAAGAATCTTTTAGAAATCGTAATTCAAACCGGAATAGTTTGGTGGTCAAGATGCGAGAGGATATATTCACTGCTATATCCTTCACCTCTAGTGAATTATATTCATCTATCACACACTTATCTCTAGAAAAGGTGAATATTATTGAGTTGGGCAAAGAACTTGTAATGGATAGAGATTTTGAACCCGCGCTGCTGCTATATATCAGTTAAATGCCATTTCAATTCACGAAAAGTAAACACTTCTTTCCAATTTGTGAGTGTTTGAATGTAATTATTATTCACGATTTGCCTTCTAACTCTGTAGAGAAGGATTGTAATTATATTATATATTTTTTTGAGGTTCAGTTGTTATTGTAACTTCGGCATTTAAATGGGAGCATTAAGGTTGTGATATATGTTCAGAAAAGCAATAAGAAAAATGTGCGGGTTACATGACCTTTGAAACAAAAATTAGTTATGTCTTTGTAAAACAAAGTTTTAATTTGAATTTCGCGATACGAAAAGTGATAATTTACATTGAAACGCTGTTTTTCATTAGGCTAATAGCTTTGAATTTGAAAACCTTTATTGTTCACAATTTCCTGGATCTTGGTTTGGTTCGAATTATCGTCGCACTAGAGCTACACGAGGGCTATTGGCGACGGGAGTCGTATTTTAGAACCACAGTCAAGTGACGAGCCGAAACCTGAATAGGCACCCAACGCAGCCGTTAAAGCGACGCAGCGTTAGGACTTTGAAGGATATTTAATGTGCACTCCCTTACACGGGGATTATTCGTCGGACATTTTTGGCTGCACGGGCCGTTTACAGGTCGGCAGTTATTTTGGTGATGCCTGGACCCGAACCTGGGTCCTTTCGCATGCTAGACGAGTGCCGAACCGACTGGGCTCCCCAGCACTTTCCTGGATCATGAAAATAATAAAATCATAATTGAAAACTTGGTTCATCTATGAACTTGGTTCACATGTATTCTGAACCCTCCATACATTAGTTATGGTGAATAACTTTGTGGCACGAGTTTTATATTCTAAACATTTTCTCCATTATAGCACATTTCGAACTGGTGACTTTGTGTCATATCATATCGTATCAGTACTTAATATATTTGACAACTACCACTTTGGATGCTATTTGATAATATAAATTTTTATTCTCCAATCGATGGGTAGAGATACATTTTTTAAAAAACTCGTACTTAACTAAGAGTATCTCAATAAAATTTATTACAGATATGTAATAAAGTAAAACAAAAATGTTTAATGCATACCAGAAAAGAAAAGGTTGAGCGGGTGGGGGGGGGGGATAAATTTCGTAAAAAATAATAGTAATATTTGCCAGGTTTTTGATGCACTACAGATGTAAGAAGCATCTGAATAAAATATGATTCATTTGCAATGGATTTGAGTAGCCCTTGCTGCCTACTCATATTGACAATCGGAATTTTTGCCGAAAACCGGGTAGGTTGTGTGTTTTATAGCTGAAAATTATATACAGGTACCCATTTCCTTTTAAATATCCTGTCCAAAGCTCAATAGTATTAATAACGTTTTTTTTTGTGAATTTCTGACCGTCATAGAGCAAGCCTACATTGAAAGCGGTCTACATCCTGTTTAAAATTGTGTTGTATGACAGCGTTTAATTTTGTTATAAGATTTCAATATTTGGAAGGACAATTTTACGGGCCGAAATTCTCCCTGATTGTTCCCAAGAGAAAATAATTTCAAAAATATTCGAAAATTATTTGAGTGTAAAAGAAAGAAAATCAATTCCTCTCCACGAAATGTTTTATTCGCCGAATCCATAATTACATTTTCTTTTATTGAAAAACACTTCAAATTACTCCATAAATATAGGGTATGCCAGAAATATTTACCAAATACAAAGAGACATCTGAAATTCTATAGGGTTCCAAATTGATAGGGGAAACTTTATTTTATAAATCTACTGGTCCCGTCTTTTATTTTCAAAACCTGCGAGTTTTGAAAATATTTTAAAAACGCCTAGAAAAATACTTTTATCTCCTAATGTTCCAATTCTAAAGAAATATTTTCTTTAAAAAAATAACTTCAAGTCTAGACGTCTGGGGACATAAATATACGGTTTCTCACGCTCGGAAAAAATAATAGTAATTATACTTTAAGAATTAACCAGATTCCCCGATTCCCCTCTAAGGAACAACAATGTAAGATTAGAATATAAATATTCTAAATCCGTCCCGTTTTTAAAGTAAAGAAACCGGTTGCTATTATATAGCTAGAAATATTTCTCTATATATATGTAAAGAATTCATTATTATAGTCTCTGTAAAATTGCGGTACAGAAACCGCACATTCGACTTCGAGAGAATGAACGTATACAAATAAAATGCATGTATTTCTCTCTATTTTTGAAGCAACAATTAACAAAGGAATATTTTTGACCAAATTTTCTGTAGAATCAACAGTTAGTTCTGTGAATGTAATGTCACATTGAATCTGTTGGTTATCTAACTAATATTTCTGTCCGTTTCTTCAGTGCCCGAGAAATCAAGTACTGCCGCACTTATAACTTAAAAATAACTACGAATTTTTAATGAAAATAAACTTTATAATTAATTCCCTTAATAACTCATTCTAAAGCAATATATTTACTAACTTAAATAAGAGAAGTAATCAATGTGGTCAACAAATAAATATATCAGGCTATTACTCGTTTTCATATGAATAGCTCCCGTTAGACAAATTTTATCAAAATTAAAACCCTTAAGGGGTCATAGGAGTCTTAAAAATGTGCAAAGAAGGTACTACAAAACATAGTTTGATCTTTCATGTATTTTTTTAACTACTCAATATACAAGTGTAATTTTTTTTATATGTTATTCTACAAGATTTATTTTGTATAAAACAAATTTTAAAATTTATGAAACGTTAGCCAAAACTAAAATAAATGATATTAAACCTAAGCTATTTTAACCCGTAACTGGTAATATCCGTCTGACAGACGGATAGTTTTCCACGATTGAAGCTAGTTCCAATTAGTCTGATAGTCTAGTCTGATACTCTTAGTCTGATAGACGGATGTTACTGGGAGTGTTTGTCAGCGAGATGTTACCAGTTACGGGTTAACACATTGGGATTAGGCTTGCGCGGCAAATTTTGAGGTCAAAATTGAAAAAATGACCAAGAAAATGACTTTATATTGTACAAATATGTACAAACAAAGACTTATAACTAAATTATCATCTCAATTTTAATTAGAAATTATTTTAAAAAAAATAAAATAAAAATTTAAAAAATTTTATTAATTTTTTTAGAAAAAAGTTCTTAAAATAATTTCTAATTAAAATTGAGCTGATAATTTAGGTATAAGTCCTAGTTTGTACATATTTGTACAATATAAAGCCATTTTCTTGGTAATTTTTTCAATTTTGACCTCAAAATTTGCCGCGCAAGCCTAATCCCAATGTGTTCAAATAGCTTTATGTTTAATATCATTTATTTTAGTTTTGGCTAAAGTTTCATAAATTTTAAAATTTGTTTTATAATAAATAAATCTTGTAGAATTACAAATTAAAAAAAATTATACTTGAATATTGAGTATTTAAAAAAATTACATGAAAGATCAAACTATGCTTTGTTGTACCTTCTTTGCACATTTTTAAGACTTCTATGACCCCTTAAGTGTTTACATGTTTAACTCTTTTACTGCGTCAACACTCTGCAAATTGATACTTTTTTGACAGACTTAAGAAATACAACTCTAATTAAATTGGATGAATAATAATACTAAATGCTCACTAAGTTAATAAGGCCTGGACAAAACTACGTTACCATTCCGCAAACAGTTTCCATCAATTTAGATTGTTTTATAACTAAAAAACAATCGTAACTCATAACAACATTGCATGCGTTGTTTTTAATATTCTAAATAGACTTATATTATTGATGCACAAGAGTGCTTTTTAGTTAATACACATTCCAATGCTACACATAATTCCTAAAATATAATAAAATCAAAGATATTGTCAAATCGTTTAGTTTTTTTTTACTCTGGTCAACATACTCGCGGGAAAATACTCGGAAACAACTGGAAACAAACATTATGCTTTGTTGCGTATTAACGGGAGTAGAGCAATTTCTTGTTGTTGTGTGGAATACTTAGTTTTTGAATTATAAATTCAACCAAACCAACAAACAAGCAGCGCCTAATTAACTTTAAATAATAACAGTTGCATGTTAGTCAAATTAAAGCAACATTTTTTGGACGTATCAATTTAGCTCCGATCAACCAAATTCAATGTAAATCTAGGGTATCACTCACAATTTTTAAAGGAAAATATCGAATGAAATGAGAACATTCAATATCTAAAGTCTTTTACTTAAAAAACACGTCCAAATAACATGTTAGATTATTTTGAATCAACGTTGCGCAATATCTATACAAGGGCTATTGGCAACGGGCGTCATAACTTAGAACCTCAATCATAAGCAAGTCTTACCTTTTCAGCATCTTCGCTTGGCGTGAATAAAACGGGAGGCTTCAAAAGATCACTCATCGAGTAGAATTCGGATCTCTCGCAGGGAAGGTGATACAACTCCTCCAGTTTCTTTCTTCCAGGGAAAGTCACAGTGGGATCAGTAGCAGCTGGAAATAAGCAAAGAGTTTAGTAAGATCACACTGCAATATTTCAACCATTTTCAAACAAAGCTTTCACAATAACGTTGTATTTTTAGGTTAGGTCATGTTTGAATAATCGTTGCACTAGAGCTACACGAGGGCTATTGGCGACGGGCGTCGTATTTTAGAACCACAGTGACGATCCGACATCTGAATAGGCACCCAACGCAAATCGTTAAGGGCGACATCGTATGCAGCGTTAGGACTTTGGAGCTTATTTAACGTGCACTCCCTCTACACGGAGTATTATTCGTCGGACATTTTTGGCTGCATGGGCCGTTTATAGGTCGGCAGTTGTTTTGGCGATGCCCGGACCCGAACATGGGACCTTTCGCATGCTAGGCGAGTGCCTAACCGACTGGGCTTCCCAGCCCCAAGTTGTATTTTTAATAAAGAACAAGAAAGCTGGTATTGTAGCTCACACGAAAAAAATTTGTAGCGCAAAAAAAAACTTCTGATATTAATTGATAATTACTTGTACAGGCAAAAAAAACCACCGGAATTTGGTTTATTTCTAAAGTGTAGAAAACTACATCCTTAAAAAATTCCAGTGGTCATTTGCTAGAATGTAAATATAATTTTTGGAGGAATTTGTTTTTTAAAGCAAGACGTACAGCTTTGAAAGTCAAGAGCTAGTTTTATAAAGTATATTTATTATAAGAACTCTCCTTATCTAAATGAAAAAAATTTAAAGTTTTCCATTTCTGTTTCTTGGAAGCCTTAAGACATTTCCCACTTGTTTAAAATAACAAAAAGGAACTTTTTAAACACAAGGAGACTGACTATTGTAGAAAATAAAAACAGTATTACGAAAGGAGCAATGAAAGACATTTCGAAGTCTAATATGTTAAGTTTATGTAGTAAAAATATCATTCGAAACTCGATGCATTTTCTTGTTATTGGAATCATATGTCATATTTAATCGATTATGGAAAATAGTAGGAGTAAACAGTCTATTACGTTTTTTTTAACAATTCAGACAAGGTGCACAGCGGAATGCAAAGGTTAAACGTGCGTTAACCCTTTATTTGCCCTAGAGGCGATTTTTATTCATAAGGAAGAAAATGCGTGTATCAAATTTTTCGTTATCCATCATAAGTCGAAGGAAATAATACCTTAATAAAAAAATCAGAATACATTTTTCTTGAAACACGTTGCTAAATACTAACTAGACTAATAGCTGAAGCATGTTTGCTAGTTAAAATTAATCAAGTAGAATTTATAATTTCTATTATATTTGAATAGTTAACTCATACTAACTATAAATAGTTAAATGCGACTAATAATTAAGTCAAATAATATTGGTTCCAATCGGGGTTATGACTTATGACTTCTTTGGCGGGGGGCAAGTTCGCCGAACACTGCGACCTTAGGTCTATTGTATTCAACCCCAAGAAATGATACAGTCACAAGAGACACACAAAGAAAGAGACGACACAAACACATAGACAAATAACAACATTTATTGACGGTCACAAACATCCATGCCTGACCGGGATTCGAACCCGACCTCAGCAGCTCCAAAGGCTAGAATCCTAACGAGTGTGCCACCGAGGCGGCTTCCAATCGGGGTTAATCTGCATTGGTTTCAATTTCAAATCTAAACTGTGCATATTTTAAAGATATTTATGCCATATATCTGAACAAATATTTAAATGAGATTATTATTTTAAATTTGTTTGGTAATTGGCATAATACCATTTGTTATAAAAAGTTTGTACACAAGGTTTTATTTAATTTAAGAATCATGTTTGTATCACAGCTACATATTGCAATGACAAACAAAAAGTTTGCACATTTTAGAAGTGAATACAATAGAAAATTATGCTTTTATAGGCCAAATGCGTGTATATGATGATGACCTACTCAGAAGTTAGATGATTGGATCAACTTTTCAATGATTTAGAATAAAAAAATAGCAAAAAATATTTACTTAAAAAATACAAGATGCTGTTTCGATTTAATTTGGTGTCTAAAAAGATTTCCATGAAAAGATCAGAATGTATACGATAATGCAAACTGGATTTCAAACAGTAATAAGCAATAATACAATTGTAATAAACTGTTTTGTGTTTATGGTGTAAGGGTTTCTCTACACAAAACGAGCGTTTCAAAAATAAAAAAATATGTTATGAAGAAGGAAAACTTAAACACGCATCCATAGTATTATAATAATAAAAGAGAATCACGAGATTTTTTTTAAAAATCACACTGATAAAAAGGTTTCGTAAAGGTGAATCAACCCAATGCATTCATTAATTTTTCCTACATGTTTTCTTCAGCCTCTCTTTTTGATTTCAGTTTATTATACACAAAAATGGGTTCTTCTCAGAAAACAAAAAGTTTATTTTATATTTCATTCCTACACGAGTTTGAAAAATTTAGGGCGGAATTTTATTTAAAAAAAATATTTTATCTGAAAACCGTAATTGTTCATTTTTATTGAATCATCTTTGTAAATTTAATAACCCAATTATTCCTTTTTTTATAAACCAATTTGGGAATCATATATTTTTTTTAACCAATTCCATGCATATAATGTATTTATTAACATTAAATATAGTCGTCGCGTCGTGAGTAATTTTCGCATAACTTATCTTTTCGTTTTTGTTCGTGATCCACTCATAAATTCCCTTAACTATTTAATTTCTTAAAATATACGCTTTAAAATAGTAAATTACTCTCAGCCGGGTGGCTCTCCTGGCTTCTTCTGAAATTACAGCTTGGGCAACAATAATTGTTATATTATTATAGTAGATTCTGTATCGCGTAGTATTCTGCATTTTTAGGGCATATTTTTTTTATATAATAACAAATATAAATAAACAACATAAGTAAACATGTATTTAGTTAAAGAAATATATTAAAGCTTTAACTTGAATGAAATTGAACTTCGCAATGTTTAAAAAATCTAAAAACTGGCAGCTTCGTCTTTAATGAAGAAGCTTGTTTATAATTCTTAAACAAGGAACAAAACATTTATGTCTATTGAAGCTATTTTTAGTTCTATTTGTTGTCTTATAATCAACGAAGTGATTATTAAAAATGATGGTTTTAATTGAAAGATTACCAAAAGAAAGAAAAATCATTTCTCCGAACCATCACTAAACGATGTTGAAATTGTTTTGAACCTCCTTTATAAGTAATAGTCGGCGAGAGCCTAGTAGCAGCATTTGAGAGTTTGATCTTCAAGGTCGAGGTTTTGTAAAAGCAAATGTAGTGGGTTTTACTCGGTGTGGAACTGTGGAGTTGATGATTCAATTTTTAAGAAATTATCTTCGCAAATTAATAGGTTTAGAAATAAAAGTTAAAAAAATAGCAAAAAATATTTACTTAAAAAATACAAGATGCTGTTTCGATTTAATTTGGTGTCTAAAAAGATTTCCATGAAAAGATCAGAATGTATACGATAATGCAAACTGGATTTCAAACAGTAATAAGCAATAATACAATTGTAATAAACTGTTTTGTGTTTATGGTGTAAGGGTTTCTCTACACAAAACGAGCGTTTCAAAAATAAAAAAATATGTTATGAAGAAGGAAAACTTAAACACGCATCCATAGTATTATAATAATAAAAGAGAATCACGAGATTTTTTTTAAAAATCACACTGATAAAAAGGTTTCGTAAAGGTGAATCAACCCAATGCATTCATTAATTTTTCCTACATGTTTTCTTCAGCCTCTCTTTTTGATTTCAGTTTATTATACACAAAAATGGGTTCTTCTCAGAAAACAAAAAGTTTATTTTATATTTCATTCCTACACGAGTTTGAAAAATTTAGGGCGGAATTTTATTTAAAAAAAATATTTTATCTGAAAACCGTAATTGTTCATTTTTATTGAATCATCTTTGTAAATTTAATAACCCAATTATTCCTTTTTTTATAAACCAATTTGGGAATCATATATTTTTTTTAACCAATTCCATGCATATAATGTATTTATTAACATTAAATATAGTCGTCGCGTCGTGAGTAATTTTCGCATAACTTATCTTTTCGTTTTTGTTCGTGATCCACTCATAAATTCCCTTAACTATTTAATTTCTTAAAATATACGCTTTAAAATAGTAAATTACTCTCAGCCGGGTGGCTCTCCTGGCTTCTTCTGAAATTACAGCTTGGGCAACAATAATTGTTATATTATTATAGTAGATTCTGTATCGCGTAGTATTCTGCATTTTTAGGGCATATTTTTTTTATATAATAACAAATATAAATAAACAACATAAGTAAACATGTATTTAGTTAAAGAAATATATTAAAGCTTTAACTTGAATGAAATTGAACTTCGCAATGTTTAAAAAATCTAAAAACTGGCAGCTTCGTCTTTAATGAAGAAGCTTGTTTATAATTCTTAAACAAGGAACAAAACATTTATGTCTATTGAAGCTATTTTTAGTTCTATTTGTTGTCTTATAATCAACGAAGTGATTTATTCCCATGCATTTTGACTAGAAATTAGCTTATTATCTGTATTGCTGATCGATCATCGTACCAATAATATTAATCAGTAATGTTGCGTTTGCTGCTTGAACATCATTAAGAAAATTATTGTGACAACCCTCGCTTGCAATTTATTTTCTGTGAAGCTATTAATGACATGAGTTATGGATATTCATATAGCTTTCCCTTTCCCCTCAAAACATAATAAATCAGGCTGACGCACAATATACATAATACCACTTGGTTTCACACATTTATAACTGTCATTTTTGAGAAAAACAAATTTGTATCACCACTACTAAAGATGTTTTGATTATTTAGCGTCTATAAATGTGCGCCGTGCGTCTAAGAACATTTTCATCGACCTGGCTTCTTTCAAATACCGGGTGGTTATAAAATAACGCTCGCTATTCGGAGAGGTCTGTAGTTTGTATGAATAATCCGAATGCAACAAACATCGAGACACTTACTAATCAAGAAGGGGGGGGGGGGGAATAATGGATTTATAAAACATAAACTCGTCCCTTGACCAGGGTTTTAAATAACGAGACGTAATCGGCTGTGGTGACCATAATTGGCTATACCTCGTAATTTAGAACCCTGGATGAGTAATTTAGAATTTTTTTAAAATTAGAATTGAGAAGATTTTGTATGATTCCATTACTTTCCCCCCTTCTTGATTAGTAAGTGTCTCAAAGTTTGTTGCATTCGGATTATTCATTCAAGCTACAGACCCTCCGAATAGCGAGCGTTATAGCCACCCTGTTACTTCGATTTTTCATCAACGTTTGTGTTTTAAAATTTCAAACTCATTTTTCTCATTTTACTTTCAATTACCAAATATGAAATGTAAGGTAATGAAAGTATTGTGATGAGGTCGAAAATCCGAAATGGAAATTATATGCTTCCTACGCGTTTTGGAGGTGTCGATTCTGGAAAGTGGTCTTTCGAACATTGGTCCATCTATAAAATTGTCATTCTGCCTGTCTAAAAATACTCTATAGAGCTAAAATAGCTACAGACTTCAAGTTTAGTAAGGAAGTTCTTAATACTTGTCGAAAGTCAAAGTTTTCGTAAAAAACGCTCATTCGTCAAGGGTGGTTGACTTAGAACGTTTAAGGTTTTACAGGTATTGGAATTATTTTATAGGGTATTATTTATTTTTTCTCAAATTTATTTTCAATTAGGAACGAAGAATCAATATCATCAAAAAAAATTTCATTTCATCGTTTGAAAAGATGCCATTAAATAATCGAAAGTTTTTTTTAAAAACAGAATACAATTTTAACAATCAAGCATGCAATGTTTCGTTCGTCATAGGCCTGCATAGAAATTATTCTTATTTAAAAACCATTAATTTATAAGAATCTATCAAGGGTTTGTCATAATTTATTTTTAAAAAATATATTCAGCTTTTCTTGTTCCGCCGATTAAGCTGGTGACTATCACTCACTAATTTCAGACAAGCATGGATGTGGTATAATAACCAAACAAATGAGGATTTGCTGGTTATCAGACATTTATTTTTACTTTTCATTCCGGGGTTTCTCAAACTTTTCTTATTTCGACTCATCTTTTACGATGGCAAGCGGAGGGGGGATATATTGAGGTCGGCCCATTAAGCTTCAAAACGGGGACACAATGATCGACAGCGTCCATTCAAATTACATGAATTAGTGATAGGCAAAAAGCAAAAAATAGTCACGAACACATCAAAAGGAAAGCACGGGGTTCCTTACCGTTATATATGAGTGTCTATTTTCTATTTGTTTTGAAAATCAATTTGAGTTTGCTAATTGTCCATTATTTTTATTAATTATAAGACCTGCTTCGGAGTAGGATGACTCGAGACCTTTAGGGCTATTAGTGATGCCATTCATGTTATCCTCCATAGCGGTTTCCTTAGACATTTATCGGTGCACCTTAGTAGTAAAAAGGCTAATAGAATGTTCAATAACACGGGTCATTGAATCTTTTTCTATTAAGGAACATATTTAGAAAGCACTTTCTTTTGTTTGAATACGAAATATGTGTTTGAAAAGTTTGCGTCATTGAAAGAGTGGTTTTTTTTATTTGCCTAACTAAGATAAAGATTTCGTTTGATGTTTTAAGCTGCTAATACTAGTTAAAAGCGGATGCTTCATTATTTTATGCAATAAAAGTATAGAAATCTTTCATATCGAGAAACTTAATTTGCTAAATATATACAAGCAGAACTACCTAAATATATTTAGATTGGGTATTTTTAGACGAAATATCTATAAATTATTTGAACAAGTTTTCTAAATTGGTGTACTTTAAATTAAACAGATGCAAATTACAAACGAGTCTAAAGAATAATAATGCCACTAAATACTTATACTTTTAAAGCAATGAATTTTAAGCCAGGTTAAACTTGACCATGTAGGGAAGAATTGGATAAAACGGAAAAATACAACAAAAACTCGAAATAGTTGTTAGTTTTGAATATCGTTGTACTAGGGCTACACGAGGGCTATAGGCAAATTCGTCGGACATATTTGGCTGCAAGGGCCGCTTTTAGGTCTGTAGTTAGCAATGCACGGACAGTTAGCATTTTAGCAATGCACGGACCCGAACGTGGGACCATGCACGGCGAACTGCCTTAATCGACTAGATTCCCCGGCAAATAGTTGTCTAAGGACATACAGGAGCTGTTAACTAGTGAACGACAATAGAAACTTATTATGAAGTTGTGATGAAACTCATAGTTAGAAGTTTTATCATCATCAAGAAACATTTGTTATAAAAATGACATTTAATGAGTCTTGGGTATTGATTTGTCATCTGCACTAGAAAACTTCAAACCAAACGATGACAGACGGGTTCACATTAAATAAAAAAAACCATTCGACTTTAGATCATTAATTATACATATCAAGTAAGTTATTTGTTAAATGAAAAAAGAACATGCATTTTGCAGTGCAAAGTGGCAAAGAGTTCAAAGGTTGCAGTTCAAGTGCGAGGCGAACCGTCGGCCAAGTAAGTCAGTCAAATAGGAGTGGGGGAACGCTAACAGGTTCTTAGAAGCTTTTAGAAACGAACATTTTAATTCTTGTGAACCCTCTTAAGAGTTATCCATGATAAAGATTAACTCGTGAGAGATAAGATCTTTTAAAGATCATTTCGTGTATCAGGTTAATTAAAATTCCAAATAAAAAAGAAAAGGATGCGAGCTAATATTTAAAGAATGAGTAAGGTTTGGGAGATGTGCGGTTAAATTTAGCACGAAAATATGTCGGAACTTAATAAAAAGGTGTTTTGAAGTTTTACACTTTTGCTTGAGGCATAAAGAAGCAAGCAATAAAGAAATGGAAATATATTTATTTATGTTTATACTGAAGGTTTTTTTTAATATGAAAAATATGATGATTTCATATGATATATGAAAAAAATTACATTTAATCTACTGTATAAGTAATATTAAATCATTAAAAAGTATTGGCGATAAAGTTTGATTGATACAGCAAAAATAAGTTTTCTTCTTTCCTTTATATAAACAAAATACAAGGCAAATGAAGGCTATTGTGCTAAATAAGTTTTTATAGGACCAATCAAGTCCCATTAAAAAAATAAGACTTAAGAGCTTAAAAGTTAAAAAATTTATTTGGTAATATTGGTATTAAAGTGGGTTGGGGGTATATAAATTTAAAATAAAAAATAGAAACGATTTTTCTCAAAAAAAAAAGTTTAATTTTTCACTTAGAAAAATCTGTTAATATAGGAAACAAATAATTTTTTTTATGAAAATATTATTTATAAAATTTTCACTCCTGAAAAAATCGGGGAAACTGCTTCTTTTAAACAATTATCGTTTTATAAAGGTAATATATTTTGTCATTTTCATTATTATGCAACTTATTTGCTATACGTTATCAAAATAACTGCTAAAATTATCGACTTTTAAACATAAAGAATGAGTTTAAAATTCTATTATACCTGCCGCAGCTGTGTTAAGCTTTCTCTTGGCAGCTCTTCGTTCCTCGTCCCTAGTCTTCCTTTCGGCTCCCTGAAAAGAAAATATCTTTAAATAATCTTAGGGGCATATCATATTACTTTGCTTAATGAAGAATACTAAATAACATCGATACAAGAGGATAAAAGAATTTATTTTTAAATAGAATATTCATGATCAAGAACAAACTACTCGTAATTCGATATTCAAATTGCTCGTGAATTTATTTGGTTTGCATTTGTGTGATGGTTAGGTCTACTTTAAATGTCATTTACTCCATCAAGTACGATAACTATAAGTAGTTGAAGATAAAATCAGTAGCGATCAAGGATTTTCTACACGAGTTCCTGGAACTCTATATATGTATAAATACACGTATACTATGTATTTATATGTACGTACTACTATGGATAAATACATGTAAAATTATAGAGGTTTATGAAAGCTACTTTTGTAACTAAAAAATGCTTTAATTTATTTGATTTGTATTCTGAACGAGCATAAAAATTAATGCGGATTTTTAAAAAGTAAATTGTTCAATTCTGCAGGTATATTTTTAAGCAAATCAATTCAATATAACTCTTTTACAAATAAGTTTTGTTTTTTAAATTACGAAATAATACTGATACCTTCCAAAAGTCATTCAATAACTACAAAAAGCAACATCATTGCCGCATCTTATGGTAAACATTCACCCTTTGGCTAAGAGAAGTTCATGCAAAATGCAAAACAACACGAGTATTAACCTTTGTATGTCTAACCTTGACAACATTACCTGTCCTGTCTCCTAGTGACAATTTGTAGCTGAAAAAACCACCTATGTATAATGCAGGAGCATTAGAATTTCAAGTAAATTGCGTTTATATGCAGAGCACAAACTGTGTAAAATGTAATACTCATTGCTGAAGCTAGTCACTTGTTTAAATCGCCCATTAAATATCCCTAACTTATTTAGTAGTAGTCACAGAAGTCGTTACTCTTCCTTTTACTTTTTATAATCCCATTGTTATTTCATGGTGATCGTTCAAAGGACATAAGATTTAACTTTACCATATCTTAAGAAAGTGGAACGATTGTTATTTTTTTATGTCGCAGAAGTTTTTTTTTTATAATAACAAGTAAATAGCAAAATGTTTTGTATAAAAGTTAGCTACATCTTTCACAAAGGAGTAGTGTGTTTCGGTGTTGAATTATCCAGGAAAAATGAGTTTGTTGAAAAAAGAAAGATAAATCCGGAACTGAAATTGAGAAATTATACGCACTATTAGGCATTCTGATTGTTTCAAGTTAGCCTATTTGTACATTGTTATAGATTTAAAACCTGATATTTAATAAAAACAAAAAAAAAGTTATAGCATCAATAATTCAATTCACCACAATTACGCAATTGTGCTTGAAAAGGGAAGAATAAAAGGAGACACAAATTAATCTGAAAGTAAACTTACAATGTATATATGATATTTGGAACAATAAAGACTTTGTGTATTCTTCATCTGAAGTATGTTAAGAAAATGTAATTAAGGAGAAGAAACTAAGAACCAAAATGTGTTGTGATTCAGTAATTTTCAAATAACTTGGCGAAAAAAAATGGTTTTATTTCGTTAAAAATTAAAGATTTTTTAGCATAGTCATTGTAACAATTGCTATTTTTTAAGGAAACGAAACGACAATTTCATATTTTCTTAAATAAAATAATAGTACTTCAACGAGTTCTTAATTTTTCTTTTAATAAAAACAATAGAGCTTTCTGCACTACAATCGAGAATTTTTGATTGAAACATACTTAAAATTTATTCTTGTCTTTTTTTTATTGTATCACGTTACATGCAGCTTTCATCACAAATATTTTTTGCATGAACCGTTACTGTTTTGTGTCAAATGGCCCACGTCCTATGCAATGAAAATGGAAAAAGAGCCCTTTTCCTACTATGGGTACAAATTCTAATTACTATTCTAATATAAAGGGTGCTTCACCCTGAAATTTTAATGCTTTTTTATGGCTAAACCTTTTGTTCTATCCTTATATTAGTCAAAAAGATGTAATCAGCAACTCCATTGATGTAATTCATTGTAACTTTTTTATAAATACGTGTTAACCTGATAACTCAACAAAGAAGCGGAAATGACAAAAATGATGGTTTTAATTGAAAGATTACCAAAAGAAAGAAAAATCATTTCTCCGAACCATCACTAAACGATGTTGAAATTGTTTTGAACCTCCTTTATAAGTAATAGTCGGCGAGAGCCTAGTAGCAGCATTTGAGAGTTTGATCTTCAAGGTCGAGGTTTTGTAAAAGCAAATGTAGTGGGTTTTACTCGGTGTGGAACTGTGGAGTTGATGATTCAATTTTTAAGAAATTATCTTCGCAAATTAATAGGTTTAGAAATAAAAGTTAAAAAAAAGACGTGCTGACGTTTGCCGTTGACCGCTCACTTACTCAAATTACACGTTTGATAGATTGCCTGACCTTCAGAATTTTTTTAGAATCTTACTAGTAGTTAGTTTCCTCTTTAGAAAAATTAACAAAATAACGTAAACAACTTCTGAATTTCACTAAGATTTTTCAAATGATTTTCAAGTTCTGGAATACATGTATAATAGTTATTTTTTTATTTGTACACTCAATCATTAACAAAACTTTAGTTATTATAATTCAATAAAAAAAATTTCAAGCAACATTCAAGCGAAAGCACATTATCCTGATACTAAAATTTCTATACAACACAGTGAAAAATAACGCTTTTTTTCCCTTGAAGCTCTGCGAATAAGACAATTGCATATTAAATATGAGACAAAATGCTAATCAATTAAAAGAGGCTAGCCAATTTTTTAGTTTGTCATGAGTAAATTAATAGATTATTCACGCATGTATTCTTATGAGTTAATCGTTATATCAAATACGGTGAGCCTGAGCAGTCTTTTCCGACATAAATATAAAAAATAGTTAATTTGTCTCAATGAAATATGTTCGATAAAAAAGCCCGATAAATGAATAAGATCGTCATAAGTAATTTCACTTCGGTAACTTGACTGCGTATAGCAGCTTGATTCATACGAGTTTTGGAAGACGTTCACCTTATAATAGTCTATAATAATAGGGATTTGATAAGGCCTAAGACAGTTAATTCTATCAGCTAAAAAAATATAGCTATTATGACGTCAATGGTTTCGTCTGAATAAGAAAATGTTCAAGAATAAAGAGTTCTTTGGAGATAAATCTCAAATTTAATTTGATGGTATAAGAAATATTTTTAGAATCTTGAAATGATAGTTACAATAACATCCTGATGCGAAATACAAAAAATAGAATGCACTCGAGAAACAAGGATAAAATTTAAATGGAAATGTCAAGATTATTTGTTTGAAATGAAAGTTAAGTTGAAACAATTGTAAAGTTTTAATGAAATGAAAAGTCGCAATACTTTTAAATTTGAATTAAATTTTAAAAAATTAACAAGTAGACCATCTGCAAAGCAAAGCAATATGCAACCAGCAATCAATATTATATGACTATCTCACAAAGCTGAAATGTCAGAATAATAGTGAACAAATTACAAAATGATATTATACGACGGTTTGTGTTTATAACCAGGAAATTTAAATAAGTAGAAATCTATTATTTTTTAAGTATAAAAAAAATTTATCGGAACGCCACTCCATTTCACGAACCAGAACAACACAAACATATATATAACGTCGTATAAAAATCAACAATTTTTTTAATGTAATTCTTTAAAAAATAATTTTGTATACAGTACTTTAAAAAAAATTGTATATTGAAATAATTTTTTTTTTCTAATTCAGTTTGTAATCATTTATTGAGAGTATGTGAAAGTTTTAGTGTTTTTTTTAACCAACAAATGCTCAAAATTCTAGCTCCTAAAGGGGAATTGGTGATAATTAAAAACAAAAAGCAAGGTCAAGTTATAAAACATTATCATAAGTTAACAAAAATATTAGTTTAAATTTAAATAAAAACAATTCAAGCAGCTTTTGTCATAAGATAACTTCAAAACGCAATTAAGAAATCAATTGAGTTTTGCTTTCAAAGTTATTAAGTTTGTTTTTGTACAAGAATACGAATATAAAAGGATAGAATGGTGCCGAAACCCGATGTACATTTCTTCATACAGCATTAAAGGAAATCAGAAAATAACATTCATAACTCAGTCTTAAAGAATTAAAAAAAACCTTTCACATTTATTTTAAAGCAGACTCTTAAAAGAAATAAAAAAAAAGTAAAATATGTTCCGAAATTCCAACCCAGCACTTCATTGAGAATTTTGGACAAAACAGAAAGAATACAGTTTTATTTAAACTATTTCTTTTGTGCCATTTCTAAATAAGGTTTTTGACGAAAGAATTTTGTTTTGTACGTGACTAGACGTGGGTGTTATACAATGCTGAGCATGACTCACAATTTGCTGTTTTTAAAACACTCTTTGCTGCTATTGCATCGGCCAGGGACATAAATAGACCGATTCCAATTATTAACGCAAATATCAGGACAAAATAAAATATGGAAGAGCGTGAGTCATTACGTTTTTAACTAATTTTGTTGAATTTTTCAAAACAATTGTGTTGCAATAAGTTTCAAAAACGTTAGTATGACACCTATTAAAATATATATCACGTATTTTTGCGAGGCCTTTGTGCATACGTATTAAACTTATGCAAGTACTGTCACTCACGAAAAACCCCAAAAAAGTTTTTTTTATTGTTAAGTGCAATTATGTTAACCTGTCAATTTAATCTTTCAGCGTTTAAAATATATTTTGTTTTGCGAGGGTATAAATGTTTTACAATTGGGAAAGAAAATTAAACTTGCAAGATGTTCTAAGGAAGAAAAAACGTAAATTTTTTTATCTAAACTATGAATATTTTAATTCATCATACATAATTAAAACCAATATTATAAAAATATGAATAAAATTGTTTAAGAATATTTTATATTGACATTACAATTTATAACATTTTTTACAATTAGAAGGCAATTCTGTTGCAATCGGTAACTTAACTATATTTTAAGTAAACGAGGCCTTTTTTATATACACTTGATATTGACTTGAGTCAGGTGACGTAATACTTTAAAGCTCTTCCTTCTTCTATTGTAGTCTCGTTGGTGCTCTGTTCCCATGCGACATTGATTCACCAATTGAGGCTCGAGCAATAATTTATTTTCAGCCAATATTTATGTTGCAGATGGTCATTTCTATTAAATATATAAATGCAGAGGCATCAAACGCATATTTTGTAAATATATTTTTAACAGTTTTAATTATCACACGTCACTTACGTCAAAAGATTTTAAACACAAATTATCCGCAATCCCGAACGTGAACTCTTTTTAGACACCTATGACTTTCAACTCCATCGCAGAATGACACCTCAGTCCCTTGATTATATCCTTAACATTTCATTTCCTCCTCTATAGGATCTTTTTTTATTATTTTTATTAACTTCTTTATGTCTCAGCCTTCTTTCGAAGTTACTAAAACGTTTCATCTTGTCATATAAGCCCGAAGGCATAATTAGCAGACGGAAAATTTGAACGGAAAGAGAAAGAAAAAAATCTCAAGTCATTTGAAGTTCTCTAATAAAGGATAATCGATTGCTGGATAGGAGATCGAAAGGTCATTTTCAGATTATATGTGGGCATATTATTCTTGGGATTTTCTACTATGATTAGTATAAAATAAATGATAGCAATGTCCCATGTATAACTTGCTTTTAAAGATCTAAATTCAATTACTAAATGTGAAAAAAAGTTGTGGCCATACAGAGATTACCACCATGTACTTTTTTTTCTTCAAAATTGTAGTGAATAGAAGAAGCGTATGTGGTAATCTTCCTCGTTGTATTGTCGCTTTTTCATTTAGCCATATTTTTTGTCTAAGGAATAACAAGTAAATATTTAACCTTTCATTTAATCCTTAAGGGATCACTATTTACGACGCCATTGCAAGTAAAAAAATAATTTACTGAGTTTGGAGTTAAATAGCTCCCCAAAGATTTTGTGTATTGTCAAACATTGCATTTTTATATACGGGCAAATGCCAAGTGTAAGCCACACCTTTGATGTCTTTTCTTCTTTCCCAGTTCGTTGACTGTCATACACTTTTGACCCTGGGCTTATATTACCCCTTCCATCACCCAATCCATCACTATCCTCAAGAGCCTCGCAGCAGGCCGTATATTGAGGGCGGGTGTGTCATTGCAAGTTGCTGGAACTCTGAGATACAGAGGCGTAACTACACAAATGGCACTATCTGCTTAGTTTTGTAAGACAAACGAGGTTTTGCTCCTAAACTATCGAAACACACATTGTTTCGACAATGAAAAAACTATAGAAACAATAACTTATCAATTTAAACTTCTAGCAGATACATTTTTATTCACTTGCTTTGCTTACTTTCCCATAACCCATCAAAATGAAGATAGAACGGTAGGTATAGGGTTGGGGTTCACATTACTTTGGATACCAGATGTACGAACATGGAATAGATACAGGAAGTATAAAAAATTTGGTAAGTTAAGGACTAAAATAGAAGAAAGATAGCCAGGGAAATAAACAGTAAGCTTATTAGACATATGATGGTGTTCAGAAAACACTTGGGTGGCTAGATGGCAGAAACGATTCAGACCAATCCACTAAGCGTACAACCAATCTCAGATTCATCATGAAAAAAACTCTAATCATCCAATTACCTGATAAAAGCAGTTTCATTTGATTAGAAAGGCTTGGATTTAACCTTCTAGTTGAGTAGGGACGTTTGTCTATTGTTGTTTAAGAGAATAATGCGTGTGCCAATCAAATAACGGTTATTTCTGAACATGGCAGTAAGTGCATTCCCATAACCTTATAAAAGGTTAATAATAAGAATTTACAGACAAATCATAATATAGGAAGTTTAATTAAATGCCCTTTCTTATTCATATTCGTCTTATAGATTTTGAAAACAAACCTAAACATATTTAGATAAAAGATAGTGCAGTTTTCAAGCTTTCCTGAAAGAGTTGAAAATATATGGAGTTGCGCCAATTTGGCTCTTACATATTTTTCGCAATGGTCAGTATATTCTTTGAGCATTGTGGTTGTACATTGCCAAGGAAGACAGAGCTATGCTATACAGAGATCATGGTAAGGCTAAGCCTAAACCTCATCCATCTTGACTTCCCACTATTATATGGAGGTCAGTGCTAACTTTGAGAGGCATGTAAATTTTAACTCTGAGGCATTTTGAGGTCGAATTTGTATTTAAAAGTGGGGTCATAGTTGCAAAATAGGTTTTTTTTGCTCACAAAGAAGCGATCCTTAAAACCAGGATATTTATTTACTAGTGTCGAAACAATGTGTATAGTCAACTATCCCATTGATGTCACTAAGCTAAATTTACAAATTCAAGTAAATAAAAATTAATTTAATTGGAAAAATACTTTTACAATTTTTTTTAAATATTTAAAATTAGCGTAATGTAAATTTAGTATATAATACGTAAAACAAATTTTTGTTAGGTTATATGTAATATATTAAAGTAAAGAAAGCACGTGACAATTTCTCACCGATAGAAAATAAATTCAATATAGTTTTTGTATGAAAACACTTAGAATATATTTTTAAAAAAAATTAAATTGCAATTTTTTTAAGTATTTATTGAGCTAATGCATTAAAAAAAATAATTTCATCGAGTTTAAAATCTATTAGGTGAAAAATTGGTTAATTTTTTATTGAAATCAAAGTTAATCTAACGAGTTCCAAAATCAAAACTATTGCAAGATTATTATTTGATCAAGATTTAATATCAATAATATAGACCTGGGAAGATTTGCATACTTTAAACAGTTATATTTTTGAGCAGACCCTTTAAGCTATTTTTGTTCAAGAAATATAGTTCCTGCAAGTAGGTATTTAAATATTCTATTTATTTGCAATGTATATTTTGATGTTAACAGGTTTGAATCTCATTATGTGGCGTCATTTATTTTTTCACAAGCAAATCAATTCTCGTAACTTTCTCTGAAGTTGCGCCACATGCAAAAGAAAGTTGACAATATACATTGTAGGTTAAACGAAGTCATTAATGAATGATTAATTGGTTTAAGTTCAAAATGTGACAAATACTTTACTCATTGAACCCTAAAAAATAGCTCATCGTTTCTTTCCTCATTAAGCTATTGCCCTACGACATCATTAGCTTCATCATATTGAGGTTAAGAATGCATACCTTTTAGTGTTTGTGAAACAAAAAAATAAATTAAAAATCAATCTTATTTTTAAAACTATATTTCCCATGCTTTATATGCTTTGTGTAAAATTGTCAAAAACATTTTGTACAATGTGTGAGCTTTAAATACATAATTAGATAGTATTAAGGAGTTTATCAGTTTGCAACAAATTAGAAAGTAATTTCGTTTAGATTATCTTTGTTGCTTTTATTCCTTTTTTAGTCGAAGTTAAGTTACTTAAAAATAACCGTTTCATTATTAATCATTAGATTGTTAACTTTCAACTACTACTATCATTCGTATAAAACAGAATCGAACCAATATTGTGATAAGTGCGTAAAGTATTCGTTAAGGTAAAACGTAGAATTAAGAATAAAATTAATATAAAACTTATTTTTACCACTTTAGAAAAGTTACTTTTTAAGAAGTTAGAATTGTGAAACTTATTTTGTAATAAAATTTGATTATTTTTAGGAAAAACAAAAATACTTTTGTATATATTGAAGGCCACTATTTTATATTTAACAAAATCTCGAAAAGTGCCAATACTACACTCTTAAAACGAGCGAGCGATTTTAACTCAGTCTGAGTTAATTTCACTCCTCCAGTCTGGAAAATGCACTTATCCTTGAGGAGTGGATCCTTTGTGTGTTAAACCTCCGACAGGATCACTCCAAACAAGTAATTTTAACTCATTCTGTCCTTTCATTCTTGTCATTATGTCCTCATTTCTTATTCACTCCTTTCCAGTGTCGAAAATGCACTTCTCCTACTGGAGTGGATTTCACTCTTTTGTTTTAAGAGTGTACATAAGCAACAAACAAAATATTCAACAAACTGCACTGTAAAACAGTGCTGCGTAACGTTACTCCATAAAATCGGTGGAAATCTACCTCCCTCCGGTTTCAAGAAGCACCATTATACCAAATTTACGAAGTAAACCTACACCTATTTTGAGTGTAACCGTTACTCCACAAAAATAGTATAACGTTATTCCTTGAAATTGGAGACAACTTTTGCTGCCACCAATTTTTCGGAGAAAATTCCTTTCTACGTTACACCAAGGTTTTGATGAGTGGTTACCAAAGTAAACTGCTTTGTTTTCCAAGGAATAAACATGACAGGAAAATAACTACTTCATGATTAGGAATTTTCCAACCGAAAGCATTGTTTTCATCAGTTATATATAATAACATTGACTGAATTTATTTTAATTCAAATAATTGTATTGTAATAAATAATTGCTAAATGAATTCTTCCTAACACTTACCTTATCACAGAACACTTTAATTTGGCAGTAACCTCGATGATAGGGCGTAGCAGATTCCCGAAAATCGTCGAATGTATCGATTTGCACATGAAGTGGAAGTCCCTGAAAAACAACAATAGACCGTTAGTTGAAAATTCTGTAAGTTGCAGATTTCTGATTTCAGTTGCAATTGTTTTTAGATTTCTCAGAAGCATAAGAAGAATATTTACCTCAATTTCTTAAGGTACGCGAATACCCAAATTTCCCAAAATTCTAAAATTTTTACTATTACTTTAATCTTTTCCAAATTTGGTATAGTGATTTCAAATATAATGAATAATACTATTTAGGCATTTTTTTTTTATTTAAATATAATGTATTTATTTTAAACTGTGTTTTTCTGCTAGAAAAAGAGGTTTACGCTAACAAGTCTACCACATTGAATTTTCATCCTATAAACATTAATGATGTGTTTAATTCTTCGTTTTGAACTGATGCATGCAATGACCCTCTGGAGTTACATACAAATTATAAGAAAAGAAGTTATTAAGAAAAATGTTATAAATTAACCACAAAAAAAGGATTTTTTTTTATCAACTTACACTTGGACATTTTTTTAAAAAAAACCTTGTATATTTACACTAGATGTTAGAGGTTCATGGCACAGATATATATTGAAATAGCATCTGTAAAAAATTTCAGGTAAATTAATGCAAAACTTTTTATGCTGGAAGTGTTGGCGCAAACCCCTTTTTTTAGTTGAAAAACACCGTTTAAAATAAATCAAATGTATTTAAATAAAGAAAAATTGCCCCAAAAGCATTGTTCCTTATATTTGAAATCACTTTACCAAATTTGGAAAAGATTAAAGTAATAGTAAAATTTTTTAAAATTTGGGTATTCGCCTACCTTAAATAGTTTTCAGAACGTCACTCAAAAGAAATTTTATTCAAATAAAAGTAGATATGAATGATCATGTACAATAGTCATTTTAGCCTCCACACTACTTCACAGAACGAAACACTTGTCTCACAAACAAGCCAAATAAGTCATATTGAAACAAAAAGCCAGACAAGGCTCCGAATTTTCACTATAATTTAGTTTAGAAGTATATTTAAAAAACTAAAAAATTAATCTACATTTAAAATACAAGAAAATTCTGTATTTATTCAACATTTTCGCTTTTGCTACTTCGTCAAACTTTATTTAAAATAAAATTTTTTGAAGGAATATGTATTTAGTATAAATCAGTTTGGAATGACGTCATAGTATAGATCAAGATATCATTATTTTGATTGTTTCACTATATGTGTATTAATAAAGATACAGAGAGGGATCTAATTTTTGGGCCGAAAGAAGGTAGTCCCTTTAATTTTACTTAGAAGAGTTTATTAAAGCATAATTGTATAAGGAAGTAAAAAAAAGACTTTATTTGAAAATGGGAACTTCTTCTACACAAATACTATAAAGAATAACGATGTTAACACTTTACCTACGGGCGCCGACTGACCCATAGACTAAGAACACTCTAAGTTTCAAACTCTCATTGGAGAATTTCTACATTGAAATTGACATAGAAACTAGCGCGCCCCCTTTGTGTTTAAGGGAACTAATGTAATGGTTTCTGGCTGCCTATTTGCAGTCACCTTTAGGAGATTTAACAGAGCCAATGACATCTCGTAATTTGGAACCCTTATCAAGTGACGATAGGGATCTATTTTTTACTACAACTTATTTTCGACTTTATTTTTGAATATATACAGCTACTCATTGACTTTTATATCCCTCGTAGGCCCATCTTCAAGATATTTGACCTTGTGCTTCTTTTTCTCCATTAATAAACCTACAGACTGACTACGCTTGTCATTTTAGACATGGTCCCCCAAAGATCCACAAGTGATTCGATTGAATAACTCGCCAAATATTCATCCAAATGTAACAAAAACTTAGATTTAGGGGTTTTCGAGGGTTTTTCACATTTCTAAGTGATTAAAATTGGGTGTTGCTATTGAAAATTTCAAAGTTCATAACATTTTTTATATTAAGACGGACCCTTATGCAAATTTTGTGTCATGCAATTAACTCAAAATGTTATTTGTTCACATAGTCAAAAAGGTCCGATGTAAAAGGATGACTAACGGTTGAAATAATCACTAGTGGGTAACTTTTTTTTAACAGAGAACATTCCGAAGAAACAGTAGCCCTACAATTGAAAGTACAATTATGCCAATCAACAAATCAACCTTTAATAGCGTTTTAGTTGCTTTCGACACGTTAGAAGAGCTAGGCATTAGATAAAGTTGCTGGTCTAGAAGATTTTTAGTCTACGGGTCAGTCGACGCCCGTAGGTAAAGTGTTAAGATGAGTTTCGCTTCTATTTTTTTAGCATCAATATTTTTAAAAATATTTATTCTTTGAGCTGAAAATTTAGCAAATGATAAAGAATAACAGGATATGTTAGTTTGAATTATCGTCGCACTAGCACTACACGAGATAAAATAACAGAATTCGAGATAACGTTTAATGAAAACTATGACGACTATACGTTGAAAATTAGAAAAACGACAGATAACGAAAAAGCTGTGTGCATTATTCTCTTTTTTGTATAAGAATCGAGTTATTTTTAATTTTCAAAATAAAATCAAGTTAAATGATGTCATAAGTTTCATTTCCATTTTTACAGCTAAAAAATTACATAATTATTCTTAAATTTAGCAAACGATGAAATAGATTAATTAAATCGGCGAAAGAAAATTAATGAAATGGTTAATTTTGGGTTTAAAACTTTAGAACTAGCTAAAGGCAGTGTTTAGCGGTGTTTCTACTAATAGAGTGAGAGCCCAGGGCCCCCAGACCTAAGTCATTTTGGCAAGGATGAAATGTACGTGATTAGGTTCGGTTTTCATTTATTTTTAGAGTATGCATACCCGTTAAAGTGGACCGACGGCCAATTTAGAGGTATCGGGTACAAAAAGTAGGTAAAATATAAGTTAACCTAAGTCATTTTGGAAAGGTTGATTTTTACATATGTTTTAGAAAATAATGTTAAAAGTGCATAATAAATTTCCCAGACACTTTCCGTGGGCCGATATTTCTCCCAGACGCTTTAAACGTCTTCATCAAGCTCAGACTTTGTCAATCACATCTAGCGGAGTGAGATGGCGCTACAACCTTTCTCGGACATCAAGGAAGGGAAGTTAAGCAAAAAAGAACTATGTGTCGATTGGAGATATGGTTGGTTGATTGACTTATCTCCAATGATCAAGCACACAAACCGGAATATAAGTCAATCAACCAACCATATCTCTAATAGACACATAGTTCTTTTTTGCTTAACTTCCCTTCCTTGATGTCCGAGAAAGGTTGTAGCGCCATCTCACTCCGCTAGATGTGATTGACAAAGTCTGAGCTTGATGAAGACGTTTAAAGCGTCTGGGAGAAATATCGGCCCACGGAAAGTGTCTGGGAAATTTATTATGCACTTTTAACATTATTTTCTAAAACATATGTCAAAATCAGCCTTTCCAAAATGACTTAGGTTAACTTATATTTTACCTACTTTTTGTACCCGATACCTCTAAATTGGCCGTCGGTCCACTTTAACGGGTATGCATACTCTAAAAATAAATGAAAACCGAACCTAATCACGTACATTTCATCCTTGCCAAAATGACTTAGGTCTGGGGGCCTTGGGCTCTCGGTCTATAAGGTGTATAAATGTTGTAAGGAAGCTGTTTTAAGTAAAATTTACTGTTACAAAGAAACTTGTTTTTATTTGATAAGAAAAACGTCTTTTGAAGACATTAATTTAAAACAGAATTAAAAAAAAAGAATGGAAGGCTTAAATTTTTTACGACTATCGCACTAGGATTAAGTTTTTATTGGCCTTAACTGCACCCATATTAAAATTTCAAAGGCATGAAAGTCATCTAAGGGTTTAATAAATCTTTTATAAAGCTTAAGAAGGAACTAACTGGAAGCATTAACTTTTTATCGATAACCGCACGAGAGTAATGGAAAAGTAAATTCAAAATTTAAAAATATAAGATCAGCTTTGTAAATAAATAATGTGTAGTAATAAATAAAAGTAAATTCAAAATTTAAAAATATAAGATCAGCTATGTAAATAAATAATGTGACTGGTAATGATAATTTTACTTATTAATTTGAAACTAGTGGTATCTTTAAAAATGTGTCGAAAGTATTTGCTTATGAGTGTACAGCTTTGATATACCATTAAAAACATTCATATTTTGTGTAGAAATACAATTGTTATTAACCAATTCTATTAACACAACAAACGACGCTAAGAGAAACTTTTCACCATCAATGAGGCCAATTGCATCAAAATGTGTTTTACAGCGTTTTCAGTCTAAAAAAATAATCTTGCCTAACTTTGATATCCTAATTGGACAAACACAGCACTACCATAATTTAATTAGCAAAATTAACTTTTTACTACTACCATAACTAATACTTAATTATAAAATATAACATGTTAAAAAAAGTTGATTATGAACGGCATTAATGATTATAGAAAGGAAGAGTCGAAATACATTATTTGACCTTTGATTTATCTGTTCTTTAAACAATGATACACAATAATACATACTACGATTTAACAAATTACGTGTTAGGTGGTGCGTATAATAAGCAATTCAAACACTATGACAAGTTTACACACACGGAAAGTTGCACCCAAGCATGAACCGTTGTATCATGTGACAAAAGTTTACTTGGTTGGTCCATCACGTATGATGGATTAACAAGGTTTGTTTCGTAAGTTTAGTATTTGTGAACTTCATGAACTTTAGTTTGCTAGATATTTTTAATTTTTGAGAAATTTTCATTATTATTAGAAATTACATTCTGGATGCACAATGAATCCATTTCCGCATATTTTAGATTTTCAGATTAAAAAAAAAGTTGGAACTGAAAGGGTTAAAAAAAAGTACGCAAAGTGCTCTTCTAATTGTTTTGAGCAGTGTAATTCGAGCTGTAGGGTGGTTTAAGACAGACATACCAATGACCACTTTTTTTTCAGAATCACCACCCTCCAAAATACGTACAAAACACAAAATCTCCACTAAATCCCTACGCAATACGTTTATAACCATATATTTCATAATAGGTAATTGAAAGTAAAAACTGCTTTTATATTAGCTAATTAATTAGGCTAGGCTTTAATAAATTAGTCATTTAATTAGGCTAATTTTTTGTTAAAAACGATTATTACCAAGCACCGTGGAAAAGTGACGTAACTCCTGAAACCGAGATTTGAGTTAATTTAAAGTTCACAAAATTTTAAGATTTATAGTTTGATAAATTTGTAGAATGATTTGTAATAAGAATAACCTAACAACCATCACATATTTTTTTTACTAAGAATTGTAAAACCTCCATTGACTCTTCGGATAAATAGTTTCCACTGATCTATCACAATTTCGCGTGCAAAATGCGATATATATTGGAACAGATAATCATACAATATTTTTTTTATAAAATTGAGCCCACTACAGTGCAAGTAGATTAGTTTCCTTTCATGCAATCTTCCATAATTATATATAAAAAAAGTCCAACTCATTTTTGCTGACTTACACGATTGGTTAATTGAACCTACCAATGCTATATCTGCCACAGTTACGGCCAAATTACTCAACAGAAAGTTATGCGATAGTATTTTGAAAGTTTTTATCAATAATGACATTTCTTTATTCTCTGTGTATCAAACGAAATTACCTGGCGCTCTTTCATTGTGGTTTGACCTTTCTTCCCTGCCTTTAGAGGCTAAAAGTACATTGCTAATGAAGTTTTTTTTTCTTTCCTGTTTTTTTCTTAATTTCTCTTTACGCAAGTCTGCCGCCCTTGGAATTCATTCATCGATGCTTAGCGAGTGTCAATGTACTTAAGACATGTAGAATAGCTAGATTTGTTAAATATATCATGTCAATTCCAAATAATGTAGTTTTTTTTTTACGTTTTTATGCTCTTGACGTCTAAGTTGTTACCGAAAGCAAAGTTTGGTACTTAGGTTTTTTTTTTATATCATTTAACATTTGCATGTAACATGTAACTTTATTTATTTAAAACTGAAACCCAAGAGGGAAAATTATTTATCGATGAGGAAATTGTTTGAAGGATATGATTATAGGACATGTCTTAAAGAGTTTTAATTGATTCTTGAAATAAACCAAATCCTAAACACCATTTTAAAACAACCAACGTATGTCTTACGTCACGGATCGACGGATCGATAAGTCATAAACAAATCACAAAAAAAAAAAAAATAGTTCATCTGAATACACAATGCTTTCGTTAAACAATCACTAGAAATTGTTGAACTATAGACCAAAAAAAGAATTTAATTGATGCTTGAAAAAACCCATTCCAAAAACCAATTTTAAAATAAATAAACATAACTCTTATTTTAAAATAAACTCTTTTACTCCACGGATCAATAAGTCAAACGAATAGCATCACAGATAAATGTTTATCTTAATTCACGATGCTTTTATTAAACAATCATTAAATATTGTTTAACTATAGGACTACAAACAGTTTAAAATGTAACCGATTAAGGTTACTTTTTTGAATGCTAATACACGTTACTTACTTTACAAAAGTTTTTCTTTTTAAATTTAAATGCTTCAGTTGGTAATTCACGATGTACAGAGATGTTCGAGATGGCAAAATATATATTTATACGCGAAAATAAATTAAGTTTAGGGGAGAGCGGGGATAAATCGTACACTAATTACTTGGGGCCTAGAATTTAAGGGGTCACAGGAGTCTTAAAAATGTGCAAAGAAGATACTACAAGGCATAGTTTGATCTTTCATGTCATTTTTTAACTACTCAATAAATGAGTATAATTTTTTATATGTAATTCTACAGCATTTATTTATTATAAAACAAGTTTTAAAATTTATGAAACTCCAGCCAAAACTAAAATAAATAATATTAAACATGAAGCTATTTGGGCACATTGTGATTAGGCTTGCGCGGCAAATTGTGAGGTCAAAATTGAAAAAATGACCAAGAAAATGACTTTATATTGTACAAATATGTACAAACTAGGACTTATACCTAAATTCTCAGCTCAATTTTAATTAGAAATTATTTTAAGAACTTTTTTCTAAAAAAATTAATAAAAATTTTAAAATTTTGATTCTTAATTTTTAAAAAAATAATTTCCAATTAAAATTGAGCAGAGAATTTAGGTATAAGTCCTAGTTTGTACATATTTGTACAATATAAAGTCATTTTCTTGGTCATTTATTCAATTTTGACCTCACAATTTGCCGCGCAAGCCTAATCACAATGTGTTCAAATAGCTTCATGTTTAATATCATTTATTTTAGTTTTGGCTGAATTTTCATAATTTTTAAAACTTGTTTTATAATAAATAAATTTTGTAGAATTACATATAAAAAAATTATACTTATACATTGAGTAGTTCAAAAATGACATGAAAGATCAAACTATGTTTTGTAGTACCTTCTTTGCACATTTTTAAGACTCCTATGACCCCTTAAGCTAGACAATCCAGTCAAGTGCTATAGTATAGCGACAAATCGCGCAGGTTTATAGTATAGATATCGTTTCGCTATGCGTATGAGTATCAGTGTCTCTAGTAAAAAACCTGGTTCTACCCTTTTTCTTATAATTTTCGTCTTGTACTAAATAAAAGGAAAGTGAAGAATTTTTTTCTTGTATGCCAGTAACCAAGATCATAATAAACTACTTCTCCTAAGCTCTTTTTTTTGGTTGTTAGCGATGATTGGTTAAGGGATAGAATTTAAGGTTATTTTAATATATTGAAGCGAGGTACAGAGTGGAGCTAAATCATACAGAAGTGTACGGTTTAGCTCCAAATGGTTTGCTATGGCAACATACCTATAATTATATTGTAACTTACGAGGAAAGTAGGCCTACCAAAAATTTTAAAGATTTATATTTTCCGCCAAATAAAGCACAACTTTTAGGTTTGCTATGAAATCTTAGATTTTTTTTATCGTAATTTGTTCTAAAATTTTATAATTGCACTACACAGTTTCTTACTTACGACCTTTATAAGTAGTAAAAGTTTTTTGTACAGTAATCTACTGCATTACAATCATTACTTTTCTAAACAGACAATTTCTAAACTGTACGGTATAGCCTCTCTACTGTATGGTATAGCCCCGATGCCCTGAGCAATTTTGTACAAGGTAACTTTTTTTTAATAGCCAATTTTTATGTGTCAAAAGGGGAATAGTTCCAGAATGTTTATGTAGGATCAGTAGGCTAATAATCAAATTATATATTTCTCTTGTTTATCTAACCTTTACTTTGTAATTTGCTATGTATCGACGAATCTCCCTTATGTGTACGTGTAGCCCCGCTCTCCCCTATTATTAAGTACAATATGCTCGTTAAAAAAGCGATGTATAAAATTTTAAAAAGATTACAGTAAGTTAAATATCTTTGTTTCATTTGAAAAATTAAATGTTAAAGTTATATTTGTGGTACCATTTACCAAATATAACTTTAAAAATATTTAATGATGCTCAAAAAAGAACTGCTGTTGCAACTAGGATTTATTAAATAGAAAAAAGGTTTCACTTTTGGCCACATTAGACAAAACAAGATTTCATGTATTAAAATTATTTTTAAAAATAAGTTTATACAAGTCAAATTAGACGAAGTCCAAATTACTATCAGTTTACAAATAAATAAAACCATACAAAGTATAAAGCAGTAAGAAATATGAAAAAACTCTTTTGGAATCCACAAGAGTCCCACTTCCCATTTCATTCAACTACATTACAACTATATATTATTATGGGCAGATTAATGGGGCTTAGCTGGATTAACTATTGCTCTTTTATTTGATAACAACCGACAATTAACTTAGTAACAACACGAGAGCTCTCTAAATTGTATAAGTAACTATGCAACATAAAAAAGATTTTACTGTAGTCAGTGACGCATCTAAGTTTGCCCATTAAACTTAATGGAAATTGGCTTGTAACACTAGACATCAGGGAAAAAGGCCCCGAGAAGAAAAACCAAATTCTAAATGTGTACGTTTACCTTTTTTTTTTTTGCTGATACTAATACATGAAACAATTTTAACACGTCTCTGATATAGGCTCTTCATTAAAAAAAATGTCTTTGAGAGGTTAAACTTGTTAAATTGTTTTTTGGGGGAAAATTTACTAAAAACACCGTCTAATGTTTTAAGGTTTGCACTAAATTTTAATCAATAAGATAATATTTTAGAAAAATATTAAAAGCATTATCAGCCATAGAGGGAACGGTAGAATGCTTGTAATTTCATTAAAAAAAATTACATTGCGGCAAATACTAAATTTAGAGAAAAACGGAAATCGGATTCAGATTCAGCATCAAGAAAGCCATACGAATATCCTATTACGTTCTAAAAAGACTTTGAAAAATAAAGTTTTTTTTTCATTAATATTTTCTTTAACCCTTTCAGTTCCAAAAATTTACTACACTACAGAAACTTCTGATATTCACAAAATAAGCTTATTTTAGATCAAATATACGAGTTCCATAAGGAGAAAAATTTATTTTAATTTTTTATATGGTTTTTGAAATAATGCCAAAATTTTTTAACTGTGGAAAACTACAAAATAAAACTATATATATTACCTAAAAACACTTCGAGTTATATATTTTAAGGTATCTGACCATATTATTAAAAAAAGTTTAGTAATTATTTTAACCGAAATAGTTTAAATTGTGTTTTAAATATGTGGAACTGAAGTGAACTTATCAAAAATCCGGTGAAACGCTTGTTGGCTATTTTCTGAATAAAAAAAATAGCAGTTCTGACTTCTATTGAAATTAATGTAAAATACTGTCTAATAGAACAAAGTGTGAAGAATTGAATGATGTGTGTTTGGATGTCATAACGAGACATAAACATTTTGAAAAAAATATTGAAAGTGATGATGCCAAATGGCATCACTGGGACTGAAAGGGTTAAACACATTTTTGACAAAAAAAAATCAAAAGTTTAAATAGCTAAAAATAAGAAATAAATTCTGTGGTTTATTTGTATTCACAGCACGCAAATATCTTTCAGAATTTGGCACTCCCCTTTCTAGACACCCAACATTTTGAAAATTTGTATCCTAGTTTAATTTGAGAATTTAGGGAATGCCAGAGGAGACTGAAGGCCTTGCTTCCTAGTGGAAACAAATTATTTAGAAACTCAAGTTCAAATTATAGGTTTAGTTTTCAAAAACGAATATGATGACGTCAATGTGCTCTAGAGAACCTAGGGCATCTCTTGGAAAGCCTCGCTTCATTCATTAGATTAGAACAGAATTTAATTAACTAAACAACTTTCAGGAGTAGCTAGACTCTCCTTATCTTTTTAATCCTATAGACATACTTATCTAGTCTTAGAGAACTACCTATGGAACCTGTCTGTTCTTAATGAATTTACAGGCATAGAATGTCTCTTCATGCTTAAGATGCGAGTCCATCAGTAGCCTTAACCGTAAGAATAATATAAGAAAAGGTCCAAGATTTCAAAATGGAACATGTTGCCTTTCATGGCAGAGCTCGTCTACATCCGATAAGTAAAAAAACTCTTCAACAGAACGAGCTGCTACCTGCCTAGAATTTTAATTGATACAGAAAGGTCTTTCGCTTTCTATTTGGAAGTGGGCTTAAAAAGGAATGTGCAGAAATAGGGTACTTAGTATGAAGTTTACAGATAGTTCAAAAGGAAATGGTTACATATTGTAAGGAAAAAGATACAAAGTTGCAGTCAAGTACGATAAAATCTAATTTTTATTTTGCTTTTAATTCCGAAGATTACTGTCTTTTTTGTTAGTAGCATCACAAGGTTAGATTGAAAGTGTCTACACGTGCATAATCTTAATAGATAGTGAAATTTATATCTTTTTTTACGAAATTGTTATCCGTCAGCATTTAGATAATTTTTCTTCGATAAATTTGCATACATTTTTTTAATGCATTCTTCAGTAACTTGAATATAATTACTTTTATTTTTTTGCAAAAATGATAGATATTGTAATTCCTATTAAACTAGTCTAAATCCATGCAGGAACCATGTTCATTATTACAGAAGCCTAATACCTCCGGTACCCTCACCGCAGAGTGATCATGAGTGACAGCAGTTTGTTATTAAATATACAATATTGGTTTTTAAATAGAGGTAGAATAATATCGTATCATTAATGTAAATCATCAGAGATTTCATTATTTGTATTAAAAGTAGAAGTTCTTTAAATTTATTTCACAAGCAATACCTTTTTGAAAATCTATAATAATAAAAGAAAGAGTCTGTGTATGTCTGTGGATCGCAAAAGACCTACTTAGATTGCTCTAAAAAATTCGAGATTTTTAATAACGATTACTTTTAATACCTACGTGTGCACCTGAGGCTTAGTTTTTTCATATTTGAGATTTTTAATTAATATAATTAGTTTCAAAAAACGTCCTCCACGTGGGAGTGCGGGACCATAACAGGGCTTGAAAATACATGGACCGGACGAAACGGGGGCTTGACGCCGTCCTCTATTAGTGTTTGCTTTTTAAGTGCGCATGCGCCAACACGAATTTAATTTTGATTCGATTTTGAGTGCATTTTAATAAGTAGGCAGACCATAACAGGAATTCAGAACACAACGACCGAACCGTAACAGATGCTTAAAGGTTTCCCAGTAAGGCGGTACCATACTGCTAGTCTAATATAAAGGCTTTTTTATTATGCAATGGCGTATAAAAAAGTCTTGTTTTTTTTTAAGATTTCAGTAATTTTGAAAATATGTTCTCTAGAATTTCTCATCTAGCAATAGGATTAACTAAAATAATGATTTGAATTTTAAAGTTGGCGTTATGCTTTACAAGAGAATTTATTTGTAAGGCTTCGTTTATCAGTTAAAAATCATTTCTACAAAGATTATGTAGACCATACATTTTTCTTCCATTTACTATTTTTTTCTTTAAAGAGTTACCATTGGTATTCAATTAGCGAATACTTAAATTGACAGATTGGTATTTTTCGATTACTTGGACAGGTAAAAATGTCAAGAAAGGCTTATTTTATTTTAATTTAGAAATAACACGCATTACCTCTCTTAGAACTGAGAATTATCACACACAAAAATTTGATTAAAAATCTTCCAAAGCACGCTCTTACACTCGACCTTTCTATTCTAATTTCCTTTCGATCTTGAGAGTACTACTAATCATAGAACACATTTGCAATCTTGATAAAACTATTCATGTTAGAATTTCTCATTTAATGTTGTGTAATATTCCATCCAAAAGTTTGTCATAATTCCGCGAAAGATGATGCAATCCCCCCCCCCCCTTTTTTTCAAAAACTATTTCAATTACAAACATTAATCTGATCACAGTGGGTGGAAACCAAAACGTTTACTTGAAGGTCATAAACAATGAAAGATTGACTTACGTCAGATCTTTAAACTAATTTCTGTGACTTACCTGGCAGTATCCATCATTACTTAATTCGTAATTACTACCAAGTAACCGTACTGACTATAAATAGAATGAAATTTTCATTATCCAAGTTCTGACAAATTGACAATGTCAAAGTCCAATTCGGCTCAAATCTGAGCAAACTAATAATATGCCAAATGTGGAAAAACAATGTATTTTTCAAATGTATGGATTAAAATTTGGTGAAAAAAATTCAAACTACTACCACGCTTTTCATTTTCGCTTGAGGAATTAAAATTTCAAAAGCATTGCATCACGGTAAAAGAAACTATACTTCAAACAATTTCTTTGGATGATTCAACCGCAGTAATAAAAGGAACAAAATCTACCTTTGTAAATGTAAGATAAAAGATAAATATACTTCACACAGTTTTCATCTTACGAATCTCAATAGAATTGCATTTCATTATCTAATCAAATAAGACAAATTAATGCTCGAACTTAGAAGAAAGGCATTGAAAGACGAACAAATACCACTGTCCGAATTACATCTAATCAAATCTGAAACAGCTGCTTTTAAACCAGCTCTCATTTCCGCATAACTCATTGTTTGTAAGAGACGACGAACTTTACCTAACAACAAAGCTCTCAGTTTTTCATCACGGGACACCAAAAAAAGTTTGAATCTAGAGTAGTTTGACCAGAACTTTTATCGAAGCGTTTCCCTTTTCTATCAAGATTATAAAGCCTAGCCTTCAGGCTGTTTGACCCCAGGATGGGCCAACGATCAGTTTCACCCTAGGAGTAATGATGTATCTGTCACAAGAGTAATGAAATTTGGCTTTATGTCTCGCTGTATTGGTTTTACAAAGTCGCTTCTGTCACTTGTCTAAATATTGGTGAAATTGATTAGAAAATAAGAATTAAAGTTGAAGTTTAAAAGGATCACATTTGTTCCGGAACACGCGTTCTGCAAACATATCAATTTTTTTTCTTAATCTGTCAACCAATATACAAAGAAGTCAATTTTATTTGTATTAAATTTAGGGGAATCTTTCTGATTCCAAACGAAATACTATGAAACTGAGTTCCGAAATTCAAAAAAGCGGTAAATTTACGAGAGGATCACCAGTACAGGCAACAGAAATCAGAAAATGTAAAAATTATTAGGTTTCACAATTTTCAAAGTGGTTAATAGTGTCATTTAAAAACACTCTGTAAACTGTAAGAAAAAGTTTGAAGCAGCCTACTCCAGCTAGCTACATTAATCTTATTTTTTACTCTTGTTTTGCCCCTAAAAATATTCAAACTTATCAGTCAATATGCAAATGCCTTTCAGAAGTGATGCTTTCGATTCAGGATCATGAGAAGGTAGATCGTTAATCTGAAAGAAAGTTCTGAACTAATGGTATGGCATCAGCAGACGCGAAAATTCTCTACAAGTTCACGCATAGTTTGATAAACATGTAACTTCCTGAGGCCATACATCCATTTAAATGAATGTTTTGCGTTCCGGTAGCCACACAACTTATATTAAAGTTCAATCACTGAAATGGTTTGATAGAAAAATATCTGAAAATCAATCTTCAGCCTTTGATTAGTCTTTATGTAAAAAATAGTTGCACGGTGGGTTTGGGTTGAATAAGCGTCGCACTAGAGCTACACCAGGGCTATTGGAGACGGGCGTCGTATTTTAGAACCACAATCAAGTGACGAGCCGACACCTGAATAGGCACCCAACGCAACCGTTAAGGGCGACATCGTACGCAGCGTCAGGACTTTGAAGGATACTTAACTTTCTTTTTGGCTCCACGGGTCGTTTATAGGTCGGCAGTTATTTTGGCGATGGTCGGACACGATCCTGGGACCTTTCGCATGCTAGGCGAGTGCCTAACTAACTGGGCTCCCGAGCCCCAGTGATGCACTTTGCGCAACAAAAACGTAAATATGGAGGGAAAACTTTTTTTTTACCAAAGTAAAAACTTTCTCAAAAAACAGAAAAAGTAAAAGTGTACTTACGGGTGAAAAGGATCATCGTAAAAATTTATCGTTTTGCTGATATGATTTTCATGGGGTAAGTTAAACTCAACAATTGCCTATATAATGCGGCTGCAAGTTGAGCATCTTAATAGAAGATTATGATGAAACGTATAAAAATAAGTAAAACTACAACCTTGTTCGTATAATGACAAAAGTTTAATTAAAAATTATTAATTTAAAAAGGTTTAAGGGACTAAGTTCAAATAAAAAAAATAATTAACAAAATTTTCAATTACAGCTTCGTCATATTAGCATAGCGAGTGCTTTAGTAGGAGATAACAAATAGCATATAAGCGATGAGATGATAAAATCCTACGGATCTGATTGGACAACAAGGTGGATGTTAAATTAAAATACATGGCGTATTACTTTAGTAATGGGTTTTCAATCTATTTAATATGGTCCGGAACATTTGAATAACAAATAAAATAAAAGATTTATAACGTATTGCTAGGGAATTTTCAAAGCAAACATTTTAGTCACTTAATGAATAACGTCATATTAAAAACTTGTTTAAACCCATACAATTATCATATTTTAGGTTTAAATTAGCACACAAAACAAGTTCATAAATGATTGTTTTTTTCTTGGTCACAATTAACTGGTAAAAACACCAATTTTTTTATACCAACTCGAAAGTTAAATTAGGAATTTCTAAACTATAAATCTTGAACGCTACTGTAAATTGGTTTTAATTAGAATTTAAGGTTTTAGTTCATATCTAAAGACTATATTAACAAATTTTCGATCCACTTTATAATTTATCAAAAACTGCACCATGGATCTATTGGAAAATACGGAAATTTCGAAATAGATTATTTAAAACAATAAATAGCGAGAAAATATATAAAATTGAAATGTCGTTTTTCTTCAACCTCAGTTATTAAGTATATATATTTTACTCGGGAAAACAAATAATCTTGTAAATTTTTCATTAATTAATTTTGACCAGTTATAAACACTGAAAATCCGAGGTCAAATTACCGATACTGGACAGCTGCATTAGATACTCTTAGTCCCCGTTACTAGAAGTGGTTTTGAAAGAGCCTTCGAAATATATTTTTTATATTTATTTATGTTTTGATCAACTATGTCTTAAGAACAAATTTAATTTGTCTCCAAATTGAAAATATTACTAAGAGTTGTAATTGTCTAAAATAAAGGGAAATGTTTATTTTTAAAACATGGAATACTTATTTAATTAATTATTTAATAAAGAGATTTATATACTTAAATATTATATATTTATAAATATTATTTATTTTTTATTTAACGAAAACTTAAAAAACTAGACATTCTTTTTAATAAAATTCTAGCATAAATCGAACAAATTTCAAACGTCAGTCACTTGTAAAACTTTGAATACAAGATAAATATTTCTAAACAAGTTTTTTTCAAATTCTTAGGATATCGTATTTTTTTTTAATATTTAAGAGTCATTTTAAACGACCTACAGTTCTTACCTTCACTCCTTTCTGGTTGCTAAAATCCGTACTGAGACATTGCACAGCTATATTAACCTGTAAACACAAACCAAAAATTATTAAATGTATACCGAATAGTAAACCATAATACTTACAGAACGTTTTTATATTTACATAATGTTTTAAGATGACGTTAGGAAAATTGTACCGACAAATCAAAAATTAAAACTATTTTAAAACATTTTTGTATTTATCATTTTATTTAAACGAATCAGTACATAATTGTTTAATGAAATTTGAAGATTAAACCACGTCATAAGAATTATTCAATGTAAAATCGTTTAACATTAGTTTTAAATTGAAAAATCTAAGAAAAAATTGAAAAATACCCAATAGTTAGTTGAAATAGAAAATAAGAAGCTTAATTTTACCTTTGCGGGACTCTCCATTGGATTCCAGTAAAAGGCAATAGCGTTGTGCGTAATTTCATCAATTTGGCCAATAATGCCCGTGCTATTTTTGGTGTCTGAAAAAAAGATTAAATTTGAAATTAAAGTCCATTATTTTTATTAGGCGATTCTTTTTATTATTTTCTTTTTGTTGGGTAAGTTAGAAAAGTTCAGTAACTCAAATTTAAAATGTCTCCGACACCCAAAGTACTTTTATTTTACTTATCTTAAAATTTACCATAACAAATTATACTTGTAAATAAACTTTTCTACAAACACATTCGTTAAATCAATATTGAAAATTACAATCTACATTTTTTTATTATTTGTATGAAGTAATATGCCATCCATAATAAATAAGGCAAAAATATTATCAATATTTTTTTTATATAAAACTATATATACGAACTTCAACCAACCTGCGTCAAGTATACGTTGCTTTACAGAATGTTGTCGACTATGCCAGAATTGCCAAGCTTTTAATTCCTCTTCCATGGGTTTTTCATCACGGAACATCAACATTAATACAGTCTAAAAGAAATAAAACATTTTAGTTTTCCGTTATTCTATCATGAAAATAATTTTTAAAAAAAATGATTGAAATCAAACGAAATGCTGTCATGTTACGAACGCATCTTGTTTAAGTAAAATATGTCCAATTACTCAAAAATATATTGATTGCTTTTAAACTATAGTTCCAAAACCAAATAAGCATATGTATGTTGAATATTTGCGTATATATATGGTATGTTGAGCCTCGTGATTACTTTTTAGCTAAAACTCCGATAATTTTAAAACGTATTGTAAATAAACACACAGAAGTTTATGTTAGAAACGGAACAGTCAAAATACTTCGTGGAAATCTATTTTTAAATACACTTTTCACATCTATATATATTTCTATGTCTCTTTTGTAATGGATGACTGTTGTCTCAGACTTGTGCTAATTACGGTTGGTAAATGATTGAACACTTACAAATAATTGCGATAAAATTTGCTATTTATATACTTTACTTTTAAAATAAGAAAATAATAATGGTTCACTTATTTAAAACAAAAAAGTTAAGTGATACATCAGAATATGAAAAGTTCCTAATTAAAGATAGATTGAGTAAATATTTTAAATTTCTGGCTGGAGCTACACTGATTATTATGTCTAAACATATTCTCTAGTTTTATTGACAAAACCTTAGCTTAATGTTTTATATTTACTTCTTAAACAGTCTAAATAAGAATGGATTTTTTCCAAGCAATTACGTCGAAAAGAATACAAAAACATCAACAGGTCACAACGTAAGTTGCATAAAAAAATCCTAATTACTAATTCCTCAACTTCCAGCATTTTACAACGTTGTTACACATCACTCTTGAAACAATGTAAAAGAATGTTTAAACAAGATGGCCTGCATGTGATTATGAATAATTAAAACAATTGTTCATTAGGCAGCTGGTTTTGTATACAACCATACAGATGTAGGTTAAATGAGTCTACAGAAGAGTAAATGGAATAGCTAAATGCAAAAAGGGGTCATATCCATTCGACGATTCCCGACTACACTTCTTTCTTTTAACATATTAATGAAAGAAGCCTTACAAGATACTTAGTGAGATGTATCTTATCCACTCAAAAACTTCATAATCAAGATCAGTGCTCCCAAAAAGCCATTTCATTCACCTGTTTAACGTCATTTTTCTTCAACTTGGGAAACTTCTAATGTATGGATAATTAGCCGAAAGATTAGTCTGCCCGATAAAAAAAACGTAACAAAAACCGGAAACAATCGACGTTATCTGCGGCAGTGGGACCCAAGGCCAATGGCTAACTCTATCTACCCCAAGCAAAGATAACTCTTTGGCTTGTTGCAAAGGAGTACGAGACAATAACATTGGCAATTTGATTACTGGTTGGTTTAAAGAAAGGGTAACTGAAAATAAATCTAAATACAGCTCTATAGTTGCGGGGTAACGGAATAGGCAAAAGTGTAAACTTGTTTATACTGCTCGAGCATTTTAAATGTTACCGCTTTTCTTTAAAAAAATAATTTGCAAATAAATATCTTGCAGTGAGTAATTTTCATAGGGGGTTATTCTAGATTTTAAACTTCTAGATTTTAAAATAGCATCATAGAATTTATGCAAGATATATGTAGTAAGAAAAATCACAACACCTAGACCGATATGCGTACCTTATAAAAAGGTTTTCAATATGAACATACGAGTTGATATTTGCAGGCAAAAAAAGTAGAATTGCATATCTTATTCCTGGAATACATGTCTTACTATTCTTGGATGACAGTTGTATATCCAACACTTTAACCCTCTAATGCACACTGTTGCCATATGGCAACAAGTAACATAATCCACTTTATTCTATTAAAGTGGAGCTCCCTCTCGACAAATTTACCATTCGTTATTTGTACAAAAAAATGACTTTTTATTTACGGAGTTGCTGGCATTGATGCTGTTTAGCTCATTTTTTTCCGAAAAAACTCCAAAATTAGGCTCATAATTTTAAATCAGCTCTATCTGACTGCCGGTATTAAAGAGTTAGTGAAACGGACGTTAAACGTCGATACTGCAGACCTTTACAGAAGCACCTTGGTAGATTTATAGGCGGACAACGACTAAAATTCTATAGTTCCTTGTTTGGCATGCATTCTTCAATCCTGAGTTTAAAACTTTGTCAAATCCTGACGATGGGAATCGCATGGGCAGGTCATCTCTAGCAAACCACAAGGCTCATTCTCACGCACGTTGCAAGATCTGATAGACAGATACCCCAAACCGTATTAGATTGGATTATAACAATGGCCGTTTTGCAATCGGGTCCCTAACCTTGGGAGGTTTTGAGAAATCCCGAGAATTCTTAACTCGATCCTTTACAGTTATTTATATTATTTTTCATTTTCTTCGTGGCCTTAATTTCTGCGACCTACTTTGAGAGGCAGGGGTACTCCGGAGGATCCCATTGTTTATTGTACATAAGTGTGAAGCATAAGGGGGTGGGGGGAGTTAAATTTTTGAGCGATCGATTAATAAACTGAGAATCAATTCTGATATATCAAATGTCTTATATTATGCTAGGGGTTCGTGATTTGCGAGTGAAGGTTAATTGCCGTTTCTATGACAATGACAAATGGTGGGAGCGCAACACGACTTGGCTATTACGAAGCGATGAATTATTCTTAAAAATAATACTTAACACAACGTTTAAATAATAAGAACAAAAACTTGATGTCTAATTTGTATGCTTTTGTATACAATTTGGGTATGAATGCCATTTTAAAATTAACAATTGAATGACAGTTCATGACATAGAAAAGTAAAACAAAACATTTCTCATAAATAATATTTTAATTTATCACCCTAAGCCGCTTTCACATTACAACACGAGTGTTGCTTTGCTTATATGACTTAAGTTAAGTGTAAATTAGTAACACTATTAATTGTAATTATGTTACCATTATTACGTTCATCATTTCATCAAAGTAAATTTTTATAGCTATTGTGCAATTTGACAAATGAAGTAAGCAATTGCAAAACCCACGTTCTCTAAAACATAACTAAGATACAGGGACAGGCTCGTTCATTGGAGGTTTCGTGCAATTGAATTCACCATTATCAAAAGTCGCCAATGAACGAACCGGAACTTATTCCCTAGTCATACTTTTCAGAATGCGAGTTTTGCAAACAAACTCCCACAGGATAAATGCCTGTTCCAAAACTTTTCCTATAATGAAAATAAGGCTTGCTTTGAAACGATTAGAGTAACTTCTTAATTAATGGTGGTTTGCTTAAATTACAAAGTTGTAACAAAATTTCTCGATAATGAAAATTTTAATAGTTGTATATAATGGTTTTTGCCAAGGTTATAGATGATAATGTTTGAAAATGTAAGTGACCTTGTCACGTAAAACCATTATTGTCTGATCGTTTTCTGTAATAACATCAATTTTTATTAACATGATTTTTTTAAATAAGAAAACTGCTAATGACTTTTTTTAGTAACTGTATTTTTCTAAAAAAACGTAATATTTAGAATTCCAGATGAGGAAGTTAATAAGATGTTAATTTGTAACTTTATCATTCATATTCATTACAAAACTATACCCTGAACTATTCAAATTATGGATATTATTTTATCAATGCCGCATTTCCTAAAATTTAGCATTAATGGAGTTTAGGTATTTATTATAACTTATTTTCATTAATCATGAACTATCATTTAGTTTTGTATTGATTGAAAAATAATTTATCCAATTACCCAATCAGGTGCTTTTACTGTAATGAATAATTATAGTTCTGAATTTTTCTTGCATTTATATTTTCCGCTTGTTAATAAGTCTATAAAGTAAAACAAATTACAAAGTCATCGAGGAATTTTGGTAGGAAAAGATCAGTGAGTAACTAATTGATTGATGGACCAATATTGTTTTATTTTATCGAAAAGTATGGTATAGGTCAATTTTTTCAGGTTAGCGATTGCATTAATAGTAAAATATAATTTTATTAAAAAAACTTATAAACACAAACACGCATAAATTAAAATAGAAAATTGGTCATTCATTGTTTACTAAAACTAGTTAGCATCTTCATTTTACATGCAAGGCGGCGAAAACCAATATAATAAACAAAATACAAACCTTTTCAATACTTCCTGGAAATAAGCCCTAAGTCAGGTACAAAGAAAAAATATTATTTCAATTACCATAAAATTGTGATTAGTTACTGCAATACCCTGAAAGGTTAAACGAACCCATTGGCATTCGACTCCACAACAAACCACAAAGAAACAAAGCCCTACTGCTAAGGGGAAGAGTAAAACGATATAGATCTGACACAATATTTCCAACCACGATGCGGTTTGTGACTCAAACATCAAATCAGACATGATGGATTGTTAATAAAATTCAAAATAATTCCCCATTTTGAGTTTTCTTGAGTAATTGGGGTTACATTCATCAAGTATTGAAAATAGAGGCGCAACCTTCTCGCATCAAAAAAAGATTCCTCTCAAGAATTCAGACAGGAGCCTTACTACCAGTGCACGTGTCAAATCGATAAAATGGTTTTATAAAGTTTTATCCGACACGTTGTTGTAAAAATCGATTCAAAATTGAAATTATAATGTGGAAACTTCTGCTAGCGATTATTTAACAGCTGTCTTATATTGTTCTTACGCGATGGCAAATTAGGTATATCTCATAGTCAGCTGACATCAGATTACGAAAGGTAAAAACGTTTTAGCATTAAGAGGACGATACTCAAATAATTTGATGGTGTCCTGTTAGGCAGAACTTAGGAGACAACTCTTATTTTTTTTATCTCGTGTTTCCATATTTATAACTAATATATATTCCATATTTATAACTAAATAGCATATTTCTATGAGTACTAAACAATTTTCACGTACGAAGGAGCATCCGATTGTTTTTCCATTGATATTTACTTTCGTTAGATACAACTTTAGATTTCTTAGTAGGCCCTTATCCCCCTCTCTTTTACTAGATTGTGAAAATAAACGAAAATATTTTAAAGAAAATGTTCAATATCATTCATACCTCTAAAAAAACTAAATTTTGACAAAAATATATTTTAGAGTTTTACCAAACTCATGTCAGCGACGTGCATAAGAAAGAACATCAAAAATACGCCAAAATGTTTTGAAAAGAGAGAGGGGAATCTCAATCATTACCTGACCCACCATAGAGCCTTGGGGTCTACAGCACATGATTACCAATTCTACACGTCACTGACTGTTCCGTGACTGTCTGTAGTGTTAATCGTGACTGACGAGTTGAATAGGGGCACCCCGCGTCTAGAGACGTTAGGGTCCTGTCTTTTTTTTTTTTGGCAAATATTGCTTGTATATCGATTTCGTTGTTTTCTTTAGTCTTGTTTTGTCGATATTTTGTTAGGCTTAATGCAATTCGCATGATCCGTTAAGCAGTTAAAATATCCGGAAGAAGAATGAAGAACAGCAATGCGTAGTGTAAGCTTGTTTTTTAGGAACTTATTTGCGAACTCTGCAATTTTACAAAACTCGTGTCTGGTATTCCAATCATATTCTTACAGGCATATATTTGTTTTGACTGATTTGATATTTTACAGAATTTAATTATTTTCGTTTTATTATGGTTATCTAAGGGTTGGCGTAGATGATATTCTACTTTATAGAAGTTATAAAAGTTAGAAAAATATTACTATTAGTAAAGAAAAAAAGCAGTCTGGAAAGTTTGCATGTTTGAATTTAGAAATGAATGCCTCTGACCTTGTCTTAATGCAGAACCTGGAATCTAAACGATCACTGGCCAAGAGATTAATAAGGCTATTTTTACAATATTCCTATCATAATTTTTTTATATAATAATAATATGATAATAATTGCAATATAGGATTTAAGGTGGGAGGGGGGGGGGGATTTCTGGAATTGAGACACAAATTACGTCGAACGGACATTAGGAAAAAAAAGATGTCCAAATATATTTATGCTGTTAGTGATATTTGGCCTAAAAAAGCCACCAAATAATTACTTTGATAACCGTCTTAGTTGATTTGACAAAAAGAGAAGAACAATGAAAAGTTGTAAGGTTTGCGTCATTAGTGTACGTGTCTTCCGTTTTTCAAAAATGTGGCGTTTCGGCAGCCATTTTGAGGTAAAATTGAGAATTTGCTTGTGTTATCCCCGTAGGCTAGTTCCAAAAATTCTTATATAATATTTAGATTATTATGATAGTATAAATATTTTCAAAACCGCAAACACGAATTTCCGTGTTTAAAACTTTTTGCGATTGTATTGCTTCAGAAACCTTACATGTATTGCTTACATTATGCCTTTAGATTTTTTTTTAGTTGTTGCATCAATTTCATATTAACTTAAAATTATCACTACAGATTTTAACCAAAAGTATAATAATGAAATCCGATACATAATTTGAATTTTTTTGCATTTTTGTAATAAACAAGTGCTATTTACGATACAATTAAAAGTTTGCTTAAAAATGAAACAGTTATATGTATATAAGTTTTAAATTTTTTTAATGTTATTAATACTTTAAAATGGTAATGTTAAGGCATTGTTATGCATACTTATAACATCCATTGAATTCTAAGATCCATTGGTGGTTTAACTACAACAAATGCGTTAAAAAGACTCTTCAATCATATTTTAGAAAATATAAGGATAATCCAATCACATTAAATAAAACTATGGACATAAATTTCCTTTATGGACTATTACTTGAATCCTTTAAAATTGCGAATTTTCCTGTTGTCATCGTTACCCTACGATATCCTCAATCAATGACCTCAGCAGTGTTCGTGACTTCTTATTTTAACATTAAATATCATAATTTGACTTCTCAATGAAGTGTCTCTGAATTGAAGTACGTCTGCCATCGACTGCCGTGTTGTTCATTTCCTCTTGAAGTTGTCAAGCGAAGTGCGATGACAGTAGATTGTTGGCTATTGTCAGCAATACAACGTACCAATAATGCCATTATGCTGATGTCTTATTGAATTAAATTTACAGATGTGACGTATTGGAATTATTTTGTCGAAGTTGCGTCTTGCTTGTATTTGTTCAATATTTTTTCATGCAAAGTAACTAATAATAAGATTAATGAACTTATTGATCGTAGGTTTTTTTTCCATCCATATTTAAATCAATAAAAGGAATCACAAGACTATTTTTCTTTTCTTACGAATTAAACTTGTATATCCTGAATGTAGTCAGAAAGAAAAAAAACAATTCGAATGTAATAGAAAATAGCAAAATCAATTGCGTAACAGCACATAGATCGCCTGCTTTACCCAACATAGCCAAACTGAGCCAAGGAGCCATATGTATTAGACATGAGAAATATTACAGAAATGTAGAAACAATTTAACACAATTAAAGTAGCATTTGCTGCACACTTCTTGTAACAAATATGGCAAAGTAATCTCTATCCTAAACACACCAGAAAACTAGCCAATGAAATTAAAACTTCTAGATTATAATTCTTTGGAACTCCTGCTAAATATTACTGTATAGTTATTCAATGTTTATAGCTCAAAGGATCTTTACCGCCAAAGTACCGGTATATATGTTTAATGCCGCGTTTTTTAAATCCCTAGAAATCTACAACTGAACTGATTTAAGTTTGTAATTTTTAAGCAACTATTATTAGACCAATCATTTCTTAGGAGATATTTTATGTACTTCAAAAAATGAGTATGGTGAAATATAATACTTAAAAACAATTAAAGGCGGCCTGGGTACAATATACGGGCATTGTACCAAGAACAGGCAACTGTGCACCCAGAGCCAATCTCTCAAATTTAATTTTAACTCTGCAATAAGTAGAGAAAAATTCAAATGTAGTTTTCATTGGACACGATTGATTTATAAACTCATAAGCAACGAAATGTTAAAGAGTTTAAAAAAAAATATTATTAATCAACGTTTAAGAGATTAAAGCCTTGAGCTTCTTGTATTCTTAGTGTCACTCTCAATCAAAAAATATATAATAGTTTAAGCAACTTATTACCTACAAAAAGATAGGATAAACATTTTACTTTTGCTTCTAAAAACCCTTTTAAAACAAAATATTTCAAAAATTATGAGCGCTGAAGGTATGCACAATGCACAATGCACATCTGCCCCACAGATTTTTTTTATCGGAAATTCTTATTTATCATTTTATATTTTTCAATACAAATGCCGATTGAAAGCCTAAAACGTTCATGAGGTGATAGGGCAATGTCTTAATAACTAAGGTTGGACTTCAAATACAGTTTGACCTATGGCATATGAATTAAGACCTAACCAACCCTCTGTTCAGATTGAGTACAATTATTTATTGCAATGACCTCGCATTTTCCAGGAAACTTTTATGGTTCCGCGCACCCGTCCCATTGCTGGCTCACTAGGAGTCCCCGGTAAGAGAATGCTTTGACAAAATTGTAAAGGAAAATATTGTTAACTATTAACTTTTACATTGAATCTATTGGATAAAGTACTTATTTCTAATAGTAGCCTTAACCAACAGACATCATCAAAATAAAATTTAACACTAGCATCATTGAATTGATGAATTGGTGACAAAAAATAATATTTCATTGCCCCAAAGTAAATATTTTTCTCACTCTAATATAATTTTTTACCTTTGTACTTTTACAAAAAGTCAACTGCATTTTATTTTCTTCATAAAAGAGAAGATTTTAAAATATTTTGGTTATGAGAAAATAATGATAATGCATTTAGATTGGCCACTATCTTGCTTTTATTTAAACCATGTAGTGTGTTGTACCTTGGGACAGAAAAGCATATGTATCATCACATAATGATCACATAATGTTAAATAATTTGGACTTGCAATTTTGCTGTATAATTTAAATTATTCTTGAATTATGAAGTTTTATTTGTGTATTTCCTTGAAAAAACAATAAAGTTTGTTTCCTGACACAAATTAGTTCAAGTGTACGACTATTGACTGAATTATAAAGTATGTCCCAAGGTACAACATCATATTGTACCTTGGGACAGTTTATCCTCTCTACTTTAAATGAGCGGCAATTTTTTAATTTCAAGCCTGCCAGAATTTAAAAAAAAATATTATAGAGGAATATATTGGTGTGTTGAAATGCTGGTTTTAAATTTTTATTGTGACTTTAATTATCGAAGAAAAAAATAAAATGTAAAAATTGTCCCAAGGTACAACACTCTCCCCTATATGTTGAAAGAAATTAGCTTTTCGGCTGTACATTATTAACGAGAAATTGAAGGATTGCATAAAAAAAAAAAAACGATTTTAAAAAATAAGGTAAACATTGTTTTCATCAATGTTATTGTTGAAGTGAATACGACTTATAGTTGTTATCAATGTCGAACTTTGCGTTATATAAAACCAGTTTGTCGCAATCGAATGACAAGAGTTACAGCCTATCGAGTTTTGTTTACATTTGGATCAATTAAACGCTTTGAAAATGTCTCGGATTTTTTAAACAATCTCCATGACCAAAGGCATTGAAAATGTTTTTAATTATTCTATTATTTAGAAAGCATGCAAATGTTTATTAACTTTTGTGGCTGCAGTAAAGGCAACTATAATTTATTTCACAATCAAGCCTATTTAATCAAACAAATGCGAGATACATTTTTACCATACTCAAATATCGATCCAGCAACACCCTTTATGAAGAACCCCTGCTGGGACAGAACACAATTCGAGATAATTACAGACCTTTGAATGTTTTATTTACTCGCAAACTTTTGATTGAAACGGCAAAAAGAGGCAAAGGTCCAAATTGCAAATCATTCTGGAAATGAATTCGTCTCGCAGAAGAGGAAGTATGTCAGATAGTAAGACACATAGTCCAATTTACATATTCCGATCTGCCCAGAGAGTGGCAATAGGTCGAATCCTTTGCCCATGGATTTTTCCAAATGCAGATTGTGTGGTTTTCCCTTTCAGATGGGAAGGTCAGAATGAATCATTCCCATTGTCAAAATCTTCCACGCACCGTTGTGGTCAGGGAGTTTTTTAAAAGTTCGAAATTTCCCCCCGATTTTTCTAGGAATCTGAGTTGTAATTACGGCTAAGAAAAGACTTTGCTATCTGATAAAATGGTCGTTCATTGAAAGACTGTTTCCTAAAGCTAGGTGGACGTTGAGATCAAAATATAGATAACACACGATTGCTCTTAGACGTTGAAATACTTCGCGACCCGACATATGCCCATCGTCGGCTTAACGCAAAAAAATGTCAAATGCATAAAACGTGTTTTGATAAAAATCAAAAAGGTGATTCTTTCAACTGCAGAAACTTGACATTGCAACCTTAGTATTTCTTTAAGAGGTCTAACTCGAGAAAAAGTCAACCATAGTTACGGGGGGAGAAAATTGAGTTAAAAAAACTCCGATAAACCACTTTTACTAGATAGTAGAGTCAAGTTTTGTAAAAAGGTAACGTAAAAAAACTCACCTTGACTGTGGAGCTTTTTAAAGGTTTATTTGGATCCGGAGTGTACTCAAGAGTTACGCCATAAAATTGACCTAGAAAAAAAATTACTAATAAATGCATTTGTAATAATTTTAATTTAAAGTTAAGAATGTAGAATATTTGTCAAAGGAAAATTAGATGTTTTAGTATTTTAATTCAGAAACACGCTAATGCTAGTTAAATTATAGTTATTTTGGAATATTTATTGGCTTTTGAAGACGTATCGCTTCATAAACGAATTTGGTTAAACAAAAACTTCTTTTGCAACTTAGAATCTTAGAATATAAACAGAGCTGTATGTAGAGGATAAATTCTAGTGTTATTAGATCAAAAGCAAAATAAATATTCAGCTGTCTCAACAGAAGTTTTATAGGTTAGTTGAAAAACTTTTGATTTTTAACATGAATTCAATAAAAATACAATAGTACTTTTAAATAAAAACTTGGTTTTCACATTTTTAAATTAAACTGTATTGCATTGTTCTCAATGGTAGGTCACTAATACACAGAACGACCAAATAAATTGTATTATGCATGAAAACATTGATAGTGGTGTTTTGTGATGCACTGATTAAATGAACAATATTTATTAAATATAAATTATTTTGGCCAGGAAATATGATCCTTAGTGTCGTGTATTATACTTTTTCTTGCATTTTATGAAGAATTTGATAAGATTTAATTTAAATTGTTACATTTCAACTAACAAAAACCATTTGTATTCCTTTTAATTTCTATGCTTTTATATACTTAATTATAACTTTTATTTACAGAATTCTATATTTATTAATTACTTTATTACAAAATTCTAATAGATAAAAAACCAAAAATTAAAACAATAATAAATCCGAAAATACTGTTTTTATACAAACAAATTTAAATTGCTTTTCAAATTCAAGAATTTTATGTATTCAGATTATAACTGTTGTTTTGTATCATAAAGAAATACATTTTACAGAAAACACTTATAAACTCCATTAATGGTATTTGAATTTTTTATTTGTAATTTAAAAAAAAAAAATTTGAAGTGTGTGTGAGGGGGGTCCACAGCTTCACACGTATCGACCGATCTTCTATGTTTTTCATTAAAAAATGCATTATTGTTTTAAATGTATTCGTTACTAACAGGACGACGTAACATCCCATTTTTATCCTACAAGGCGTAGTCAAACAAAGCTTCTTGAACCACTCTTTACAGAGCATAATAATTCTGATGCCAAATCAATAGTAGGATATCATAACCTGCATTCCCAATGTTGAATCGAAATCTTTGCCCAAAGACTACAATAGTAACTTTAGAAGGAAAATGCTAAATTCGACATTTATTTGAATCATCTATCATGCCTAAAACACCCAGTTCATTGCAAACAATCTATTAGAAAATTTCCTTCGGCTAACAATGGTACTAAATTCATCATCTTTAAGCTATCTGTCCTTCACTAATGGGCAACACATGACTCATTTTCTTTTGCTTTCAGGACTCCAAACAAGGTGCCCCACGCATTAAAAAACAACCCAATCAATCAAACACGAAGCAACCATGTTCAACTTGCGCCAACTTTCTTGTTAATTGGACCCCATAAGACACCTAGGAAGTAGAATGAAGGCTGGACATCAATAACAATTTAAGCGAGCCGAAATGCCAATGTTGAGTTGTGCAATTGTTTAAACCTCTAAGACCTTTATACTACCTTGCCATCTCCATTTTAAAGGCCGGGAATGTGAGAAAGCGGGTCTGTAATATAGTTGAAGACGCTTTAAAATCACCTTATTTGACGGGTATTGTACGTTTTATAAAATAATATTGGTAACTTTGTACAAGCGTAAAAAAATCGTTACTCTCCTCCCTCATCGGTGTTCAATTTGCAGACAAATTCTGAATATTTGAAATATCTAATAACAGTTTTCCCTCAAATGTTGGCACTTTTTCATTGCCGTAACTTCAAAACTATTTGTTGAAAAAACAAGTGTTTACATAATTGGGATTCTGAAGGAAACTTATCTTCGTACATTGAAATACATTTATTCAAAAATGCCACAACTCACCCTATAGTAGTCCTAACACAATTATTTATGTAACTAACCATTAATTTGGAGATATCTTTCAATTGGTGATATTTAAAAAAATAGCACAGCAGATTTTGCCAATGATACATACATTGCATTCGAGTTCTAACCAAAAATAAGTTTCTTAATAAGATGGTTATTAGCAACCAGCTTATGAATCTTAAAGCATGCTTCAAGCATCGTACATAAGAACTTACCTTTATTTATGTAAGTTATGCGGTCGTCTTCTCTTCGTTGGCTGGTGGAAATTGGAGATTCGAAGAAGTATCGAAACCCCACATCCGAATGTCTAAAATACAAAAAAAGAGAACCTCGGTCCATTAAGAGCCCATGACTAACTTATTTTTAAGTGAACTTAAATGAAACAAGAACATGTAGTTCATAAAATAAATCTTCTACAATAAAGGGTTAAAAAATTATTGATAATAAAAGTTACGCCCTATTTTAATTTCTTTAAAGCTTTAATATCTCTACAAGTAATTATGCTATTAAGGCTGCTAATAGTAAGTTTTAAGTATTTGTAGGCAATTATGTGTTTAAATATATAATATATTACTACATAATACCATACCTAATTCCAGAAACATCAATAATTTTTTTGACTCTTTTAATTCTAATTGACCCAATCATTCATTCTATTGAAGTAACTGAAGTGTGCATTTCATTTTTTTTTTTTTTTGAGAACAAGGGTTAAGCCAATAAGATACAAGCAAAATTCTTTCAAGGATCTACTTACCTGAAAAACGCTGAACTGTTACAGATTGATAAACTATGGCAATAATAACTTTCTACTCAAAGAATGGGAAAATATGGGGGCGCGTCCACAAAGTAAAAAAAAGTCAATCTACATTTTGCTATAGGACTGCATGCTTTGTGGACGACTCCCTCTTTTTCCGTTCTCCTTTGTAATACATTATTTTAATACCGAAAACGACTTGTTAAAATGGATGCATACTCTGCAGACTTATGAATTAGAGATTGTAGATTATATTTATAAATTAATCAACATTTCTTGAAATAAAATCATTTTTAAAAATGATAAATGTCTTGCACACTCGCAGAAAAAGAGCAATTACAAATACCTCATACCAATACTCGTAACTTCTTTTTAAACGAGCTTTTTGTATTGAAATGTGCATGAAATATATTTAATGTAGTCAGTTAAATATCTAAAATACGTTTTATCCGCACTCTTAGGTTTATAAAAACTATGAATATATTAACCCTAAGAACGGTTTGTTATATTTTCAATATTTTTGTGTCCTAAAATGATAAATGTAAGTTCTTTTAAATTTGGTAATATGTAGATAAATACTTTAAAATGAATAAAATTTTTTTCATCGATGTGTAAGGTGGTTCAAAAAGGTTTTTACTTTGGTCTCAATCTGCATATCGTATAACATCGAGACGTTGATTATGAACAAAAATATGTATTGCAGTGCGTGTTACAAGTCGTCAACTGCAAACTATAATTTTAAAGTAGTTTAAGAAGTGTATACAGGGAAATTTTAGATGAGGAAAAATCATGTAAAGAAACTTTTGGACTGAGTTATAGTTTAAAGAAAAACATTAAAAGAAAACCATACAAGAACAAAATTTATTTGGAGAAATTTAATAAACATTGTGCGACATGTCTTACTTTACTAACTACGTTTATAAGTACTTATTTTATTTGTACTAAATAAAATGAAAATTTTTAAATAGTTAAAACAAATTTGACTTGATAAGTGTGTCAAAACTTTAAAGAACGTTACAATTTTCGTCATAATACTTTAAAATGAATAAATTTTGGTTCATTATCTAATATGATATTTCCACACTTTACTTAAGGTGTTAGTGTAGATAATTTTATAACCAAGATTTTAAAATTCTTTAATAATATATGAAAAATTACCCTATAAATACTTAGGGATATTAAAATCTTATTCGGGAAGGTATATTTTGTTTCTTAAAAAGTTATTCCTATATATACTTGAAGGGGATTAGCTGTTTTTCACTTTCCTTGCTGAAATAAAATTAAACTCTTCGATAAAAAATAATCGACGCCTTTAAAAACATGCACATTTTTTCTGATGTAGTTTCCTCATTCTAGTTATTTCTGCCTGTAACTAATTGCGCATTAGTAAAATTACTTCAGATACTTAAAAATTAATTGCTTTGATTTCTAATGAATGAACTTTTAATATTTTTTTAATCACTTGATGAAAAACTCGTCCTCAAAATATCAAATAACTTATCCCAAGGACATCTTGTGTCTAATTTTTTTCGAATTGTAATTTTTTAGATACCTAGAACAGTGTAGAGGTCCTTGACAAAAAAATTCATGGGAAATAAAAATGCACGACTCAATGAAACATAAACTAAAATAAAAGTAGGAAAGAAAATTATAGATTAATCAACAATAGTACGTTTTCCTAACCAGGAGAAACCCTACTAATTTGACATGTTTTTCCTTGAAGTTAACTAATGAAATCAATTTAAAATAACTATAAATGCTAAAACTATACACTTGTGAAGGTTTTGGTTTATAAAGATTGCTGAATGTTAAGCTTCGGACGATGACATGTATTTATTTGCATATTTATAAGTTTTGAATAGTTTATCCATCCTTCTTACAAAATTATGTACTGCTGTCAGATTAAAATAATGAACCTTCAAATCTTGTTTACATTTTTACTCTGCATAATCTTTTTCTCATTAGATTTTGTTTTCTGAAAATCTCTCTGGTTTGTGGTTTAGAATAACACGATTAAAAGGTTAACCATTAAACTTGTGGTATAGGAGATCAATACCATCCGTACTGAGGCTATAGCCATTCGACGGCAACTTTATAAATGAGCTACTGCTCGAAATATAAAATTTGTTTTAAGAAAGCTCGTATTTTAGATTTGATTTGCCTGGCTTATAACTTTGAAATGATTATTAAATCCTCTTAATTTTTCTTCTCCTTCGTATAACAGAAAATGCGCAAGGGTTCGCCAGAATCAAATCTTTAAGTTCAACTCTGATTAGGACCACATTTCGATCAAAATCATCCTTTCTTTAATTTCTTCTCAGATATATTTGAGAGATTCAGTAAAAAGAATGCGTTAGTCAGAATAGAACTTGTTTCATTTGTAACTCTAAAAGACATATGCATACAATTTTAAAGGCTACAAATGATACATTTCTTTGGTGTTAGCCGGGTTTTTTTTATCTGCGAACTAGATTTCGAACCTTCCCATGGCATTTTTGATACTAACAGGTTATATCTACTCATGTGTAATAAAAATTTAAGTGCAATAAAATTGGTTACAACTTTTTCTGATTACATTACAGATATCCCAACAAGCATTTAATCAATTTTTCAGTCAATAATTAACTATAACCTTTGTGTAACAAAACCCTTCGTTGGCTCTTTGCATTACAGGCAATTACAATGTCACAATTATTTTTCAATGTGTGGCAATATTAAGAAGAAAAAATTTACATGATTTCAATTAAAAGCAGATCATTAAGTACCATCATAATTACCATCACTTAATAATGTTGTAACAACACATTTCAGCTTATCTATCGAAATGTAGTTTTATAACAATCATCTTAATGTAAAACTTTAGAGAAATTCACAAATATTTTTTAATTTTAAATGTTGTTGTAGCCAATTCTTTAATATCAGACAAGGTCCAATAGCGCGTTGACCCTAAGTTATTGTGAGTAACTGTATTTCTTTTAACAGTGCATTCCAAAAACATCTTTCAATCGTCCAATGAAATAGCATTATGTAATGATTTTTTCCAATAATTCGCGATTAATGAAATTAAAACTTCTGAAATTAAATCAAAACAAATCCATTTATAGGAAATTTTACTCGTTTTTCTTAAGCTATAATCATTATTCAATGACCAAAAAAATCTTTTATAATGAAATGTGTAACAGAAAACGCATAATAAAATAAAAATATTACATTGTTATATGAATTAATGTTAAGTAAAAATCAACAAAACTTTTATAAAATTTAAAATCAGACATTTTTGAAAACGAAGGGATCGGGGAAGATATTCGTTTCCTTGTTAAACCTAGAAATACCAATTAATTAGGTCATTCACTAAACACTCACGTAAAAATGTGATTTCCATTCCGTCATTAAACAGCGATTATCACATAACAATAAAAATTGAAAGCGTTATAATTGAGCCCGTTTCCGAAACAACATTTAAAGTCTCCCATTTACTACTTCTTCCAGAAATATAAAATTTGCCTTTTACGGCTTTGGCATCCTTTCGTTGGCCATTAAACAACTCAAAGACGAGACTATCAATGAAATTTGAAGAAAAAGGTCAGATTTCAAAAACAAAATTTGCATAAAATGACCGTATCAGCCACTAAAACCCCATTATAATCGAAAGTTCAATATTTATATAGCTAAAGAACGATTTGAAAAGATACAATGAAAATGTCCATTACATTGCCATGAGGACATGACCATTGCACACGCAAAGTTCGTTTCAAATAAGGCTGACAACAAATCTTCCATACATATAGTAAAGAGCACAGCACATTTCAACCCACGCCGACTATTAAGTATATATCATGTCCGTTTTATTGCCGTAAATAAATAACATTGTTTTTGCACACTAAACTAAGCTACTATGAATGCTAATTCGCTTTGTTGGTTTTACAAAATCGTAATTAACATATTGAGAATCATTGAGTTTATATGCATGTACGTATCACCACCAATATTCATCTAAACATGGTATTTTTAGTTGAATACCTAGTGTAAAAACTAACTAGAACGAAAGAAATTTTCGATTGCAAAACACCTATTCTTAATTTAAACCTCTTTTATACTGAATCAGTCACGTATCACTTCCACTTTTTCCAAACCATCTTACCGTATAAAAAAACAACAGAAAAACCGTCAGATCAAAGGTCAACATCTTCCGTGAATCACAGTTCGTTAAGGATCCATTTAAAATAATTTTTATTACTATCCCCTATAGTTCTCAGTCATGGTAAGAATTGTGGTTTTTTACAACAATTACGAAAATGACTCGCATTGTAACGTTGAAACAAGACTTCGAAGTACTACGTAAGTAGAAGCTCATAAATTAAGACATAGGGTCACATGGGGGAATTATGGATCACTCTCTTTCCGGGGTAAATAATGATCACTAAGTTTTAAGGATTAAAAATGGTTTTTAGAAAAAAAATAAATTATGCCAAGTCATCCTTATACATTCTATTTTCTTATATCAAGTTCAAAAACAATGTGACTCTGCAGCAAAAAATAGAAAAAAAATACTTTTTACACTACTATAAAAACATCTTCAAAAAAGATTGTCTTTGAAAAACATGAATTTTTTTAAGATTCATACTGGAGAAACATATTTGAACTAACTATTTTGCTGGTGCTATTTTTTAATAGGAAAAGGTCTAAGCTTTTCAATCCGATAAAAAAAAATTCATAATAATTTTTTTTAATGATTTTAAAGGTATATCTATTTATCCCCCAGTTTACTGGGGTAATTCTGGATCACTGGGGTAATTCTGGATCAGTGATATTTTTTAATTTTTCATGTGTTTTTAGCTAAGTGGTATATGTCATTTTGAAGCATAAAATAAGATTAAGCTGCATTCCAAATTTCATTAAAAAATTCAAATTAGAAGTTTATTTAAAATTTAAATAACAAAAAATTTAATCTACATTGAAATAGCATGAAAATTCTATTTTTATTCAATATTTTCACTGTTGCCATTGCGTTAAACTTATTAGAAGCTATATTTAAACTAAAAACTTCTGAAATAATATTTATTTGTGCGATATAATTCAGTTTGGATTGCTGTAATAGAGTCCATTGAATTTTTTTTTGTCAAAATAGAGTTCTTTTGATGGTTCATTATACATGTATGAGGATAGATGCATAGAGAATTCTAACTTGGCTTAAAAAAATATGCCAAGTTTCGTTTTCATTGCTTTAATGTGCTAAAACAATCTTTTTATGTTCTAAAAAATGATAATTTGAAGTATTAATTTACTTTTAATATGCATTTGTATAAAAAAAAGGGGGTGATCCATAATTACCCCATGTGTGATCCATAATTGCCCAAACCCGGGGTAATTCCGGATCACTCAATAATTAAAATAAAACTAATAATAATTAAGTTTTAGGTTAAGTTATTATTTAAATAAATTCTAAATTATTTAAGCTTACTTCATGCAAAATTAAATCTTTCTATCTTTCATACTTTAGAAAAAAATAGGATGTTGTGATTTTTTGATCCATAATTCCCCCATATGACCCTAATAAAAGCTTTTCTTTCGAGAAACTTTATTAGAGAGTGACACGCAATTCAGCGTTTTAAGTCTAAAAACAATTAAGAATTCTAAGGATTATGTTTGTAATTGCAGGTGCCAACACTTAGTTGAATGTTTATCTTGGCCGTAATTTGAGACTTTGTAACTGTGCACAGATTTATTCCGAGTTTGTTAAAACTTGTTAGCCACGATATGTAAATAACAAGAATCATTTTGTTACTTCACTCATCAGTACGCCTGTTTTCTCAAGTTCTTACGGTAAAGTAGTTTTATATTAAGTTTTCAGAGATAATAAAATGAATGCCTAATTGTGCAAGAACATGAATAATAAAGCGACAAAAGTTATAGTATATAAGAGTTTGAATAAACTATAATTATTTCATTTTTGCTTTTATTTATAAGTGCTTTTATTATAAGTAAAAATGGAAAATTTGTGCTTTTATTTATAAGTGCAAACCACTGCTAGGAGTCTGAGTGACGATACCGATGTTGTATGCTTAAGATCATCTGAAAGTATGAAAATACCGAGACAGTTTGTAGCATAACATTCATAAACATAAAAAAAAGTTCACTCGACAAGCGTCTCGGGAGCTGATTATCCCTAGATCAACGTTAAAACGCCTGATGGACCAGCTGAGCCTTAAACCATACCGCTCAGTTACGAGTCCTTGTTGACGATCCTAATTACAGTTCTGTTTGCTAATCTGCAATCAACTGACTGAACAATAAAACATGCTTTCGAAAAAATAACTGTTGCTGCATAAATAACCGTGTACCAAACTAACTGTAAGGCTAATTTTGGGCCACCCTGTATACTAAAAGAGTGTGTTAGATCATACTAAAAGTAGCTCTATTCAGTTAAGCTTTTTGACATACTAAAATAGAACCATCCATTCAGATGCATGTCATTGACCAAATATTTTAGTGCAATTAAAAACGGCAAAGGGGGAAAAAAAAGGGACGATTTAGATGTCTTAACTTATAATTCTCTCCACCATCATTCCATACTAGAAATTGGCAAGAGATCAGATAATTTTCTGACGAATGCTTTGCCTGTCTAAATCAGCGTATTAACAAACCAAAAATAATGCGAATTGACAGGAGACTCAGTTTGATTTTGACAACGAGGAAAACTACTTTGAACAGTTTCTCGACTAGCAAAATGGGAAGCATTGTTTTAATAAGTAATAAAAATATTTAAAAAAAGGTTCAGGAACGTCGAGAGAGACGAATTTTCGTAGGACTTTTCTAAAGTAAATTTTCCTTCGGTTTAATTCATGGGAGTTATTTTCAGACGAAACGCACGCAATTTTAATAAAGTTGAATTTCAAAGCTCGCCAAAATATAAAGTGCAGATCATAGGGAGATGTGAATCCATAGAAACTAATGACACTGTAGGTGTTCTAAAAATATCCATACAAATTTCAACTTCAATGCGGTTAAAAAGGTCCATTTTTTTATAATATAACCAATTCTTTTGTAAACTTTTCAGTTTTGTACTTGAGAAATATATCGTAAAAAAATTGATGCTTGGTTTCACTAAAAATGTGGTTCTTAGTAGCTGCAACGGCTGGTGGTGAAATGTTTCCCTGTACTTTCGGTATTAAATTGAACCATTTCTCAGGTTTTTGTTTCTAAACCCAGAAAAATGGTGCATCCGAGTAGTTAAAATGTGGTGAAACATTTCACCACACTACCGTTACAGATACTAGAAACCACCATTCTGGTGAAACCAAGCACAAAATTTATTAACAGCTTACGAAAAAGTAAGCCATTCTTACTATGCAAATATTACCACTATGGCTCATTTGTCACATTGCTGAAAACAGAGGTAAGTTTAAGGACAAAGTCTTAAGGTGAGGATCACTGGGGTAGTTACTCTACATCATCTCCTGTTCTAAAGCATGCAAGCAAGGGCGTTATACCTTTTAGCACAGAGCACACCCTCATATTTCTATAGTTGGTGGGTGGATCCAAACCTAAAGGAGCTTGCAAAGAATAAGAACCCTTACAGCGAATATGTAAATCAAAAACAACCGTCAACAAAGAATTTTCGCAAAGAATAGAAATTGTTATAAAGAGGACTACTATGTGGAAACGAAGCAATTCACCACGAAAATGCCATTGTAAATAACTGGAAAAAGTTCACCTGGCCAGGAAGCAATTTTTTTTATATTCTTTTAATAACGTTTCTTAAAAAATTAGTTTCGGAATACTACCATTTGCAGGATCTTTATTGTAACACTAACAACGAACTATTTTGAAAATTTGAAGTAAAGGAAGAACAATTTTGCAAGGTTAATTTTTTCTCTTGTGGAAAAATCAGTAATGCACTTAAATGACAACAATTTGCGAAAATTGACTTCCATTTTATAATCCTACAATGAATAAGAACTTTCAAAGACGCCAGTTTACAAAAGGGATAAGATATAAACAAATTTGAAGTAGTTTTCTCTCTTGGAGAAGAAGCTACGATTTTTTTTAAATAAATGAATGTATGTAATAACTTACAAGATAAATTTTCTATACAAGATGTACAAGGCTTTCAAAATAAGGTTAAAAATAACAAAATACCAAACTTGAATAAATTTTTTCATATTTAAAAAATATTCAGAGAAGTAAAGACTTGATCGAAGTTTTGTAGTTTAGTCTAATTTCAATTTAGTTTTTTGTTTACTTCAGTAATATTTCAATCTCAGAGAAGGCGGGATTTTTATTAATTTTTATGCATAATCTATATTAATCTATTACTAGTTCAACAAATATCTATTTTTAATTAATACTTCTCTTCAACTGATAGCAAATGGACTGCTTTAGTCGTATAATCAAAACATTTGTCACATAACATAATTGGTAACTCGTAAAACGCAAACATCTGTGATGCGTTTATTTTATTTTAGGTTGAAAGGAGAATAATGCTAGGTGAAGTAGACTAATTTTTTAATAATTTTATAATAGACGCAACCGAATAGTCTGCATAGTACAAATATATATTTTTACTAATAAAAAGCAATTATTAAAAAAGTGAGATGGATCTAAATATATTCTGGACTAGGTATATAATTAGTATTAATTTTCAAATTTATTATTTATTAAAAGCTCTTATTTGAAATGGAATTAATAACTGTATAAAGATTTATCGAAACCAATTTTAAGTAGTTAAAATTAAAATTTATAAACTAAACAAAGATATTGTCACATTTTAATTTACATCCTCTCGGCAAAAGTTATACTCAACCTGAAGCTATAAAGAACAGCTATTAAATTCGTTATTTTCCACAAATCTAACTAGTTTACAATTACGAAGTAAAACAAACATTTTTTAAGCATGGTTCTTTTCTTGAAGTTTTATGCCTATGCGTCTTCAATAAACAGAAAGGTCTATCGTAGAATCCAAGGGAAGATTAAAACCTTATTGGAATTATCTGTGACTTTGTTTTTCCCACTACATTTAATTAGCAAGTAAATAGACAAAGATATGCAATAAATTAACAATATTATCATACTTCCTAAGAAATTTCTCATCACTATTTCATTTAAATTAACTTTCCTTCAATTATTTTTCTGAGCAAAAATATTTTAATTAGTGAAATGTTAATTAGAAAAGATGTTTGTGCATAAAGAAATGTGTTAAGCTTCATTAGTGAAATTAATTCTCCATTATGACCTAGAAAACAATAAAAGGTTTACATATTTTGTTTTTTAGGCGTTTTACTCGCTTATCGTGGACTAAGTATCATCTTGACTTCCATTTTAATCTGCAGCCTAAGAGCACCTGAAGTTTGGTTGCGAACAAATAAATTATTAAAGATTTATTTATTAATTGGCATATTTGAACTTAATTAACATGGGTAACAATAACGGAATTGGGATTTAGTCTATGCAGGCCTGCATCCATGAATATATACTGTCTTTAAAATTCAATATATCATTAAAAGGGAATGCAAATGTATCATTTATACACTTACTATGCTTATATGCGTATTTAGTCGAAATTAAACAACGATTATAACGTGATTTTGGGTAGCTATTGTCAAAATTTTAACCGAAAATTCGTTTTAGTTTGTCAGTAGCTATTGTATTTTTTTAAAATAAATATATCAAGTAATAAAATTTATGTTCTGTGTGTCGAATTAATATTTTCTTTGAGATACGATTTGGTCAATACGATAAGTTACGATAGGTTAAAAATATAGCTATGAAAGTTGTATTATGAAGTCATTATATATAAAGTAAATGTAACGCTCGTAAAACACAAGCAATTAAACTAAAAATACTTGAAGCTGAAATAGCATATCAAATAACAAAACTAAACTAATAAAACATATAATCTAAATATCACAAATTCAACAATAGAATTGCATTACGAAATTAACCACAGATGCCACAAAACTCCGAAATATCAACCATGTAATTTGACTCCTTACATATACAACACGGTCTTGAGAACAAAGAAATATGCTTTTCCAAAGATTTCAGATGCCTCAAACCCAAAAGGACAAAAATGCCAGAAATTATTACAGAACCCTTCGTGCTATAATCATACCCTACATTGAATCGGGACATATCATTTTCTCACAGAATATAGCGGGTGTAGCCCAGGAAATGTAAGGAAAGTCACGTTAAAATAGCAATATTATCACTATGTGTAAAATTGCGCCATCTCCACGGCTAAATTCTTCGTGGCCACCCTAAGTGCCGTTATATTTAAATATTTAGGTGGGTTATTCTGGCGAGAAATTGGCAACTCACGACTGTTGTTGGAACAATGAGGCAAACCTGAAGACCAGAGATTTTAAAGAAATAAGAATTTCGTTCTTAAAGTCTGTTCCTTAAAATAAACAGATCCAAGCAGTTCTTCCACTAAACGCACATTTGGGAGTAGAAAATCAACGTTCATTTGCTAGTTAGTCAACGTTCATTTTCTATTACACCATATTTCTACACTTGCACTCTTAAAAATGAATGCTCAAAAACGACGAAATTTTCCTTAATTTTGACGATTCCGTTACTGGCAATTGCTCCGAGTTTTCGTTTCCTCAAAGTGAGGAAATTTGAATCGTCATTTTAATGAGGATTTGAATGTCGTCTAATCTAAAGAAAGATTTCGTCATTTTTGAGCATGCGAGTACAACAATGAGATTCAGTTTCCTCAAAATCATGTTACAGAATCGTCAAATCACGATCGTAAAAGTGAGGTTTCGCGTTTACTCAAAAGTCACGTGATAGTTTGACGAAACAATCCTCAAAATTAACGAAATGGGGCTCGAGGATTCATGAATCGTCAAAAATGAAAGTGTTATTTCTGAGATTGTGGTGATTATTTTGTATTTTGAGAATATATTTAACTATTTTTATTGCATTGCTTATAACAAAAGAATATATCAAGTTAATAACTTCCCCTTTTTTTAAATTAAATACAAAATGTGTATGTGGCTATGAAACTATTCTTCTGCAACACGCCGAAGATTAAAGTTTTAAACATACACAAGCACACCATGTAAACATCAAAGATGACCTGATTAACTTTTACTTACTGTAACATAAATATATGTTTTAGCAGATTTTTTTTAAATATTCTTCCGAATTTGAAATTTTATCTGATTATAATTGGTCAATTAATCATTCGATGGCCCTGAATGCTAAGTTAAAGCTGATGCTACAGTGAAAATAACTAAAAAATTACATAAATAACTAAACTTAACACTTAGATTGCTGCTTATGTCTGGTTTCAATAACTGAAACGCTATTATTCAGAAAATATCTTCTCTATCGAGATTTATAAGGAAAACAGATATTAGAAGCAAATGGCTTATTATTACAAATTTACATGAGGCTCCCCTTTGAGTTTCCACGGAAACATGTAAATTTGTATTAATAAACAATTTGCTTCAATAATCTACGTTGCTTTCGTCATAAATGAAGAGCTTAGTGAAAGAACGTGCAAAGTGAGATTTTTGGAAAAATTGAGATTTTTGTGTTAATGAACATGCTATTACTTTCTTCAGAGGCAAGTTTTTTCTTTCTCATAAACTTAAAGTTAAGTACATGTTTTGCCATTTGCAAGTATCTTTTTTTAACGTATCCAAGTGTAAACGAAAAACTTCAAAGAACATTCTCTTTTTGTCACTTAGCACGTTCTTCCACTAAGCTCTTCAAATATCATGAAACACTATTGCCTGAAAAGAACCCCATTCTCTCATCCCGTCTGAATCCACCAGCCCTTTGAAGTGGGGGTGTTAAGAATGAGTCTCCTCCATGTCCTATTGTTCTATCACTGGCGGATAATGTCATGGGAGTGGCTGTAATTTCGGCTGTTGAATCTCATTACAGCACTGATGTTCCCGGGATGTTCTCAGCTGTGATTGTTTCGTGACACATGTAGTTTCGCGTAAGTGTGGAAGATGCAATTTACTGATTAATGACCGATGGTCTTGTAGGTGATTAATCGATCGGATGGATGGGCTCAATTAATCAGTTTTTATAATCGGTTATGAAGGATGTTTAATGGAGATGTAATGTAGATATCTTATGTGTTGTGTTATCGAGTAATCTTGGTTTGTTATAGATTGTAGGGAGTGTTTAATTGATGATGAAAATGAGGCTTAAAGTAAATGTTTAAACCTGTGTTCATTATGTTACGCACAACCGCGTATATTTACCAGATTATAGTATCGTACTATTCGTATGTCATCTAGGAAACTACGAGAACATCGTGACGTATATTGGGCGTCGAATATAATTATCGGAAATTTAGTGAAAAATATTTTAATTCTCGATTTAAAATTTAAATAAATAAAGTCAGCTATTCTTGTAATTCGACTTAGTGTAAAAATATAAGTGCAAACTTACACTTTTGGGATCTGAACTTTGTCCAGTTCAGCGTTTCGTCCATAGTCATGCCATGACCTTCTCGATGAGCCGGACTGCGAGCTAGCAGGGCGACTGGGGGCAGGAAGGTCCGTTGGAAGAATGCTCTGGGGCTGAGAGAGTTCGGAATACTCGAAAATCTGAAAGATAATCGAAATTAGTTTTTTTTTAAGTTCTTTAATTGAGATAGAACACACTACACTCTTAAAACAAACGAGTGAAATCCACTCCAGGAGGAGAAGTGCATTCTCGACACTGGAAAGGAGTGAATATTTTATCAGACTGAGTTAAAATCACTCGTTTGGAGTGATCCTGTAGGAGGTTTAACACACAAAGGATCTACTCCAAGAGGAGAAGTGCATTTTTCTGACTGGAGGAGTGAAAATTACTCAGACTGAGTTAAAATCGCTCGTTTGTTTTAAGAGTGTATATAACTTGATCAAAGAGCTTAAAATATCTCCGTCGGTAATGGATTAACTTATAGCAATAAGTTTATTACAGTTTTGTAGTTGCATTTAGTAAGACTTAAATCTCTGTCCACGCGGTCACGCTTTTATGACGACTTATAGGCTGATTAACTAGCAAACCAACAAATCTGTTACTTGTGGTAAAAGATGCATGTGTTCGCGTTTACAGGAATCCTAGAATGAAATCTTTAGTAGTGCGAACATATGCTTATACTGAATGCAAAAAAGTATTTATACATTGTAAACAGTTTAATTCTAGTTTTTTGTTTGCTTTATAGATTTTTGTTTTGCAATTGAAAAAATGAAGTATCCAGCATCAATATAAAATATAAAGCAGATATGAATAAAATGCAAATGGCCAAAAAACTATGATAAAGTACTTTTAGTTCCTGTTGCAGAGTCATCACTCAAAATATATGCTCAGATGGATCTAAGTGATTGTCCTCTTGTAATCTTCTTCATATACCCTTTAATTACTAGAGTATACTATCATCATAATTAAAAACTAATAAACGAATACCAAAATTCAATTTTTGAGCAGAAGAAAAATTTAAAGATCAGAACAAGAAAGAATTTAAAAACAATAATGAATGTTTTGAAAGGCTTAAAATATGCAACTAAACATAAAATACACATTTGCGTTGACAGTTTTTCAAGTGTAACTAATCCTGTAATGTATATCATATTAACATGGCACAAATATTAACTTATTCTGTTTTACAAACAAGATTGATTTGGGGGATTTCTTTTTTTAAATATATTTAGATTTTTTTAATCAGTTTTCCAACTATGTTAAAGCAGTTTGGATTTCGTTATTCTTTCCGAGCGAGGATTAAATTACACTGTAAAAAATTTCCTTAACTTTCCGTATATATACCAGGAACTTTCCTGGCTTTTTCAAGTATCCATCGCTTCGTGATAAGTTCCTGGAATTTTCAGGTTTTCCCTTTCAAATCTGGCAACGTTTGCTATGAACCGCCGCCATTGCTCGCGGCGCCTCGCTCAAAATCAGTTGTTTTCAAACGTTGTTTGTATATCGAAGTTAATTATCATGTGGCCGAGTGGTTAAGGCGTCCGCCTTAGGATTCAGCCTTCTCAAGAGTTCGGGGGTTCGAATCCCACCTACTGCGAGTCATTCTATAAATCGGATATCTGTGTTGGGAAAGAGTAGAAAATCCAATTCGGTGACGGATGGGGTCCGAGTACACGGAAGGATTTCTGAAAATTCTTTTTAGGAAGGTTCCTGGTATTTTCCAGAAAGGTTCCAGGTATTTTCCAGAGAAGTTACTGGCTCAAAGTGGGATTGTTTCAATATTTTTGGGGAAGGTTACTGGTATATTCCAGGAACATTACTGGTAAAAATTGGGCAGCTCAGCTGCCCATTATTTCCCAGTAACGTTCCTGAATTTTTTTTACAGTGTAGGTAAAATTTGTGTGGCATCCTGATTCATTGTAATTCAATGCAGCTATTTATACATTAGAAGCTCGTCCATGATATTAACGACACACTTTTAAACAATTCATTTTTGCAATAAATATTTTTATGGACGTAACTTTAAAAAAATAGCAATAAAAACCACCTCTTTTAAAGTGTGCTTAACCCGCTTCTATCCTTTGATAGTTTGAAAATTGGTATTCTAAAAATTCTGTCACCTGCTTAGCCAATGGATTTGTCTCATTCTTAAAGCGGGCACGATTTAATGCGAGGAATTGGAAGCATTGACAAGACCGTTGATTATGAGGGTTATTTTTAATTTTTCTAAAGTATTAAATTTCTTCATACTTACTATTTTAAGTATATAAAATAGTTCAAAGGGGAAGCGACCGTTCTAATAATGAGCCCAAAAGTTACAAACTTTAAACCAGCTCAATTGTAGATTGGTAGGGATTTTTAAAAAATTCAACCCTGGGTTCACACATCTCCTTCAATGAGTTTTACAATATGAAAGAAAAATATAAAGAACTTAAATTAGATAGAAATAAATGAAAAAATAAATTAGTTCATTTTCTAAACGATTTTAGTCTATTTCATCTTTGCACACATGTACCAATTTAATTCTTCTTAGCAGTATTAATCTTTCTATTCATTTTTTATTGTTTTTGCAGCTCATTTTTGACAGAGCTAACAACCCAACAATACACGAGAAACATGATGCTATCGTGCAAATACTTATATTTGTTTTGTAACATGATTAAACTAGCGTGAATGCCCAAAGTAACTGCACTTCTAGAACAATTTCATTTTCAAGGTATCTATTGTTCAAAGGGGAAAAAACTGATGTTATCTTTCACCGCTCGGTTGAAATCATAGTGCGTGAAAAAAAACTCTTCCTTTCACATGCTACTAGCAGTATTTCGATTTTTATCCATTTCGGGAAAGCTAATGTTGGTTAAATTGAATCGTAAAATTTATCATGCGTATAAAAACGACTATACGAGTCGACACCTCAGGCAATTTTTTTATTGTCTTCTAAAATGGTAACAGATTAGATTTTTTGTGAAGGGTTATTTCTCTGAGACTTGACAATGTGTTTTTATAAAATCAAGGAAAAAATTTTTAAAAAATATTGAATGATTTATAAGATTGTTTGTTTATAAAAAAATATTTAGTTGCATGTATCAACGCACACATCATAAATTCTTGAAAAATTCATTCTCCAAAGCCTTAAAAACAAGAATCATTGCATTTAAAAAAAAAGGAAATAGCCTTTATTTACAAAATAAAATGTTGACTCCAAATGAGTTTGATTTTTTGCACAGCTGCATTAAAAAAACAATTTGTTTAATGCCATTAAGATAGTGATTTTTTTCGTAACTAACATTTGCTGCAAAATAAAAGCTTTTGCCATGAAGTAATAAGATTTTAGCCGATTATTGTTCAACTGATATTGGTGATGCATTATTAGTACAATTATACAACAATTAGATATTTATCGTGTAAGCTTTTTTATTAAAACTATACCTCTAGATTAAATTCACTCAAAAATTTAGTCCTGAATCCCATTCCCATTTTCCTCTTCAAACAATACTTTACTTTCGTCGTCAGCTACGATATACAAATAACACCTTAGACAAGCCTTCCAAGTCCATATCTTGAACGCAGTAAATATACAGGGTGGCCCAAAAGTAGCCTTACAGTTAGTTATATACAGTTATTTTTCGAAAGCATTGTCTGGTTGTTTAGTCGGTTGGTTGCGCATTCTCTCACAGAACTGTAATTAGGATAGTCAACAAGAAGGCCTCGTAACTGATCGGTACAGTTAAGGATCAGCTGGTCCATCAGGCGTTGTAACGTTGATCTAGGGATAATCAGCTCCTGAGACACTTTTCGAGTGAACTTCTTATGTTTATGAATGTTATGCTACAAACTGTCTCTGTATTTTCATACTTTCATACGGTCTTAAGGACACATTGTCGGTGCTCCACACTCAAATTCCCTAGCACTGGTCTACACTTATATATAAACAAAAGAGTACAAATTTTCCAACAGCACAAATTATTTTATAGAATAGCTGGTAGATGGCAAAATTCGAAGTTTCATACTCTGGAAACATTATTTGCTTATTCCTCAAGCATCAAATAAATATTCCGAAGCTATCTCGAAACTAAACCAACCGAAGTCCACGAATCTCTACTCTTTGGATAAGATACGCTGTAGTGCGACTTTATTTTTTCCAATCAACAAAACTAAGCACGGCTATGTCAAATACCTGTTCTAAATACCCCAAAGTTCTTACCAATGGTACATCATTAACTGTATTGCTACTTGTGGGGCCCCCCTGTATATCAACGGTGTGATAATTTCGCACCGTGCGCAGAAAAGTGATTTATCTCCTATGTTAACTCTAAGCAGTTCAATCCCTATTCCACGCACGGTGCGGTTAACAAGCAGCCCGATAATGCATTTACAGTTCTTTTAAGCAGCATTACCGTCGCATGAGTACCGTAATGGCGCATAGTAATGGTACCTATTACGTGGAAACTCGTCATTTTCTAGGCAAAGAATTAAATTCTATTTGCTCAAAAGAGTGTGGGACTTTACGCGTCAAGGCCAAGGGTCTACAGCATGACCTATGAAGTGCTATTTAAGAATTTCGCGAGAGAAAAGGTTCCTATAGCAATTTTCATTTCGTTCTTTATTTGCCAACGGTCTTTTATTTATTTGGTATCTATTTTTTTTTCTTTGGGGAAGGTCACTGCACGTCTCTTACATTTCAAGGGAATGAGAAAGTCTAAGGCGGAAGACATTGTCAGGTCCAAGTCATACGATTTGCAAGTCACGACGCAAAAACCATTAAGTTAAGAGTAACAATATTCTACCTAAAAATTATAAAAAGTGTTTTATATTAATATCAATAAAAATAATTTTCTGTAAATAAACAAGTTTTGGTGGCTATTAGTAGAAAAATTATTGAAAAGCTACTGCCTTTAATCCCCATAAACTTCAACATTATTATAGCTTTCAAACCAATATATACACTGCTCAAAACAATTAGGGGAGCACATGTCTTAAACCCTTTCGCTCCCAATGATTCAATTGGGAATCATCAGCTTGTAATTTTTTTCTGACTAAGTTAAATTCGCAACTTATGTATCGTTAGATACATCATTAAATGGAAGAATAACGTATTTTGAAGAATTTAATATTTTTTTTTAAAATTTAATGAAAATATGAAAAATATGGTAAAATAAATTTCACTTTAAAACAGTTTTAGAAAATAAATTGACCCTAAATTTTTCATGCTTGCATTTTTTAGATGTTTAAAAATATATTTCAACTATTTTTAACAAAAAAAGTTTTGAAAAAATTGTTATAATTTATTAAAAAGTTATTATTCCTTTTCCCCCCTTTAAATTTAAGTATTAAAAACTTGAGATTTTTTCTCCTGTTTTTTACTATTTCATTTCGAATGCATAGTGAACCTATTTAACAAATTTCAGATTTATAGGATAAAAATTAAAAAGTTGGGAGTGAAGTTAAAGTTGGAATTAAAAAGTGCTCCCCTAATTGTTTTGAGCAGTGTATATTCAAAATATGAGTCAGTTACACTTTTGGCAAGCCTATTCAGTGAAATAATTCGCCAAATGAACGGTAACGGTATGTCGTTGTAATATTACATGACGTGGGTGCAAAGGAAAAACCACTCTTATCTGAAACCTAGAAGTAAAAGGGCTAATGCTTTAAGACGTTGGACATGGGCCGTATTTCTGTACAACGTACATGCAAGCTAAATTTGTTTTGAATATGAGTATAGGCAATTGGCAAGTCACGATGAAAAGTAATAAATGATTGGGACTGGGATGCGTATGGAATAATATAGAATCAAGTGGGTGTGTAAGAACTGCTTAAGGCAATTTATTAGTTTTCCTCATATAGACATAATAGCTTCAATTAAATGGCGATCCATATATATTTTAAAGATTTTATCAGTACATAGGCGAGATCCTTTAAAAAGCATGTTGAATTGCCGAATCAGTCACGAAAGAACTTTAGGGGCGTTTTTTAAAATACCACGAACGGCATTTAAATTGTCCGATTTTGTTCAGAAATTCCACTTGAAAGGGTTTTAAATCTAGTTATTAAACTTAAAGCTAGATCTTTAGCAAAGAACATTTAACGAGATCAACTGAAAACAATTAAATAGGAAAACTAATTAAGAAAAGGAAATACATATTTTAATTGACTAAATATCAGACAACTTATGTTTACTGCATTCGTAAACAATAGGACTGGTTTGGAAATTTTTTTTATGAGCTTGTAATTTAAAATAACTTCTATTTCGAATATACCTTATCTGTGACTAAAAAAGACATCAACATTTCTAACAAATTCTTTAAAAAAATTCTAGTAAAAACTAAACTTCATCAAAATAGAATGCAATTACTAAATAATTCCTTACTTATTAAAGCATCTAATTATTCTTTGTACAATTGTATTCAATGCTAAGCATCTAAAATACTATAATTTTGATTCCAATCTATATTGTTATTTAATCTCCCTTCAAAGCTTTAAATTTAGATTACTTTTTCTGTTAGAGTAAATTTAGTAACAAAAGACTTCGTGAAACATCAAGTTTGAAAATACATAGACACTGGTATTTACAATTTGGACTTTATATTATTTATGAAGGATTTATTTTTTATAAGTGATAAAATAAGATATAAACGTATATAACCCCAAAAAAAATTACCTGCTTGGGTATGTAAATTTAATAGAAGAAATTTATCCCACATTAAGTTTCCATACTTAAGCAGTTATTTATTAGCGGGAATACTACGTTACTGTAGAATAATTCTAGATTGATAAGGATGAGACTTTTTTTTAAAGAAAAACTCTAAAAGTCGAAAACTATAACTCAATATTTTTTTCCATGTCCATATATTTCCCATGGGAGGAGAGACAGGTTAAATTCGTCCAGAATACAATATTAAGAGAACAAAGGGACGTATACGCGATGTACTTTATGGTGCGCTTGTGATGAACATAGCACTATAAGATGGTTAAGGTATTCATAAGCAAGAATGCTAGAGAACCTTGGAATGTTATAAATTGGATTTGTTTTGTTTTATGTCCGAGAGCCGCCTTTTTACAAAAGCTTTTGATTTCCATTGCAGCGTGCACACATCCCCATAAAAGCAAATTTCCCTATTCTCCTCAAAACGTCCGGGGTCGACGCTCATCCGTCTCAACAAACACTTTATGACCTTAAAACACAAGAAAACGCCAGACAGCCCACCAGAATCCCTCACAAAAGCGGAACGAAATTATGGAACAAGAAAGCAAAAAAAAAAATCTCTTGAATAATTATGAAAATAAAAATCCTCCTCACAAAAGCACCGTAGGTTCAAGACGTCAGCGGTCATCTCAGACCGCCTCTGCAACGGTCAGAAAACGGGTCTCTTCAATCTCTCAAAATAAACGGCCCAGAGGTCTTTCACCCCGGCCGATGGCTGTTTCGTCATCCGATGGAAAAGCAGATGAGGGGGGGGGGTGCAGACCCCCCCTCCCTTTTGTCTATCTGTGGCCCCCCTCAGAAGTTAGAATGTGTCGAAAGACATGTACCTGGCAATTCCACAGGTGCGCAATTAAATTCCGACGTTTGGCCGGGGGCTGATGGCTAAATGATTTTTATCGTGAGAACAGAAGGCAGAGTTATGGATTAGGCCAAATTATTGGCACGCAAATATTTTGGGGATGAAGTTGATATGGTATCAATGAGATGGAAGAGTAATAAACTCCAATGAAGTTATCTACCCCATAACACGATTCCGGGATTTTGTATTAGCCTATTAACGACCTTCATGAGTACTATTAATACCTTCCTTACCGAATAAAAACGTCAGCCTTATTTTTTTAAATTCGTGTTACTAAATCTGTCCAGCAAAAACTGTTCTGTACTATGACCTTCAACTGTTCTTTCTTTTGTTCATGTAGGTAAACTCTAGTAGATAGTTTATACACGTATGGTAAATTTTCTTTTGTCGTTAAGGGTTAGTTTAAAATATCGTCACACTAGAGCTGCAGGGGGCTATTGTTAATGAGTTAAGACAATCCAGCTATTATGCCTTGACTCAATACATTATGCAATTGAATAATTCGAGAATTAGATACACATGATTTAAAGATACAAATATAATCAAATAACTCTAATCCCATTCCTATTTTAAGATTAAAATGCGCTTAAGACACTACATTAACAGTTAATTTAATGAAAAATTGCACTAATAATCATTTTTTTAAACAGGTGCATAAAGTGAGGTTTCAAAACTCTGTCAATGAATTCGATAATAACAATCCATCCGCCTCGTATTACTAAGCAAATACCAAATATATACAGCCTCGAATTGAAGTGAATGATACGTTAAAATATAAATTTTTATATAAATATAAGTTTAAAAGAAATAAATTTAATCTTTTCCTCACAATAAGAAATATTGATATCATTGGGCTTAAGTAAATGATTAACTGATCATATCAAAATCACACAATCGAAATAAAAAAAACACATTAAGATACACAAACATTACATCCCATCAAATAAAATTTATGAAGTACTTGGCCAAAATCGAGACATACTTTTCACAGCCTTCAATGACGAGAGGTGCTTTCAAAGAAAATGTGCAATTCTTCACGACCGACCGACCTATAGGATACGTTTATTGGATCTTCTTTTAACCGTTTCGTTATCACGTGTTTTGTAGCCATCATAATTTTTATGACCAGAAAAGGTACTTTCGAACCAAGCAAAGTGGTGAACTCTTTGGACCTTACTTAATAGCTTTAATGCATCCTCAATTCCTCAATGATATGTTAAGAGGTGAGGAACAATTTGAAGTTAGTAAAATAGGTTTATATATTTTTAGAATAATTAGTCTTTCAAATAGCATTTTATTAATATTAGTCAGACTTCTAGGCTCTGTATAGTTATGTTACATTCAAATAAATTCTCATCAAAAATTCAGATACTATCGAACTTTGTGTGTGGACATGTTTATAATTTAAATATATGACTATGCACATCGTATTGGTTAATTTACACATTGTTTATATAAATTTTTACTGTTTCAAACTCATTACAAAAATTACGGGCAAAATTAAGAGTATTACAAGCATCTAACAATAAAATGAAAATTATTGTATTATAGGGTATAAAGATTTAACACCAAATTATCACACCTACGTAAAGTTTATTTTGATAAAAAGTTAATAAAAAATATAGAAAAGTTTTACTTTTCAGAAATTGGCCTTGAAAAAAGTGATATAATTCATATTTTTCACACGTTTAACTATTACTAACTTTAACGTGCTTTAATAGTCAGAAAAATGACCTTGGTGTTGATGTTCTTCAGATAGGAAATGTTAATTTTGTTGACCTAATTTCAAAAATGTATAGTAAAAGTTCCAAGCAGATTGGAATCGACTAGGATTCTTCTTGAGCTATTAAGTAATTTTTTTAACTACAATAGCAAGGCCATCTTTTGTGAAATCATCTTATACCATGCTTTACTTAATGACGGAATAGCTAATAGCTCTTGTAAATTGTGGTATTTTTTCGATTGATCCTTCGTGGAAAGCACTTTTTGTGGAATTTAGTTTCATAAACAAAAGATCCATCATTTTGTTAAGATATTATATTGTTCACTAGTAAGCTTTCAACAAGTAGGGTAGACTAACCAGTGAATGAACGCTTAAGCACAATTTGTTTTAAGAAAATTCATACGTTTTAAGAAAATATAGCTTGTAGGTTTATGACAATGAACACATCTGTCATTATATGTACATTCTACAAAAAAAGGGTGACTTTATATTGCATTGCTTTGGGTCTTTTGGGAGTCCAAATAAAAAGTTGTACAAAAGCCAAGTGAATGAACAGTACTTTTACCAGTGAATGAATACCCTATATTAGTGAATTAAGTACTTCTAACATTTAAAATTTTACCAAATTTCATTCATTTTAGGATGCAAAAATAGCATTTAAATGCAAATTTGGTAAGCAAATAAATCATCTTCAAAAGCAGAGTTATTCTCACGTAGGTATGTTAGTATGTGTATAGCAATTGACCAGTATTTATTAAAAAAAAAAGTACAATTTGCTAAATTTACCAAAATTTCATTTTTATGAAAACATAAGGTGAGACCAGTGGGGTAAAAAAGAAAAATAAGTTATGACTTTTTTTTACAGAACTTAATCACTCAAAATAGTTGAAAACCTTCAATTGAAATATATGCAATTTAAACTCAAAATCGAAAATGTACAGGAAGTAAAGGATTCTGACAGGTAAAAATGAATATTAAAATTGATAAATTGGAAATTCGTGGTGAAAAATTAACACTATGACTTGGTACTTCCTTTTGTAAACTGAAATTTAATTGGAAAATGTGAAATAAATCAAATATTTTCTAAGATTGAAAAAAGATATCTTTATGACACATTATGTAGCGCATGTTTTTGAAAACATCACTAACAACCGGTTTTCAAGCAATAAATTTAGTTTATGCCTTTTCCGAGTGCAAAAGGCTAAGTCGTTTCGTTATTTATTGCCTAACATTTGTCGTCAATCAAACTTTAACAATAAAAAAATACAGATTCCCGTTATTTTACCTATAGCCTAAAACAATAAAACGTGTATTGAAATGAAGATACGAATTTTAGTACACAAACAAATCAAAATGGCAAATCTGTCAGATTCAGGAAAATCGACAAGATTCTTCCCCTTCTCAAATTTTGCATTTTAATGCAACTTTCATCAAATTCACATCAAATAAAACGAGTCTTTGAAAGTATATCCTTCAAATTGAATAATTAATGAAGTAGAAAATAGAACAAAAATCATTTGCACATTATGCACGAAAAATCACTATATTATAGCTTTAGTCGCTTTTTCTACTGAGGTATAAAAAAAATATTTTGTTAAAATATCACCCAACGTTCAATGCGACATTTAAGTAATTTTAATACGACTTTTGATTCACTTCTTTACAGCTAACGTTAAAAGAATCGTATTACTATTAAGTTAAAATAATGCGCATTTAACTCTTGTAGAATGTCAACTCCTCGTCTTTTTGTATATTATTTTTTCGTACGATTTTGTTCATTGGAATGAAAAACAGACGCAATGAAAAAATTCGCTTTTGTATGGAGTTCTATTTAAATAATTTTAGTTATTGACTAATGCAGTTTAACTCAAAATACATGTTTTTTAGCATTATCAATAGAAAATGACTCAAATTTATGTTAAAAAATACGTTATTTTGAAATCTAAAATAACTGTATAAAGAATTTTATTGTAATTTCGAACGAAAATTTCAAATCTTATTTACAAAAATACTACACAAACACGGTATCCATTACATAAACTTTTCTATCAATGTAAGTAAGGGCCCCTAATGGGCTTTTAAAGTTAAAGTAAATATGCCACAATCTGAATTACATATTAAATTGAAAATTTTAACTTAAAATGTTCAATAATACAATCGAAAAAGTATTTCGCAAGTATCTAAGAACACGTAAATGACAAGAATTCCTACAGGTAACAAAGAAATTACAAGCTAAATGTAAGAAAAAGAAAAGGGTCTACTCTTCACAAGCATGTTATTTTGTTAAAGTAATAATACTGAGTAATGTAATGATGAAATAGCTTTTATTACGATTTAAATTATAAACATAATATTTTAAAGTTTATTTAATGTAATATAAAAAAATATATAATATTTGAAATAATAGGGTTTTTTTTTAACTTCCCTTAAAATTTAACACACTATATTTAGCTATTATGTAGAATATATACACTGAGTAGCTAAATTGTTATTGAGTAGCTAAATTGTTATGCCCACCCCTCAATACAAGGTGGCCCAAAAGTAGTCCTACAGTTAGTTAGGTATACAGTTATTTATACAGCAACTGTTATTTTTCGAAAGCATGTCTGGTTGTTCAGTTAGTTGATTGCGCATTATCTCACAAAATTGTAATAAAGATCGTCGAGTGGACTTCTTTTTATGTTTACGAATGTTATTCTACACACTTTAACTGTAAGGCTACTTTTGGGCCACCCTGTATAATATTTGGCTATCTTTTTCCGTTACCTCTGCCTGAATTCTTGAGATGGGTTCTATGAAATTTGTGTAGGTAGTATGAGTATTCTGAGTGCATATTCGACAAACTACACTTTGCAATTCCCTAAGATTTTATGATACTGAATCTAGTTACTCAGTTCCATATCATCCCATAAATTCTTAATTGGGTTGAAATCTGGTGACTGTGCATGTCTAAGAAGCAAGGTAAATTTTCACCATACTCTGTAAACCATCAGAGGCTATTCCGAGCTTTAATGACAAGGAGCTTTTTACTTCTGAAAGTATCCATCCTCGGCAGGGTACACCATTAGCATATCTGGTATGATTGAGTAGCAATAATACATAAATACCCTCGGACATTCAGACATTGTTTGAAAGGAATCAAAGGACCTGTGCAATGCCCATGAAAACATCCCTCAAATCAAAATATGACCTCTACCAGCTTGTAGCTGAGGATTGAGATTGCATAAAACTATAGTCTGTCTATTTACTATGGGAGCCTCGAAAAGACTTTCTTCCCCCTTCCGATAACTTGGTTTTCTAGAAAAAGGGGGGAGCATCGCTTTTCTAAACCTAAAGCGTTTGTGGTTCTTTTGTGAGGTTAACAATCCACACAGTTCAAACCCTAGAAGGGTGGGTAAAATACACGCTCACGCCGTTTCGAAGAAAACATGCGGGGATGGGGGAGGAAAATGCTTCCTAGGCTCGCATTCTAGATAGACAAGATATATCAGATGGTCATGATAATGTATCCTCTCAGTTTATAGCTTTGCCATTTCTTACTTTAAAACAGCGTAATTGATAAAATAAATAGTTACTATAAAGTTTTGGTCATTTAAATACTTAATGTTTTGAGAGCAAGCAGACATAACGAAAATGAGGAAACTTCTAAGGTTTTAAAATGTAAATGATTCACATATTTGAAAACTGAAATCTAAAATGAATGAAACATACGGATAAAACTTTGCATATAAAAGTCATCGAAGGTGCGAAATGCTTAGTTTCCACCATAAAATAAGGTCGAGAAGATTTTATCACCCGTAAAATCGTGATTTAGAAAGAAGTAATTTTCGCCTCTTTTAAATGAGATTCATGGAATTGTGGGTAGGCTTATTTGCTTGGCGGTATCATTATCGGTATTAGTACTAATGTTTTCTTAAAGGTGATGAGCCAAAGGTTATGGGAAAGGTACAAAAAAATATTTAAAATACTTATTTTATTCTCATTGCGATCCAGCCCTTCCACGCTTTTATTAACCCTTCTAACATTTACAAATGAAATTGTATGCAACAAAAGATGCCGAGATATCTTAAGATTAGGAAATGTAGTTCAGATTATATTTGAAAATGATTACAAATAGCCGAATGATAATTTACCTTTTTAAAAGGAAATGTTTTAAAAAAATGGTTTGTTTTAATAAAGCAGTTGAAAGTCTGATCTAAGCAATAAAATAGGATTTGAATGATTTTTATATGCATAAGTAGATATAATCGTGGGATTAATACAACGTTTAATTCTATTAAAAGGTATGGCTTTATTTCAAGATTGGCTCGTCGAGGTAAATATGTCTTTAGAAGCAATCATAATCTTTTAAATACCTACACATTGACAGGAAAATTGGTTTTACGGAAATGATAAAAAAAATATTAAAAATAATTAAAGCTTACAAGGGGCTATAAAAATATAACAAAAAATTATTTGAAAACGAAATATAACCATTTGAAACTAATTTCGGTAGAATTTTATGGGTTTAACATTTTATCATTAACTATTTATAGTTAATAAATTTTGTTATAAAAAGTTAAACTAAGTTTAGTGAAATATTATACAAACTTAATAATATAAAATTAAATAGTTATTATTAAACTTATTTTAGAAACAACTATAGCTATGAAACACAAAATAAGTATTCTAAAGACAATTAATATAATACAATTAGGCTTCTAAATAATGTTTATATAAATAAGCTTTGAAAATGTGTAGATTAATAAGTTTCGAAAGTATAATCCATATTTTATTAATATCAAAACTTATAAGGATCAATGTTAGCTACGAATGTATGTTTCCCTCATAGTTTACTTTAACCTTATAAATAATATTTACATTAATAAATAGCAATCATTTTCGCAAAACTTTTAAATCTAAATAATTTTAAAGATAATATTAAAACGTAATGTTTCATAGCGTTTGTATTATTTTTAATATCCTGATATATATTTTAATTATTTATAAAATACATTTTAAATGAGTATTTTTTATATATTGTCCAGGAAACTTATGAAGGGTAAAACCAACCACACAAAAGTCAATAAACCAATCATTTTAAATCACTCTATCTAACTACCAGTTACAGTAAACTTAGATTAATGATATAGTACAGTATTATTTTTATAATATCGTTAAGGTCAATTAAGCCAAATTGTTATTGTAGCTTTTCAAAAGCAAAAATACTTACTATTGTAATGGATCGCATATTTTTATTTAAAAGTTTAAATTTCCTCAAATAAAAGCGATGATTAATTCAATAAATATTTTTTTCGTTACAGACATGTTTAAAGAATACGTTCAAAGGCAAAATATTTACATTTACCTTTTCTGGTAAGCCAAATAGCACAGTCATTTATGCAGTATTTAAGTAGAATGTTTTCAATAATAAATTATTAAAATCGCATTTTGAAAATCCAAAGGTTTTGTATTTTTTTTAAATGTATGTATAAACAAATTTAAGATGAACTGGTAGTGAACGAACTTTATCTCAATATAAGAACAAACATTTATAAACGTAACACCCCCGTTTAAACAAGACATGTATTCAACATACTTTTAAATAAAATCGTGAGAGGTAGCGTTCATTTTAATCGTTCAAAATTTCGTGCTAAAAAAGATAGGTTAGTTCAAACATTTCTCCCATTGAAATGCCATTTAAAATCTCATTCCTAAACGCGCAAGGCATAACAAATCTATCAAAAGATAGCGAACTTGCCTGATCGTGCAAAATATCAAATCAGCATTTTCCTTTCGCTAATCACATAAAACATTAACTCCTCCATGACTCTGAAAATCACTTGATTATATATGATTATCACACAATCCGATCCTGATTTGCGGTTAGAAGTTAAAGGAATTTCATTTCCATTAGTAGAAAATATTGTGCGAACAAAATGAAACGTAGAGAGCTAATTTTCTGTTTGGCCGTGAATTAGCTTCGGGAAGTGTTAGGTACAGAATCTTAAATAGTGACGTATAGATAGATATATTGTTAATGAAATGTCGATGCATGCTCGCTGTAAACTAAATACATATAGTTTTTAAAAATGGAAGCAATTCCATTATATAACATTCTTTTTGTGACTACTATATTAAAAAACCAAGTCGATCATAAACCATGCGTTTCTTAACAATATATTGCAGGAGAATTGTAAAGATTTTTTTACACAATTTCTTCACTGCGATATAATTTGAGGTAATATCATTTATTGTTTTATTATTATGTTCACTATTATCCGGGTGGAAAGCGGACCAAAACGAAAAACGCTAGCATTTTTAAGGGTAGAAAACTTGAAATCAATTTTTAATAAAAAAAAAAGTACTTTTATCCATTTGAAAATTTATACACACTTCCAGTATACACTGTACATTTTGTATTTTGTTTCAGCATCCTGTGCTAAATAAAAAAATATTGCAAAAAGTTGTTGAAATAAATTTGAACTTTAAAATCAATTTATCAGTTAGATAAACATTGTCCTTTTCCAGAATTCTTCAGATTATAAACACTAGTGCAGTTTTTTTTTCAAAGGACAATGCTGGCTTTAATTCTAATCAGATCTTAAAAATATAATTTAAAAAATTTATATCACTGTTTGCTTCTCTAAACCAAAAATAGCTCCTAGAACATATTCCAAACAAAAAAAAATCCTTCACCGTTAAGAAAAGAAACTAGATGCTGCATCAAGAACAATGGAGAGTATAATTCCTCTTTGATAAATAAAAGAGTGGAAAAGTTAAAAGAAATCGGATACGAATCTTGACCGAAAGATATAAGGGATATCTGCAAGGGCCACTCAATAATTACCATTGGATGCAATCTGCTTCAAATTCAGGACAAAAGAAATAATTACCTCTTATATATAATTATATTTTTTGCCTCCTGCGCTGATATGGTATTAGACTTAAGAAACGCATGTGCTTTATGAAATTTTTAATGGAACATTATTTACTTCATTGTTTTATTCTACCGCAGTTTTAATCAAAAGACATGACATTTTAAAAGTGGATTTTTAAGCCATTGTCTAGGATAATACTCATTACAGAATTAAATCCATAGTTGGTTTTCTAATCAATAGAAAGATTATTCCGTAAAATTGGGTATTAATTTAAGAAGATACTTTCTATTTGTTATAATGCAATAATTTGTTTCTGGTGTGTAATCGAAAATTATAGACGCAGGTTTGCCCCGGTCCTTTCCATGTATAAAGATTTATATCTATTATGTGCATCTAAATTGTTTTTACCATATGTAAAATGCCAATGAATTTTAATTGGTATTAAATATGAATAAAATGACAGTGCAGATAAGATTAAGACTAATGTATTTTTAACTAGTTTTGTAATCCCCTGATCGTTACAATAACAAAAGAAAAATCGGATTATTGTAAGTAATGTCTTCTCAGTAATGGACATATTTTTAAATTTCCAAAATATTAATAATTTAAATTAAATTTTAAAAAACTTATGTTTCGTTAGTATTTCCCTTTTTTTCCCACCCAAGTTTAAAAAATAATACTAAAGCCTTTTTTTATTAATACAATTCTTTGGTAAAACTAAATACTAACCGCTTTCACAAACTGGCACTTTTGGATTACAAAAGATTTCAGGGTTTTCGTCCTTCCCTTAAACTCGTATTTCTTTTACTTACAGGTGATCGCAGCTACTATAAACATATTTTCAAAATTATGAAGATAAACTGTTATATTTTTGGATTAACGTAACACTAGAGTGCACCTAGGGCAATGGCGCATTTTCTGGAGGAATACCCAAGTTATATTTATCTGAAGTACTGGAGATTCACAATTCAATTGGTCTACTCTAAAAAATGAATGCTCAAAAACGACGGAATTTTCCTTAATTACAACGAGATTCAGTTTCCTCAAAATCAAGATACAGAATCGTCAAATCACAATCATAAAAGTGAGGATTCGCGTTTACCCAAAAGTCGCGTGATAGTTTGACGAAACAATCCTCAAAATTAACGAAATGAGGCTTGAGGATTCATGAATCGTCAAAAATGAAAGTGTTATTTCTGAGAGTGTTTAGAAAAGCATTTTTTGTCTAACTTAAAAGTCAACAATAAATAAAAGGGATTTCAAACAATTTAACTTCCGCGTTTTCCAAGTGAAACAATAGATATATCCAACCAATTCATTTTCCTCCATCACACAGATCGAAAAACTGCCATGCAATGTTTTTATTTTTGACGAACCGCAAGTTTCCACACAAAAAATAAACAGAGACGTGTCCGCAATCCCAATCTACTCATCACATTCCTTCCACAGTGTCCAGCAACACATTCTGCGATGGTAATTACACCAAGGATGGTGAACTTTCGACAAAGTGTAATTAACGCTTGTCACTATTGCAGCAGCAGACACTGCGAGTAATTATTTTCATCTGTTATTTTAGATTCGGGAGAAAGGAGAGACGTTTGACCCATGACAAAAAGGAGTGGGATTAATTCGAAAGGTACTAAAGCTTGTTTTGATAAATTGGTTACTAAGTTGAACTTTTACCAGAAAACCACAAGTTAAAAACTATTTTTCCTTAATATTGAATGGTACTTTAATGATTGTTGAAGACCAAAATAAAACGCAGCACCACATGTGTTAGAATAAAGTTGAAGATATTTTTCTTGAAAATAAGTTTTTACACGTACGAGCCCTAAATTTGGCCACAGGTTGCTTTAGAACAAGGATGTTGAAAAAACGAATTTTCTCAAGAAATATTTATTGCGATATTTTATTTTCAAAAAATAAGAACTATGAATTCTAGTGACTTGGTAGAGGCAACAAATTGTTTTGCATACGAAAAAGTTACATATTCAACATACAAGTTGTTTATTTGAATTGTTCCTTTAATAAAAACACTAACTTCGTCACAAAAAAGATACCTAATTTTTTTAAGGATTCTTAAAAATATATGTGTAAACCAAGGAACGCATGCGTTGAAAATAGATTACCTGAATGTTATAAATATTAATTTTTACTTTTGAGAAATTATTTTATTTAAGCCTTTACCATTTTTATGTTCATATATTTTCAAAATCAGATTTTCTCTTAACCCGATAAAAGCAGGATATGTCATGCTGACATCATAAATGATGACTCAATTTTCATGAAATTCCACTTGGATCTTTTTAGAAAAACATTTTACAGGTAAAGCTTCCTCCTATAGTTATTTTGTTTACTTTGGGCAGTTGTTTGTTCACTGAATTGCGCATAAACAAAAGTTGATTACGAGAAGGTAGCCAACTGAATTTTAATCACGCGCCCTAGACACTCCTGTGCTGCTGCTGGAAGATTACTTCATTAAATGCAAATTATAGGAGAGAGGAAATGGCAGCTAATTATTTATTAACTTAAAAAGGCGTACTAATCAATTTTAGACGAATATACGCGTCGTTAAATAATCCGAAATAATTGCTGAAGCATAATGTTAAACACGCCTATAAACTATTTTTCGCTTTGTTCGTTTAAAGCTGAATATTATTTTGAAACTTAATTCTTTGAGAAACAATCCATCAGAAGTACTTTATTATTATGCACATATGCAAACACAAATTTACATTTCAACCCACTAAAATTTTAAATCTCATCACAAATGCCCTCGATTCTTATTTATCAAACAAACCGAATGCAAATGTATTTAATTACTTAACTTACTGTATTTTAAAGCACAAAACTTAACTTCAACAATATTTTTTCAGTTGAAATTTGCAAGCGTGAAGTTCTTTTAACCATTCAAAGTGGTGAGTGAATAGCTTCACATAAAAATACTTTAGAATAAAAAGAAAATGTTCGGTTTCGAGTAATTTCGTGCAGGACTACACCAATTTAAAAGATCTTGCATTTAAACTGAAGCTCAAAGCCTTTTGTTGGAAAGTATTCTTAAGATCTTTACTTTTTTACTTATTACTTTCCTTACAGAATAATAAATACTTGAAAAAGCATGATTTGTTTTACATACACATTTTTAGCCATTCAAAGATGTAATCTAAAATAAAAACTAAAAATTTTGACTTACATGCGGCAAATTCTTGCTGTCTATGGTTATGGCAGTTTCACCAATTCCGCTATCAGGAGACGGGAGATCAACTGCTAATCCTTGAACTCTGCTTTTATAACCCGATGCCTGGCGAATATATCGATCCACAAACGTGGCCGTGTCTGTTGTATCTGTATAACCAGACACATTCGTAGCAGCAGCAGCTAAATTATGGCGGATTTGTTCAGTATAGTAATCTGGAAGTCCTCGATAGTCTTGAGAAGACACCATGTATATCTCTCCACCAGGCTGATTCTGGTGGAACTGCAGAGGAGAAGTGGCTGAATACTGTGCGGTCAAGCTATCATAGCTTTGAGCCAAGGACGGGCTGGAATAGGCTTGGGCAATAACGGTGCTGGCTGGTGGCAACTCTCGCATTTTGGACAAAGGTGGGCTTGGTGAAGACGATACCCCGGGACTTGGTTCTTGCTTCACTTGGACAAGGGCTGGCAGTGGTGAAAGAGATTGCTCGTTGGGTTCCTCGTCCGCAGATTTAACCGGACTTCCACTCTTTGTTTCTGGAGAGTTGAGAAGACAGTGCTTGGGTATGAGGAACGAGTCGCCTGTGCCTGGTATGATAAGTTCGGTGAGCTCCATTTCGTCAGCTCCCTCGGTGCTTGTTTCACGCTTTACACTGCTGCTGCTACGATTGTTCAAATAGATGTCCATTTCTTGAGAAGTTACTTCGTTTTGGGCTGACATACGGTTTCGAATATATTCAGCGGCTTCAGGTGGTAGGATAGAATATGGAAGCGAAGAAGAAACCGGGGGACTTTGAACCGGAACTCTTTTCCTAAAAAATAAAAATACCATTGTTATTTATAGGTTTAAAGAATGTTTACTGATAATATAAATTTGTCTTTCATTAATGTTTTTACGACCCTTACACGGTAATTGCATTTTTTGCGTAGGTTATATATTATTTACAACAGGTCTTTAAGGCTACAATTTCTATTTAGAAAACCGGAGCTTAATTTTTTTAAATGGTTAGTATCTACGTCCTAAGTTTTATCTAAGCATTTGGATAAGCTTTCGTTAATATATATTAATATATTGCATAGTTATTCCTCCCAAAAACATTAAAATCAAACTTAAGAGAAATTTTGCTCTCTGAAAAAAATATATTCTATATATTGAGCGATATTTGTTAGTTACAGTAATTACAACCAATATATAAGTTGAATCATTAATTATTGTTGGATCGTAAAAAAAAACAGTGACATAATTACACGTCATTAGAATTAATTTGGCTTGGTATTTATAACGTTGGGAAAGAGAAAAAAATCATTCTAAAAAAGTAAACGCTGAATGGAAAAATCGGGCTTAATAACTAGGCTACAATTTAATGATTTTCTAAAAATAATTAATGATTCATTAGGAAACTTTAAAATCATAGAATAAACACTAACGCTCTTCAGTTCATAAAGATTTTTTAGAACTACTATTATAGAACAAAGGAAGCTACCTTCACAATTTCATTTTTCATATACAAGTGCCCACATACTGTAGAGTATAATTATAATTTAATCCGTACAATTAAAACTTTTTACCTTAACTTTCATTGAAAACTTATTTTTAAAAAAATAAAATAGTAATTGTTAGTAATCACATATCAAATTTAACTATAAAACTCCCAAATGTTACACTAATGATATCTGGACATCTTGAAATCTTAAAGGGCAATGGAACTTTCTTATGTGAAGGAGGTGGGGGGGGGTGATCTTTTCCCCCTGGTTACGCCACTGTAGAAAGAAGCTAAACAGATTAAAAAGACGCAAACCCCAAACCGAATTATGCGTGACTTAGCTTCCACCTTGCAATTTCTTCGAAAAGGCCCTTAAAAAGAACTCCTTACAGATAAAACTCAACAAAAATAAAACCTTGACCTTTACCTGAGTGTCACAGAAAAATACCCCGAGGAGATTGGGAAAGGAAGTCTATAAAGAAAAAGAACAGAAAAAATGCGCGATGAGGAAGAAATAAAGTGTTCGCTATAGACGCGTCTGCAGTAGCGCTAACAGCTAATGTTGTGCAAATACCTCCCCCCCCCCCCTTCTCCACTATACTTATAGTCTATACTTATTTTCAAGGTTGAAGACTTCACAATTTGTAGAATTTTCTTGATAAGGGTGTGATGCTTTTGCGGAACGGTATGGAGATAACAGCTTTTGTCTTGCTAAACGAAACGTGGGGATATTTTGGGAGCTCGACTACTTTATGAACATGTATTGCTGGGAATTGCTTAAACTTAATAGAAATTTTAGTTTATAGCCGAGACAAATAGGTATTCATTAAGGTGTCATTTTAGGTTTGTGTTAAATTTAGTAATTGCTTAATTTAATTGAGCGCTTGATTAAATGCCGGCAAATTTAAATGTGTCTTACCATATTATACCTTAATAGAGTCAGAATACAAGCATAAATGGTATGAGTTCTGAGTCCTAAATAAAAATATCGTGTTTAAAAATTTTTAAACTGGAAAAATCCTTTAATTTGTAGGCACATTAGAATTTTTGAATTATGAAAAAATTCGGCAATTGCTGAACTTGAAAATTGTATAAATAAAAAATTAATTTATAAATTAAAATTTATTGGACTAAAACATTTATGTATAAAAAGTACAAATTACTAAAGAAATATATACTATTAAATTCTTCATTTGTACTTTAAAAGGCACACTATAAAAAATTAATGACAAACTAATTTTGCGTAGGCTTTTTCAGCTACGTAGATCAAAAACTAAAATCTTAAAAGTTAAATTACTACTTTATTTTTATTTTCCACCATACTCGAATTTGTTTGATGTGGTGAAGAGGTCTGCTGTGTAATAAATTGAAAAATATGTAACAATTAACTTTTATGCATGTGCAGTGTGCACTTTAAGAATTTGAGTTTAAATAAAATATACGTTTAGGTAGCGTCATAGTTAAATTTAACATCTCCAAAATGAAAAGTCTCACCTAGCAAATATTCAAAATCATACTTTCAAAAAGAACAAAAGTGTCGACGAAGACCATCTTTTTACTGTTCTAAATTTATAAATTGGGCTATCAGCATAAAATCTACTTAGAACACAAAATAAGATTATATTAATAGTAATTAAAATATTGTTCTAAATTGTGAATTTTTCTTTAAAATATACAGTTTATGATAGTAATCATCTTTTCAATAAATATTAGCCACAAAATGTTTAATATCTTGGTTAATACTGTATAGTCTTCGAACTTCAATTTTGCTGTTAATAATTATTTAAATAATGCAGTTTCTTCGACAAATTTTGAAATTTTAAGACAAATTGAAATATTTGTATAATTAAATTTCATGCATACATTTTTGTTAGTTTGTTATATTTTCATCTCTGAATATGTATAATATTTGGTTTACAAACTACATATTTTCATCAAAAAATGACCTCCAATATAGACAATTATATGGAAAGATACGGCATATTTTCTTTGGAATGAGTCACAAATCTTAGTAGGATAGAAATATTTATCTACAAAAGTTTATAGCAATGACATGGATTGAAATATACACTTTTCATACACTATTTACATTTTCCTAATATCATTAACTTTATTATTATTTTTTATAAAATATTTTCATTTTGGCTTCAAAAACAATTGCAACCTTAGCAAAAATACATACAACTCATATTTTAGCAAAAAAATATAGGCCAAGGTTCCGGAATGCGTCCAAAACAATTCAAAAAAAATATCTTGTCACAAACGTATTCGGGCGTATATTAATTGTATTTTTATTGTTAACTTAAAGGTTAACACTCATTGAGAAATTGAGTGAAAGGCGTAGTTTCTGCCGGTCATTGCGCCGCGGTGTCCTCGGCGATTAAGGACGTTCAATGTCCCGAATATCAGATACATGAGCGAGTCGAATTTAACCTATTGGCATGCGGGAGCGCCGTTTGTTACGAAACTCGGGAAGATTTAGTGTGGTCTGCAAGGGGAATATGAAATTTTTGGTTGGTTGCATGATTGAATACTTTTTGCCAATATTTTATATTGCTTGTCACTATTCTAGTCCTATTACTTCCTCCTATTACTGATCCGGGGAGGAGGGAGGGGCACAGGGGTCAGGTGACCCTCTGTCATTTTTTTTGACGAAATGTTTTCTTTTTTACCCCTTCCTACTCAAAAGGGTTTTAGGTCGTAACCCGCCCCCCCCCCCTCACACATACACACACAAAACAACAGTATTATAGGTTAATAGATAAATCTTAAAGTCATAGTATAGACCGACGATGAGCGACGGCGCCAACAAGAACAATATTCTGAATTGCATAAGAAAACAGCTAAACTGTGCTAAAAAAATATTATGAGACGCTGATATTTCTCATTAGTTCTGTTTTTTTTATAAGTAGCTTTAATATTTTGCATTCACAATAAACCTGTAAAGGTCACGATACTGCAAACAGCTGAATGAGTTTCCCAACCAATGGTAGATTTGCACGTGAACTTTTCTTTTGGAATAAAGGGGTGTCTGGGCGCCTATGAGCGGAGTCCTAAAGAATATGCACTTAAACAGGAATTATAAAGAAAATATATAGGCATATTTATTTGGATGATTTTTTAATCTTCTACCTGTCACGAGATTTGATGCCTATTCAGTATGACGCTTTGCTTGTAACTTATTGATTGCGGGAACGAATCGCGCTTGGCGCGAAATTTCTCTTAAATATAACGAATATTTAACGTGGAAAACAGTATTTTATGCATTTATAGGCATCCATAATCACAGGACGGAGAACCTTCTATTAAAGGTTCATTTCCTCATTCAAAAGATTCTCTCTCCTAATCAGTTTCACCTCTTGACAATACGGATGTGCCTCATGACGTCAAACGTAGCATCAGGCGCGGTCAAACTGCCTTAACCCAATGCGCGCAGCAGCTCTAATATTGGCGTCGCCTGCGGCCCAGGCGTGGCCAATTGCTGCTCCAATAATTGGCGTTCCTTATCCACCCACTTGTACATGAGAACTCCACCCACATATCGTCACTTCTTATCTACCAATCGGCGCCCACGGCTTTGAACTACATGCGTAGGCAATTCGCGGAATTTGATAAAAATGTATCCCACACTTCCTTGATTTCAAGTAAAATTGATTTTCAAAAAAACTTTTACAATGTAACTAGATTTTTACACAAAGAAAATTTGAAAAGACAGAATTCACAACAGAAATATTTTTCTGAAAAAAATATGTATTATGAAAAAGAAATTGTTTCCTAAAAAATATTTTTAAAAAAATTGTTAACGAAAAAATTTAAGAAAACATTTTTAAATACAATATTTTATGTAACGGCACTTAACTGCTTTCAATTAAAATTATTCAAAAAGTTTTGTTTTTTTTATAACATAGTCGAAATTTGATAATAGATATAATTGATAATAGAAGAAAAATATTGCTTTTTGCACAAGCATTTCTTTTCAGCAAATAGATATTCGATACTTTAATAATAAACAAAATCTCTTTTAGAGACTAAACAGGGAAACTATAGACTTCACACAAAGAACACCTCTGAAATGAGTCTTCGACTAAATCACTGAGCAAAAAAACACTATTTTGCTATTATAACTTAAATTAGTTTTACTGTCGTATAATCATTGTCGTACTTCTATATTCGACATTATTTTGACCTTCACTAATAGCCACTTTTCATATTCATTTAATCAATAACCTAACATTTCACAAATCACGTTAGTTAAAAGTATATCAAACCGAAGACATCAATCGTCTCCGTTGGAGTCTGTCGTTCAAGGCTAATAACTTGAGTCAATTCCCTTCTCTTTTAAAAGCTGCGAGTGAAATGAAATGCCGATCGGAAGTAGAGGAATGGTCCAATTAAGTGTCATCAATAGAAATAATGATGAAAGGAATATTTTATATTTTGTTGAGAAATAAGGTTTGGTTGAATAAGTTTTGGTATCACTAAAGCTGCATTTTACCGAAAGAGTCCTTTTCGGCATATGATAATTGAATGTCTAATTAATATCGCAAAAGCTATTGGAAATAGAATAAATTCATTTTTAATGAATTTTTTGAAGAGTTTTCCCAGGCGTGTAGCATTCTATAAATCCTGCACAGCATTAGTTGATTTAAATTTATAATCTACATTATAATGTATTATGCCTGTTGCTGTTTGGGTTTTGAATTTTTAACCACTTACTGTAACGTAAAGGTTTGAGTCGTATATAAAAACTTAAAATATAAGCTTCTTTACTCTCAAATTGCACCTAACTGTTCAATCGAGCCAAATTAAACAGTTTATCCCGAAACATCACATTCTTTTCGTATTTGTCATGGAGTTAATTACATGTAAAATAAGTCGACAGGGGGGAAACGTAACATTTATGAGTCTTTATTGTAATCCATCTGGAGATAATTTTATGGCGTGTTCTCCCGTTGGGGAGAAAGTGGCTGAGTGATTCACAAATGGCAATTATTGCTGCTTGTTCCGTTCGATCGACTAATTAGGTGCGGGATCACTGATGCGAAAGGTTATCAAGTCTTTCAAATATGTGCTGACAAAATATTTTCCATGGGAACGAGTGAATGGATCGACAGCGTCGCCACTGGGATGTGAAATATATTAAATAAGTAATATTTAAAAAAATTGAAACAGGTAATTTGAATTATGGAGGCCCAGTGGCTTAGTGGTAGGGCTTCGCATAGCCACGCAACAGGTTTGGGGATCGAATCTCGGATTGGGCGAGGTTGACAAATCCTTTCATCCCTTGAGTGGGTCGATAAAATGGGTACCAAGTATGCTTGGGAACTAAACACTGGAGGTTCAACGTGAGGCTGACCACCTTACCGGGACGTAAACCTAGCACCCCAGAGCCCTAGGTCACGAAAGCTGAAATGGGCACGGCAGGTCTTGCCCCAGTAATGGGCTGTTGCGCCCGGGAATTTAGTTTTTTTTTTTTTTTTGAATTATGAAGTTTAATTAGTTTTGAAATATAAGTTTTTGAGGGCTTAAGTCTATATGTCATGCATATACAAGCATAGCTATTGCAAACTGCAGGCTGGATTACATTTATGAATCGCCATCAAGGACAAAACAAACGAATCAACTCGACAAACATAACACCTTAAACATAACAATTTTTCAATATAGGGCCCGCCCAAAACCATCAAAGCAGATACTTACGACCACAAATCAGGCAGAATATTATTCACATTAGATAGCTTATCCAATTTGTACAGCTCGCATAGCCTCTGCACCTGCTCCTCTGAAGAGGCACTCCCTACGTTCAACGTGGCTGACGTAGCTCCAGAGGAATGGTCGTACATGTTCCTCAAGTAATCATCACCATCCGGTATATCTAAGGATCGATTGGAGCCTCCAGGATTATTGGACGCAAGCTCGTCAACAATCTCTTTGTTCCTCCTAGAAAATAAAAAGAATTTGTTTTAGTGATCGAACTTGATAAAATTGTAAATAAATTAGTGCAAATTTGTCTTATGAAGAATATGAAAACCCTTTAAAAAATTAAGAGCACTAATTTTGAACTGACACGTCCGTGTTATAAAAACGTTCATTTTTTATTACAAACTTATGATTTTAGAACTATGTATTTTATTAGTTTCTTGTTTGTCGAAACAAAAGTTTATTGAACGGTTACCACTATTAGATAACAACTCCATTTTAAATAGGCATTTTTGCATTAGGGTACTGATGTACCCTAATGCTTTGGTTTAGTGTTTCGAACTGATCATATATAATTGAGAGTTTTGGAAGAGTGAGATTAATTTGACTCAAGGGTGTTCAAATAAAGTGTATTCTTTGAAGAAAAAATAACATCCAGCCTACTTTTTTTTAAAAAAATTCAATCTTTTTAATTCCTTTGGATTAAAAAAAATTAATCGCCAGTTGGCGAGCCCAGTGATCTCAAAACAACTTCGAAGCAGCAAACCCGAGCATTAGCGAGCAGGGAGCGAAGCCCCCCTTAGGAAAAAAACAAATCCTACCGAGTCATCGCAAACGGTATTGTAGAGAAGACGATCATACTGACCTGTTGATAACGATGTAACTAGGCTCAGTTACCGTTGGTTACTCAAGTGTGTAAAAGAAAGTTTAGGTTGCTTGGACAGGGTTTGATTACAATTCAAGGTCAAGAGTGGAAATCACTCTACTGTAAAAAATTAGTTCAAGCGCTTTGTGTGATTCTATTATACTAAAAACTACTTTCGATAAAACCGTAATTTGTTATGTATACCTTTTAGGGAATTATTTTTATGAAAGTTGTAGCATTGAATGTTTGTTTGAAGATTACTTTAAAAAAAAACTACTAAAATGTATTATGTTATGATCTTGAGTCGCATATTTTTTTATATAATTTCTCTCACCTCATTATTTTAGATATGACATTAGGTAGATAAAAAGAGGAACTTTGGGAAATGCATTTGTTTATCTAATCGAATATCGTGCCGATTCTTAAAAAGTGAAATATAGGTGTGTGTTTTTCTTACAATTGAAAGAAACGCAGTCACTAATGTAAAAAAAAGCTATACACTTCATTGGTTTGCAAAACTCGGGAAACTAATCACTTTGCTGACTATACCCTTTGGTTAAACATTCTACACCATTGAGTTTTTTTATTAACTTATTTTAAGAGCAAATTTTTTTAACCACATTTACTTAAAGTTTGTGAAAGTATTTTTGTGTATGCTTAAGCAAAATAATATCTTAAAAATTCTTATTTGAATTAGCATTAATAGTATTGGCACAAAAACAAAACTGTGTGGTAAGGAGATTACATTTTATAAAAGTTTTTATACTAGTTTAAAAAAGAAGTCAGTGGTGGCCCGTGGTCAAAAATGCCATCTAAAAGTTGTTAGTTAAAAAAAAGCGACATATAGGACCATTTTCTTTGCAAAAATAGGGTTATTTTTGATTCTCGAAATAAAAAGTTAAATGTTGGGAAGTTTAGCTTTGATTTTAAGAGCAAAAAAATTACATAATTATTCTTTGAACTACAGGCGAATTCAGTAAACGGCAGAGAATTAAAACTTCACAAGAAAATATATTTTTATTTTGGCGATTCGAAGCATAAATTTGAATTTGCTATAAAGTATTTCTAAACTCCTTAAATAGTGTGTAGAAGCGGTTCTAAGTAACAATTAATGTAACAAATGGAACAATGGAAGGTAAAATGGAAAGTGTCTGAAGCAACAGTTTTTAGCTACAAGTGTACATTAAAATTAATAGTTATCTTTTAAATCAGTTGTTGCATTGGTTTTGTATTATAATTTCGCGGTTACTTCGAGATAAATAGTTGCTGTTATCAGAGAAATGTATTAGTGTCAAACGAATGTTAATAATGCGACAAGTTTAATGAGACAAGTCTGATATTTCAGTGTTATTTTTAAGTGTTATTCTTGACGTAATGCCGTTGCCATTCCGCCCATAGAAATTTCCCTTTAAATTTGACCAAGTAAGAAGAATATATAGATATTCAGTTTTCAAACCATTTTTTTAAATTGCAGCTACATTCGTTTCGTTGAAACAAAAAACGTAAATGAAACGTAGTAGTATGCAAGCACTAAAAACACATACCGAATAAAATATCTTATACCCTTTGAGCAAAAAGAACTAAGATTAAAAAATAAAACACCATTCAACAGTCATCATTAACGAAGAATTTACTTTTAGCCCCATATATATTAAACTAATTTATATAAAAAAAGCTTTTTCTTTTAAAATTTATTTACCTTAAGAAGTCTATGTTTAATTTTTTCCCTCGAATGAATGATGATGCCATAAAGAACCGACGGAAAATAAAACATTTTCTGCTTTGTAATTCATTTTTTAGAAAACTTCTTAAAGTAAATAGCCATTCAGTGAAATGTATAAGGATGCTGAAGTCCGAATTTTATTCATAGCTGGCCGGTTCCAAGAGAACTGCAGCTTTCCCTAATTTTGTTTTCTTGTTGAAATAGTTCCGCTTGAAGAATTCAGCCGTTTCCCACAAAGAGTAACCCGGCGAAAAGAAAACATTTAGAAGTATACCTGTTGGTAAATTATACTAGTGATTATAGTCTAGTGGGCATTTTGTCCTGTTACAGGATAAGTGCTAAAGAATTTATCCTGCAGAGTTTATTTAATATATTCTGCTTCAATATTATAAACGATTTGATTGTTAAGCAATTACTGATGGTAAATGCCTGCAGGGTTTTTTTTTTACATCTGACCATTATGGTATATGATGTTGCAACGTTAATTAAATCAACTGAACTTATGGCATTTTTATTTTGTAATTGTTTTAATTAAAATTTGCTCGTATTAAACATAAGTTGTTTAAATATAATTTTTTTTTAGAAAAAGTAAAATTCTGGAACAAAAATATCTAATTTCAAAAAATACTTTAAAAAAAAAGCAGTTGGTGTTATTAAACAAGTAGATTTCAAGCATTTAATAACACATTATTCTACCAAGGTACAAGTCGGTACAGAACCTAGTAACCCCCTCCCCCCCCCCAAACACAAGTCTAAAGAAAGAAAAATGCAGTTATTTTCCCACCTATTCATTGCAAGCACAATACCAGCAAACCGCCCTTGAAACGTACGCTACACATTGTTTCAAAATAAATGGACGATTAGTTCACAATCAGACTCAACTATCTCTTCCCCCAATCGCGTTACCACTGACCGAGTCTTTGTGAGAATCGCTAATTGAGGATCATATCTGTGTTATTGTTGAGTTACTTATCAATTTCGATCTAAAGATAGTTAAATGAAATCATCAAGTCTAGAGCGAAATCTACCGTGAGAGATTCATTGGGATTTGAGATTCGTTAGATAATAGGTAAAGTGAGATGAGCTCTACCTTGTTAATCTTTGTTTACGAAACTTCTTTGATAAATAACTTCAGGGAATTAAATCAATCTTAAACAAAAAAAAAACAATGTATTTCAAAGCTGTTAATTGATTACAAATTCTAAGTAACTATTGTTAAATATTACTTTATTAACACACCTCTCCTTATATTTGTATATATTTTGTGGAAGTTATTTTACCAATTAAGATAAATTGTAAAGAATTCTTTAATTCGATTCAATACATCTCTGAATAACTTTAGTGCTGTCCAAAATTCTTTTTAATAATTAAATACTATTACTTAATAAAATTTTTTTTTTTTTTGAGAAAAAATTTGGCTAGTTTTTGAAGGAACTCCAAAAATATGTTTTCATTACTACAGTAGAATTTCTTTTTTTTTAAATTACAGTTTTGAAACAAACCCACTATGACTTCATTCTCAAACCATTCAAAAATTGCAACAAAAGAAACGATATTATAGAAATGAAAAAAAAAATTTACTAGCAAAAAAACTATTTCAAATAAGAAATTGGTTAAATAGTTCATCTTAATAAAATAGATTTAACCTGAGACTATTACACAATATTTAAATATTAAACTATTATACTTTGGCGACTACAACAATATCTCCCATTAATTGTTAAAAAAAATAATGCAATGCGTCATTCATACATTGGATGTAAACAATTAGATTAAGAATAAACAACATATTAAAAAAAAACAATTTTTATGCAATTGGGTCATAGAAAGAATTCAATAAAAACAATTTAAATTTTTAAAACATCGAAAGTAAATTAAACGATTCAGGAAATAAATATTCAATTTCAATGAAAGATAATTCGCTTACGCAATTTACACTCGAAGTGGAATAAGAGACTTTATATTCCGACAATGACAATGTTCAATTCGCATTTCCTCTGTATCAATATCAACTGCACAAAATATTCCCACACACAATACAATTTCAGAAAACAATCAGGACAAACCGAATTATTTTCTTTGTTAATACATTATTCGTGGGAATAAGCTCAAAGTTCGATTATCTCGGAAATTAATGCTTAAAGGATATTTTCTTTTAATTTAATTCCTCAAAGACAATAAGTTATTTAATTGTATTTAAAATCTCACTAAAATTGTTTGCAAGCCAAAACATGATGCAATTTTTTAATAGTTGCAAGACAGTGAAATTTAAGTTCATTGACTTGAATGAGATAAGACATCTATTTTATTTATTATTAAAGTATTTCATAGTTGCTGCACAGTGAAAGTGAATATTTGATTATTTTCTTTGCATTTTAAATTAATAATTAAATTAAATATTGCTCAAAATTATAGTTTTAAAAAATTAGACTAACGCTTCATTCATTTAGAAGCTTCAAATTATAGTATAACTTATGAAATTGTATTAATGAATAGCTTAAAAAGAACAATGTAACTGTAAGCTATTTTTTACTGTAAAGTTCGCATAGCAGTGAACACTAGATTAAAAATAAAAACTATGGTAGACGCGTTTCATATTTCTTAACAGGCAATAACGGCTAGTATATGAAAGTATTTTAACTCTGAATATCAGCTAAGAGGTCTATAAATTAAAAAAGCTTTATAACAATAGGAACGGCTTTAGTATCGGATAAGTATTTAGGAGTACCTAACCGGTAAAGAGTCGTTGAAGTGGTTTCTCTATGTACTTCTCTACAAAAGCTAAGTAAAAGTGACTATTTGAGAAGCGTTCAAACGAAAATTTTAATCGTTTTATTTGTTCTTCGACTTTTTCTCTACTGTGATACAAATTTACATATCCTATTGTAACAATTAAAACAAAGCAGCCCGAAAAGCATTACCACCCTAATATCAAGGTGGAATTATTGCATTTACGGAAACACAAAAACGCATCAGAACTCGTAAATAAAGTAACACCCAAATTTCATGCTCTACATTTAGACAAACAGTCTTAAGCAAGAGAGAATAAGTAACATTTTAGATAAAGGTACAAACAAATCCAAGTCAAGTACATACACAAATAAATTTAAATGTTCGTATAAACTGAGAGTGGACATAAAGTCTCAACAAAAAAAAACTTTAATGGTTTAATACCCAAACAAGGCTTGTCAGGCGTATCACGACATTTTTTAATGATTGGATTTTCTTTACATTGTAATCCCTATTGATGTACAACATAAATAGCAGTGAAACGACATTTTTATAAATAGGAGACAAAAAAAGGCGATAATTCAAGTTTTTTTTCAAGTCAGTGTAACAAGTGATTGTTTCAAGTCAGATACTTCTGATAAGGCTATGGAAATTAGTGGTTTTATTTATTCAGAATTAATGTATACTTTAATTAAGAAAATGTTGCTAAATCACGGTTTTATAATGTTAGTAAATGTTAAATGGTTCATTAAAATAAATACAGTGACAGTTTTAAATAAAATGTTTTTCACTAACCGACGGTTGCGTTAAGAAATACTATGTAAATAAGTCATAACTAAGGTTAACCAAATAATTGGAACAATCATTTAAAAATATACGGTCATAGTCACTGAAATTTGTGTACCGTTTTCTGGAAGTTTTTTATACGTTGCTACAGAAAGTATATTTTAAACTAGGTAAATAACAGTAAGTTATTTTTCGCAATCCCTGATAGTTTAATTTAAAACAACTTTCAACCATCTACTTTAAGACAAATAACTTATTGTTTTAGATTTCATAAATAAAATTTAAGGACGCATATGTAAACAATTTTTTTAAAGTATAAACTAACTAATAGACAAAGCAAATTGTGTATTTTATAATACAAAACATTTGTATTTGTTTAATCGAATAAAAACAATTATGCGAAAAGGTGTTTCTGGAATTCAGAGTCTTCATAAACAAGACTTTAAAATGATGTCAACGAAAAATAAACTGAAGTGAATTTTTTAACCTAGTTATTTAAAGAAATTCGATGCTAAAAAGTATAGCCATAGTTATTCATTTACGGTACCATGTAAAATTAGTTTCATTACAAATGAAAAGAAAAAAATATATATAGTGCAAAAATCATGCTTTAAGTGCAACCATTGCAATTGTAATCTTTCAAATAAGAAACAAATTGGACCAATTGATTTCCATCAAGTAAAATGGCTTGGTAATGGTTCTTTTATGTGCACCACCATTTTCATGCCTGTTAAACCTCACTAGGTTAAAATAATTAAAAAATTTCGCCACTTTACTGATTTTTAGTAGTTGTGTCCATTCCTCCACTAACATATTCCTGTAAATATACAGAACATTTTCGGCATATTCACTCTCTGCTGTATTTGATTTCAGCTGTATTTTTCCAGATAATTCAATCGTACAAGAGGTGACCTGCCAGGACTTCCGTCCAAGTGCTTTTCTACCAATCGGAAATTTAAACTGGATTGTGGCTACAAGTGCTTGAAAATTAAAACAAATATGCAGGAGATTACAGCACCCGTGTATGTACACTATATTGATTTTCTGCAGTTTAAAGCTTTTACGCGAGTACATAACACCAGGTATTTGTTCCAGAAAATTAAACTGTTTTTTTTTTCTGAAGAATCATTTTGTGGTTAGTACAATCCCCAATTCAATATTTTGACACTAAATATGAATTATTTATCTACGCAATAAGTTATTGTACAATTTTAACTTAAATCCCGATACTTTTAAAATTATTTTTATTTGGTATTAATTGTTGTGAATTAATTTTTTTTACTTGTTCAAAAACACTATTTAAAAATACACAAAAAATCTGTCAAAAAAATGTAAATCATACCCGATTATTCTATAACACAAAATACATTCTCCTTCCGCAAAAAGTAAAAACAATTATGAATGCTGTAAACGCATAATTTTATTTTAAATCTCAATGTTTCAAAACATTTGGTTTATTTTTTAATAATCAACCACAAATAAATTCGGAAGATATTGGCATGGGAATTAGCTGTCCGTGAAAGTCCAATTATTCCTCCCTAAATCTTGAAATTAATGCAAGAAAGGTAATAATTAGTTTAGTTATTGGATAATTACTCCCACAGCATCAAAATAATTTAAAATTCCTACATTTCGTCATTTGGTGAAACTGTCCCACCCCACGGGAAAATTTGAAAATACCCTGACTCTGAAAACACAAACATATATGTCAAGGTGACACGGAAAAGATCTCCTTAGCCACAGATATTGCAAATAAAAAGAATCATGTATCCTGACACTACCATCTAGGAGGGGAGACCAACATAATTATGCGTCGAAGTGTCTGTGTTTGACAAAGATTTAACTGATATTCATTTCAAGTCAAAGGATTAGAAATAGGAATTGTAGTGAATGCATGTGGAAATCGAATTACTATTTAATTAAAGCTTACTTTTTCTCTCTATACATGTATGACCAAATTTCTTAAATTTAAACTGGCTAGAATACTTGTCATGGCTTGATGGATTGAAGAAAACAAGAACAGTATGGGTAAAACTAAAGGGCATTTAAATTAAAACACGAATTTTGAATTTTTAATCCTTTTGTGGAGCGATACATATTTAATTTATCAAACCATCATTGCAATGTATTGAAATTATTGATGATCTGAAATTACTTGAAAGTCATAAAAATCAGTTTTTGTATCTGAAGAGAATTATTTATCAAGCTATTATTCTAATGCATCAAAAATAAAACATTTGGGCGCGATTTTTTGTTTAATATACAATCAACAAGCTTTCAGCAAAATATAAAAATCTGCTCAAATGTACCTTACAGTTTCGTCAATCTAACCCAGGGTAGTGATACAGATAGTCTGCAAGGTAAGAAACAAGGTGACTGAAATCATTAGAGAATTGTTTAGTCCAGAAGGTATAGGATGGGTGGGGTTTTCTCCTCTGTCAATTGGTAATTTGCATGCGGTGTGACATTCAAACTTCAAGAGACACTGGGGATTGATATGCGTTGGTCATTCGCCCTTGAAGGACAAATATTCAAAAACATTTCTTAGGGACGTGAGGCATGTGTCGGTTCCTGGATTTTGTGAACAACCTTCAAAGTGGATGCACTTTTTGGTCTTTTGCAGTGAGTGAGTTACCTGGTCATGTGCCAAGCATTTAGATTACGTGAACCGTTATCCAGTAGTCAAATGCGAGAATTTAACTGGAATTAAATCTGCGGTCAAAACATCAAGCAAATTTCTGTCATAAAATAATCGTCAGTTCAAGATACCCGTCTGTTCAAAAGTCATTATCATTAAACGCATCGGTGAATGCATGAATATGGCAATAGAATTGTTGGTTTAAAAATATATAACCCTGGACATTTGTGTTCTAATAATAGTTAACTGCAAAAAATTTAACGTTATTATATATTCGCAAACGCTCCTGAATTTTCCCAAGGTCGCATCTTTTTTTGGCTTTTCATGTTTTTTACCAGAAGCATAAGCAAAATCAGTTAGCATCGTGGTCAACAAGAACCCATGGACGTGACGTGTGGAGCGTAGTTATGAAGAGTTTTTTTAAAGTCTTTAAGCTTGGTGGATCTATTACGCCAGATACCACTCCAAGAAGCACGTAATTGAGAGATTAGTAGAAATAATAGAAGCGTCATCCCTTTTTTTTAATCTAAATTGGTTTTTTTTTTGTTTTTTTAATTCCCGGGAAAGTTACTGGCTTTATATGGGATTATTTCGATTTTTTTAGGGAAAGTTACATTCAAGGAACATTACTGGCAAAAAATTCCTCAGTAACGTTCCTCAAGATTTTTTTACGTCACTTTGAAAAAAGCTTTTTTTTCACATTTACTCAACAATAAATTCGGTAAAATTGCTGTACAATTCATCTTAAATTCATTCATTAAAAATATCAAAAATAATTATTTATAACTGGAAAAACATGTTAAATACTTAAAATTTTCACTGGAATTAACAAGACATATGTTATGCATAGAAGCTTAGGAATCTAAACAATGCACACAGGGCGTAATGATAATACAGGTATGTGTTAAGCATTAAGAAACTTCTATACAATTTGGAGACATTGGACATTTTTAAAGAATAATTTTAAGTCATTGATTCTGATTGAAAAGATCTTTATCGCCTTGTTTTTCCACTTTAAAAATTTAAAAGTGTTAATTAAATTTGGCAAATGACTTGTTATTTATGTTTTAATTAAAATAGTTTAATAACTTTCAATCTTGTAACTTACAAAACATGCATCCTACTTTACTTTTCTAATAAAATTTACTCGCATTCGTTTGATTAAAATAGACAATGTCTGAATAATAAATTGGGAGCACAATTACTGTTATCTTCCTTAAAATGAGGCAAGTTGACGGCGGAAATCAGTTAGATAACCATAACTTTTTCGCATAAAAAATATTATGGATAAGTATTCCTAACAGTTACAGAAATAAAGTACCGTTCTTTATTTTGTATGCTCTGTAATATACACGATTTATAGATAATAAAATGTGACCTATAAATATGACTTAAATTTTTAAAAAAGACGTTTTACTTATTTTTATCACATAACAATAAACAAATCAAGCTAATGCTGAGTTAACGAGAAAGAAACTTGCAAGGAAAACTTTATGAATAGTTTTCTTACAGCTGGTATAAAAAGACAATTAGGAAAGTCCCCTATCAAATTACAGCCTGTTTTAAACACTCGCGCATTTTCCGTAATTTATTCATGTAAATGTGTAGAAAACATAAAATGTGTATTTAAAAAGTATTTTTCGGAAAGCTGTTTTTAAAGATAAGTGTTACTCCATGCTGAATAGTGCATAGCCATTAGGGTGGTCCTAAAAACGTAGTTTCGATTTTTCAAAGGCTCATCCCTCTTAATTTTGTCCATTCATATGAAAAAATATTTCCAGCAAAATTTCAGCCAATTTAATTATAACACGTGATACACGGGGCTTTAAGCTTTAAAAAACAAAATTTTGGGGTGTTTCTCATTTTACCGCAATAAATCAATGAGCAATTACGTAGGTTTAACATTTTCTGCCATTCCCGTAATTGTTTTTGTTTACTTTAACTTGTTTACATTAACCACGTGGGGGAGACGGTTGAGCAACACGTGGGTCAATGTATGCCTCATGCCATAAAAAGTTCCCTCCTTTGCGCTTTTGCAATAAAAAGCTCACTCTTTTGCGAAAGTACCACCCCCCTTCCGCCATCCACATCATGACGGCCCTGACAGCGAAAATCCTTAAATTGAGCACTATTTTAACTGCATTCTTCCTTAACTATGTACATTTGTCCCCATTTCTTATATTTTAGATAGCCATAGGGAAATTTTACTAAATAATCGCTTATTTTGCACCATTAAGGTAGGCGAATACCCAAAATTCTAAAATTTTTACTATTACTTTAATCTTTTCCAAATTTGGCATAGCGATTTCAAATATAATGAGCAATGCTTTTGGGGCAATTTTTTTATTTAAATATAATTGATTTATTTTAAACGGTGTTTTTTAACTAAAAAAAGGGGTTTACGCCAACACTTCTAGCATAAAAAGTTTTACATTAAAATACCTGAAATTTTTCACAGATGCTATTTCAATATATATCTGTGCCATGAACCTCTAACATCTGGTGTAAATATACAAGTTTTTTTTTTAAATGTCCAAGTGTAAGTTAATCGAAAAAAATCCCTTTTTGCGGTTAATTTATAAAATTTTTCTTAATAACTTTTTTCCTTGTAATTTGTACATAACTCTAGAGGGTAATTGCATGTATCAGTTCAAAACGAAGAATTTAACACATAATTAATGTTCATAGGATCAAAATTCAATGTGGTAGACTTGTTGGCGTAAACCTCTTTTTTTAGTAGAAAAACACCGTTTAAAATAAATAAATTATATTTAAATTAAAAAAATTACTAAATACCATTGTTCATTATATTTGAAATCACTATGCCAAATTTGGAAAAGATTAAAGTAATAGTAAAAGTTTTAGAATTTTGGGTATTCGCCTACCTTAAGTGGTCAGGACTTGCAAACAGTGCTCGTTCAAAAAAAGTGCGTTATAAAAGTGCTCGTTCAAAAATAGTGCGTTATAAAAGTGCTCGTTCAATTCCTTATTACTCAAAACCTGTTGTCCATAGATCAAAAGTTTAACTTACAAAGTTGAAGGAAATGTTGTATATTATCTAATATATACGAAATACGAAGGCATGATTATTATTTGTATTAATCATGTCTTCGTATTTGCCATAGATAGATTCATATAGGAAATATTGAAAAAAATGTTGCATTTGCAAAACTAAGCCCCATGCGGCACGTTTTATTTGATTTGGTTGAAATTTTGCAGAGATTATTTTTTATATGAATGAACAAATTGAAGGGGTAAGCTTTTTTGAAATTGAACATTTATTTTTCCCCATATAATAGCATTACTACCCTAATAACTATGTCTAAAACAAAAAAAAATTATATCGCTTCAGATGATTTTTTTCTTTCGACATTTACATTAAAAAAACTTTGCAGTTACAGTTATTAAAAACAGTTACAGTTACTTAAAAACTTATATTTATTTTGAAAAAATACCATCTCTATAATAGTGAAGAATATTTAATAAAATAAGTTAAGCAGTTAACTCATACAAAAGTGTCAAACAACCAACCCAAACATGCCAATATACTCCGGATAAACCCGGAAATGGTTAATGGTTAAAGTAAAAATAATAACATTTAAGGTAATTTACAATGTTTTCGGAATCTATCCCCGCTTCCCCCATTTTGAATATGCAAATGAGCCGATGAAACAGTACCGGCAAATGTTAAATATATAATTTAAGATGTAATGCCAAACACTTTTGTTTGGGTGTACCAAAAAAACAATCTTTCAGACAAATTTATGCTTTACAATCAACCACTTTAATTTTACATTTTACCGGCTCTTTTCAGGTGGCATTTGTTTTAACATGTTGAATAATAAAATAAATGTACTACCAATAAATCTACTAATAATGTAAACTACTTGAAACTGTTAAATATATTTTAAAAGCACACAACAATTTCGCTTTACAAAAAAAATCAAAAATTAAGAATAACTATGGTATCACTTGTTGTTTCCAATGAGTTTCAACATTCTCGAAAACAAATATACATGTTTAGGTACTCACTTGTACTTTACATTGTTCGACATCATTTTTATTATTAATGATTTCGGCTTCTTCTCCGTCATTTTCGAATGTCAGATCTATCGCTATTTTACTAAAAGCACCGGCACTAAAAGCGACTTTCCAAACAAAAGCCGAAATTTCACGAAAAGGTAAACATTGCTTCTTGGCGAATAATAATAAAAGAAAATCCTCTTGCGTCTCCTATTACAGCGCCATCTGCTATCTATGATGAATCCTGGCGAGTTCCAGATTTGGCGAAATATGTTAAGTTTGGCAGATTATATTTTAAGTGATGGAATTAAAATGCTTTCCCAATAATGTCGAATATAAGCTGTAGATTTTCAGTAAAAAAAGATTGATTCAAAAAAAATTGATAATGGAAGTTTACTTCATTTGTCAAAGCTGAAAAATTTCACAACGAGGTTGCGTCTACCCACCTAAAGATTAAATATTACTAGTAAAATATTGTTTTTCTTGTAAAAATTTTATGATTGCTAAGTGTTAGTTTGAATTTTTAACGCGTTGCTATTAGAGAAACTGAAGACCTAGGCCAAGAGTAGGAGTGTTTAGGGAGAATCCCCACCGGAAAGAAAAGGGCCTTCCTGTGAAGTCGTGCCAACTACAATTTTAGATTTGCAATATCAGGTTTATCAAGCAGAAACTATTGACAAGATAAATTGATTTGATTGAAATTTTATTAGTTATTTGGAATTGCAGCAAATCGTGAACCATATAAATAGTTTTAGTTGTCATAAATGTTCTTTGTTGCTAACTTGTTTATTGGATGACAATGGTTTTTTTTACGTATGTTTTCACAATGTCTACATTGGTAATTGCATAAGTTTTGTTTCTTCGAATTATTTGTTCCACTTCTGTTTAGAAATTCTTTTTGGCGCCATGGTGTGTGAAACGCCGCCAACTAGGCCACGTGATCAAAGACAAGACCTCCTGGGGGGAGTAAAAATAATGGGGGGGAGACAATATTTATTCTCTAAGGGGCTACACCCACTTTCTCAAAGACTCGCCTCTAGGGTTATTTTTGGAGCGGACGAAAAAATCTTCAAGTAAAAAAAATACTTCAGATACGCGAGTAATTACAGGGGAAAGAACGATCCAAATAGAAGGTGAATACAATCCATTGTTTATTAAATCGCTTTGCGAGTGTTTCTCTTATTTAAAGGATTTCCATAGAATTTTCGATTAAAAATCAATTTCGCAGTGAGAATTTTAATTTATTTAAAATACCGATTTTTACTATGAAAGAATGCAGTGATTTGAAAAATTCAACAATTCTTTGTATCATCAAAGGATCGTAAACATTTTTTTAATTAAAATAAGTGAACGTTCCATTGAGGCAGGAAGATAAAAAAAAAATTAATTTCTTCCCTGCGTTTAACAAAAAAGATAAAGTAACCAATGCTCATTTATTTCTGCTTTAGGTATATAAAACGAAAACATGAAGACACATTACCTGTATGGATGTGTTTAAATTATGTTTATCTTAGTCACTTTAAATTTTAAAGACTTACAAAAGCTTAAAAAGAATTAGATAAACAGCTTCAAAGGTCATTAATTAATTCATTGCCGTTTCATTGAAATATTAAAATTTTAAGCAATTGAGAAGTCAACTTAAGAGCCGTAGGCATTCAAAAAACGAGACACGAATAACTTTTTTTTAATTAGTATTCACTCTAAATCCACTAGATGAAATATCTATCCAAACCAAAGTTATTGGGTACGTTTTTTGTTATGCTGGCAGTTACAAAAGTAATTATTCAAGTGCTTTAAGCAATCTTCACCAAGACACTAATACAACTCAACTCAGGGCCGTGTGGTGCTATGATGCAGAGAGGCGGCCGCATCAGGCGGCAATTGAGTAGGGGGCGGCAAAATTCGAGATTCTAAACTCCATTTTTTTTAAATACTGCTTCAAAAAATTTACTTAGTATTTACTAAATCTGTGTAAAACAAAAACTTCTAAAACTTCAAATATAGGAAGAAAAAGAGCGGCAATTGTAATGAAAATCTGAAATAGTCAGAAAGATCTTATCTTCAACCAGGGCCGTCGCGAGCGGGGGGCGAAGAAGGCGTCTCGCCCCCCCCCCCCTTAAGTTTTTTTTTTTTTTTTTTGAAAATGGTCATTCGGAGAAATGTTCGTCCTTTTTATTTTGATACCGAAGTGTGAAATTTTTAGTGAAATGTGCACAATTGGAACACAACGCAAATGCCAACTCTCAAAACTCCTGACAAACTATACCGTAATTCGGCAAATTTGTAATTTTTATTTTAATACAGTTTACCAAACTGCGAAAATTCTTAGTGAAACAAATGAAAATCCGAACACAACCCAAATGCCGACTCACAAAACTCCTGACATACCATAAAGTCATTCAGCAAAGTTAAGAAGCTCCCCGTTGTCATTTATATTTTAATACCGAACAGTGAAATTATTTAGTGAAATGTGTACACCCATTAAAATCTGGACACAACGTAATTGCCGACTCTCAAAAATGACAATGTTTCAAATGTTTTTGAAACAGCTGAAAATCCGAACACAACGCAAATGCCGACTCGCAAAACTCCTGACAAACCATAAAGTCATTCGGCAAATTTAAGAAAGTTTGATATTTATATTTTCATACCGTGCAGTGAAATTATTTACGAAATGTGTACACAGATTAAAATCCGGGCACAACGCAAATGCCGACTCGCAAAACTCCTGATAAATCAAGACATTCTGTAAATTTTAGACATGGCTGGCAGGCATTTATGATTTAATATTAATTAGTAAAACATTACTGGGGGGGGTAGTGTTTCTTTCTGCTGCAGCGAATTTTTAGGAGCAACTTCAACTGCATTAAAGTTTACTTTTGGTAATTCTATAGTTAAGGTACGTCTCTCTTCTGAATCTTTATGATATACGAAAAAAAACCTCCTTTATCTGTGTTCTTTATGACATCATAACTATTTTTTTACACATTTTACAACAAAAAAATCTTAACTATTTTTAGTTGTTCAAAATTTATTTCAGCTTTTGCAGTAAATTTACGTTGAAAAATGCTATATCAAACAAATATTCCCCATTGAAAATTTTGATGCATTTTTTTGAAAGTATATTTATCAGTTTTTACAAGTGTTTCACAAAAAGCTCTAGTTGTCCTGATGGTCAGGTTGAAACCTGACCAAGGTTTCTCCGCCTTGTTCCCGGCTGGGTGGTCAAATTATCAACACCCCATCTTCTTCAGCCCCCGAAGTTTGTCTGGAACAAGAGCATTCTTCGTATTTTTCTACCCCATGTGTTATGTTGTAACTGGATGCTGGACTACAGGGACACAAAAGATCGTCTAGACACAGGACCATAGAAAGTAGGAATACTCTTATTTTACTAGCCCTGTGGCTATTGAGGGTTTAGTGTTTTGCGTGGGGAAAATCGGTTATCGTAAACTCGATAACCCTAAACAAGACAGTATCATTTTTTTTTTCTTCGAAGGGACAAAAGTGACTTTCTTCAAAGTATACCGGTTTTGGTAAGTGATCGTAGACAAGGGGGCAGTAAAAAGTGTTGTTCTCACGGGGGGACAGGAGAAAGGGGGGCTGCCTGGAAAGGGGGTCGGTGGTTTGGGGTCTTATTGGAATTGGATGTAACGCCGTATGGTTGTTTGCTTGCTCTTGCTTTGTCTCCATATATTCCAGTAGCCATAGACCACCTACGGAGGTCAGTCGCGTGGTCTCATGTAAATCATATCTATTTATGCGTGATTTTTTAGAAATAGCTACGTATTATTTAAGAGTCAAGCTAATTTTATAAACTTTTTTTTCGCTTTTCTCATGCTTATCATTTCCAAAACTTTCGACACTTCCTAATAAGTACACAGTAAAAGTTTAATGCATCTTTCAAAATCAGGTTTACTTTTCGTTGGAAATAAGGTAAGAAATTACTCTTTATTTATTTATCATTATATAAGTTACTTAACTAATTAAAAGTACCATTTTAAAAGTTAAATTGCCTAAATTTTTAACTACACACTTGTTTACTTAAAAAAATCGAAATTAAAAAGAAATGACGATATTTTTATAATTATAAAAAGAAACAAAATATAAATTTTGCAATTAAATTGCGCGTCAAATTTTTTAAATTACGTTTTCCTTAATTCCATGAAGAAAATTACTTTTGTTTTTGTAGATATTTGCATTTGTTACTATTGAAAATGTAGAAACGTTCAATGAATTTTTTTTATTAATTACACTTAAATAATAGTTAAGCACTAAATACGCATAATTTATAAAAAAAAATACAATAAATAATCACCAATATAATTTACAGTGAATAATAAAAATGTTTTTGTATAAAATAAAAAATTAAGCCCTTACTAATTGATTTACATAAACTACTTGTTAATAATATAATTACATTAACTGATTGATAATTATAGGATTACATTAACTATTGATTCATATTTATATTGATGTAACGTAATTGTTTCGAAAAATAAGTAGACGACCCCCCCCCCTCTTCTCCCCTTTAATTCCTCGGGTGTTTAGCGTCAGCCCCCCACCCTTGGTAAAGTTTTGGATGCGCCACTGTTGTGGCTTAATATCAAAAGTAGTTAATCATTTTAAATTATTATAAGTTCAATTAAAACTAATTAATAATTGTAAATTGCTTATTGTTTAATTAAAGTATTTAAATTTTAATTTTTAAAATTTTTGAAAATCATAAAATTATTTAATATTTTATTCGGCAAAAATGTGCCGAACACGCAACATCATTGCTTCATTGCACGCAAATCATTTCACGCAACATCATTGCCCAAAAGGATTTGCATATTTTAATATCCAGCTTAATAAGTTCATTTATTGATAAAAGAAAATTAAGCCGAGAGCAAAAATAAAATAATAATAATAAATTAAAAAAAATACGAATTCGATTAAAAAAAATTTGACCAAAAATTCGGATGAAAGACCTCACTTTGCGCTGGCAGTGAAAGATTACAAATATCAAAAATTTTCATTAAAATATCAATTTCATCCTTATATTAATAAAAAATACATATTTTCTGTCTTTATACAAACCCAACTCTACAAAATATTAATTTTAAATTGGGGATTCTCTGTAGACTTGAATTTTTAAGTCCTCGTATATTTTTTGTTTTTATGTGCCTATTGCAATTGTAAAATTAATAACACTTAATATATAATATAAATAACTTAACTTAAAAATAAAAACGAAACCAAATATGTGTTTTTACCCAACAGTTGTGAATAATGTAAAAATGATTAAAAATAGCTTTCATATGGTTGATTGATAGAAAAATTTTCAGTTTTTGAATAAAAATATAATTAGTATGAATTTTTTTTTAAAAAAATAAAGAGCGGCATTTTAATGATTTGCATCATATGAAAAAAACATACCACACGGCCCTGACTCAACTACTGTGTACAAAAATACAGTATAAAGAAAATTTGGTAAAGATAAAATACTTTTAAAGACTGCATTTAATATTCCAGCTATTAAATTTAACATTATGAATACAAATTCGTATAATATGCGAGTTAAAATCAATAATCTTTAGATAAAAATTTTGCTTGTTCCATAAAAAATTATGTATAGTATTAGATTTTTCTTTTCATTGAGCATATTTATTTGTTAACCTCGCTAAGAACAGTAATTAAAAAGATGATGCAAGTAGGATGCTGGTATATTTATGTTTCAACACATTCAAAACCACATATTTTAACAGCTAAATAATACCAACTAAAAAATCTTATACTATTCGGAAGTTTTATTTTGGGTTTAGTTGTTTACAAATTTAACTATGATTTCCTTTGAGGTTCAACAACTACTAATATAGCACTAAAACAGTTAACTCTTTTTACAAAAACAAATAAGTTTTAAAATGAGTTGATTTTAGGTATCTAATCAATTTCAAAAACAAATATTTTTAAATTAAATTTTAAGATTTGTTTTCCTCTTTTAAACCTAGTTGTGTGTGAGCTCAAAATCAAAGTAGTACGCTTGCAATGCAAACCGACTTGTCTGACAACTTAAAAAATGTAGAATCAAATTAAAAAAGTAAAACCTGCGGTTTCACTAAGCAGTTGTAGAAATATGGTTTTCCCAAGAGAAAAACTATCACTAATTAAAAATTCCACATACCAAAAGCAGATTTCAACCAAGAAATGATTATCAGTAATAGTTTTACATTTATTGATAGGTAAAATTATCTCCAAGGAAATTACATGTAATTGTAACCAATTTACTTTGTTTCAAACAAACGTTCAAGTGTAGGAAGAATGTAAAACATTACTACTGAAAAATTTAAGAGCGTGAATACCTGGATAATAGCAGTTTAGCAGATAATTTCAAATCAGTCACAATGAAAAAAATTATAACTATACAAAAAGATAAAATGACATAGAATAAATTTTAAAAGTAGCGCAAAAGACAAATAATACTTAGATATATTTTGTCTCTAGACACAAGACCGGTTTCGAAACCAAACATAAAGGGTTTAGTTATTTGTGTGCATTTCTTTGATAGGGTTGTCTTTCTTATTGTCTTTTAGGGTTAGTTTGGATTAAACATCGCACTGTGCCACACGAGGGCTATTGGCGACAAGCGCCGTTATTTAAACAACTGTCAAGTGACAAACCGACACCTAAGTAGGCACCCAACATGCATTCCTTTGAAAAATAGACATAAAAATTAGGATTCAAAATAAGTATTATAGTTTAGGCACCGAGAACAATAATGCTGATCAAGAATTAAAACTACGAACTTTGATATACAAGCATAACAATACACGTGGCATCTATCCTAGTTTGCATTCGTCCGAAAACGTAGATTTAAAGAATATCTCTAATTCTTAATGTAAAAAAATCAGTTTTGAAATAAACAGGTAGTGTAACTATTTTAGAAAACTTCAGTAGTAGGAATTAATTTTAAGGAAGTATCAATAAGAAAAGTTTCAAATTGTGATGCACTGCTTCTCACCCTTACCACGAGATAAATACCGGCTATCAACAACATGCTCACAATAGTACGAAGCAAATTTCACTATTTAAATTTTTTTTTAACCAGTGGCATTTTTTTAAAAAGCAAAACTTCCCCTCTAACAGCGCATCAATCGATGTATTGATAAACTGCGTTTCCGTAACTCTTCCAGGATGGCCATTCTAATTCCATAATCAAATTATCTCAATTAAAAATAATTCTTGAGTGTTTATCTCTATACGTATCTTAAACTGTATTCAATAATAAATTTTATAAACATAAAGTTCAAAACTAAAGTGTTTATTCAAACGACATAAGTTTTTCCACAAAAAAATGACATGCTTTCATTGCAATAAAGAAAGTGCCCCAGGCTGTGCTAACAGATCATAAGATGTATTGATAAATAATGACGATTTCTCAACTGTTTTGAATGTCGTATCAGCCTTTTTAGTGCCTCGATTTGACAGAACAGTAACTGATATTTTGATCACAATTGAGTTTAAATAATTATAGAAATTTATACGATCCAGAAAGATTAAACAGGACAATTTGAATTTGATTAAGAAAAAGGCTGCATAACAAGAAATGCAGGTAATAATCATGATTTGAAAAGAATTCGCAGATTGCTAGAAATGTATTCGACAAAGATCATTGCAATATAATGGAATGAAAAATCCCTAGATATATTGAATAGCCGTCTTACCATTGATCAGCGTTCGACTCCTAATGATCTTTACAGGAGATTTCCTTAAAACCAGATTAGGATAGAACAATGTGTTTATACATTTTATTGTAATGCTGTATTATTCCAAGGCTCCAATTTTCTTCGTCATACGTCATCAAAAGTTACATTGCTCTTGTCCAATTTCCCAACATTCAAAGTTTTAACTGCTACTTTTAATCTAAAATCTAATTAGATCAAAATATACTTTTCAATTACCAAAAGTAAATCCTAACATTAAAAATTCAGTGTCACTTACAGCTATGTCATTCTGGCCAAGCGATTTCTTAACAGACCATTGGATCTCCGTTGTCAAAATTTTGAGTTTCGAAATCTCTGTATAGTTCTACCCACCAGTCTCGGAAGATCGCCAAAAGGTTTATGTGGCAGTGACATACATTGTTGGCTTTTTTATATAAATAAAAAAATAGACGATGCACACAGAGATGAAATAAATTTCGAAACGTTGGCAACTTTATGACCCTCGAATAATCGAATGGAAAAGTTTATTTCAACAGATAATAAATGACAATGACCAATCGAGGGGTCCGATTTGTCAAATGAAAGACACAGGTGATAGAAAATGACTCATTAAATTCAAAGGATGTTCATTTCCACAAGGATTTTCTTTTGAAATTTGTTGTAGGCTTTTATTTAAGGTTATTTATAAATGGGTTTTTATAATAGAATGGAGCATTGATCTACGCAAAGCTTAACATTCAAATCACGTATACCTAAAAAAAATGTTTATGGGAGTTTGCAATTCTTTATCATACTTAATGCCTCGAGATTAGCTTCATACACTCTTAAAACAAAAGAGTGAAATCCGCTCCAGTTGGAGAAGTGCATTTTCGACACTGGAAAGGAGTGAATATTAACTCAGACTGAATTAAAAGCACTCGTTTGGAGTGATCTTGTCGAAGGTTTAACACACAAAGTATCCACTCCTTTCGGAGAAGTGCATTTTCCAGACTGGAGGAGTGAAATTAACTCAAACGGAGTTAAAATTGCTCGTTCGTTTTAAGAGTATATGGAATTTACAACCTTAGTCCTTCTAGCAAAAACTGCAATTGATAAATTATAACAAAATTGGACTTAATCGAATTTTTAAATCAAATAATCTAGCTAGTAAAAGGGATAAGCATTGCGAATAACTTTCTACTTACAATTGTTTCAAGTAATAAAAGAGCTTAAGTAAATCAGTTACGACATAACCAAGACTAATTTAGGGAGATGGGCGTTTTGGTTAAATCAGCGTCATACTAAAGCTTTAAAAGAGTTGAAGGCATATTTTCAAGACTCGTTGTAAGTGAAAATGTTTGTTATATAATGGAGCTTCTCGATTTAAGAGCTCAAAATTGATTATTAATTTAATCAAGGGTAGACTGACCAGTGAGTGAACAGGCCCCAGTGAACGAACAGTTGGTAAATACATTTAAAAAATCAGGTTTAAAAATCATTCCATTGGATGGATTGTCAACACTGACTTCCTCCCATCTCGGAGGAAGCTATCTGACATCTGATTGGTTGTAATTGGTCATTAATTAAAATCCAACATGTTTATTGACTGGACATTTGTGTTCATTCACTGGTAAAAGAACTGTTCATACACTTGGCTTTTGTACCACTTTTTATATGGACCCCAAAAGACCCAAATCAATGCAATATAAGGTCACTTTTTTGTAGAATTTACATGTAATGACCGAAGTGTTCACATTGTCATATACCAGAAGCTATATTTTCTTAAAATGTATGAATTTTCTTAAAACAAATTGTGCTTAAGTGTTCATTCACTGGTTAGTCTACCATGTCGAATAATATTTTTAAAAAAATTTTTAATCAAATTATTAAGTAGTAATATTAAATAAATAGCATTTGGTAACGCTAACGTGAAAAAATAAGTCTGGCACTGTAACGGAAAGGATAGACCCATAGAGCCGTATTAAAATATCAGAAATATTAAATAGAATTTAATCTCAGACCAATAATATTAGAAAAAAAAATTAACGAGTGAAATACTCAACTCATTTTTATTGTATTTAAATACTGCAGTTAATTTGATATAATCTCTAGTACTTCTAAAGCTATAATTTGTTTGAACATGAATATATATTGCAAATTCCTTTTCTTTTTATAAATATGTAATGATGGATTGCTTTTAAATTAAGGCAAAAAATCTAGACTTATTTCCGCTTAAATATTAGTCGTCAAATGCGTTGATCAACTTGGATTTAAATAAATATTTTTCCTCCTCTTTAGAAGCGTTATTTAAATGAGAGATTAAAACCTTTGGTAGTATTATTGTACTCTAACGTGCAGTTTGTGGAATTTGAAATATATATTTGTTAATTTTATAGACGCTAAACAATTAAAAAATACTATAAAATTATTTGGATTTTTTACATACTTCTGATTCGAATATTCAGTTGTTACTGCAATGGTTATAGCATAAACAGTAATTTTTATAAAAAGTTTAGTAATAATATCTTATTATTACAAAAGTGAAATCTTTGCTCATCGAAGATGTAAAACTGAAATATCGAAATTAAGTTTTTATTTTCTTCACACATTCATAATCCCGCCTCATTTAACTCTGAATTTCAATTTACATTCTAGTAAATTTTTTTATGGCCAATAACTCATTGTTGGTCTGAAGCATGAAAAATATTTGAATTAATCAACTAAATTTGTTATTGTTTTTAATTTGGCTTTAAAAGTTATTTTTTTAAAAGTTGGGTAATAAAAATTACAATTGCGCCTGCAAATTGCAAATGAAATTTATTTTCAATTAAAAACTGATGTAAACTTTCGCTTTCATACAGACTCGTAGGGTTAATAAAAGGAGCAATAAATGTATACGAATTCTACATTAGTACTACCAACTTTAATAATGGTAGAGAATTATGCTATAGTATAAAAGTTCAATATTATGTTATGAATAATGTGCTACTCAAACATACTTTTAAAGTAATCATAGGTTTAGGTTTTTGAATTATCGTCGCACTAGAGCTACACGAGGGCTATTGGCTACGGGCGTCGTATTTTAGAACCACAGTCAAGTGACGAGCCGACACCTGAATAGGCACCCAACGCAACCGTTAAGGACGACGTCGTACGCAGCGTTAGGACTTTGAAGGATATTTGACGCGCACTCCTTTACACGGGGTATTATTCGTCGGACATTTTTGGCTGCAAGGGCCGTTTATAGGCCGGCAGTTATTTTGGCGATGTCCGGACCGGAACCTGGGACCTTTCGCATGCTAGGCTAGTGCCTAACCTACTGGGCCCCCCAGACCCTTAAAGTAATCATAAGAGAAAAAGTAAACACATTTCTAAAATTTCAATAACGTTTTTTGTTTGTAATGATAGAAGCAGATGATTATATTTAACAACGGAGGTATTGTATATAGAACCAAAAAAGTGTTAATTACTTTTTAAAACCCAAAAGATGAATAATGACTTCAAATACGTTAAAATATTTGGAAAGAATCCCTTACGTAGATTGATTCATTGAAATATAATAGTGATTACTTTGCTTGCTTATCAAAAACTTTAATCTTCGATATTCTATCACGGAAAAAAAGTCGATTCTTTAAATAATAATCGTATTGACTTTCGGTTCAGAAAATAAGCGTTTTTGTCATAAACAAATAAATTCTTAAAAGAAAAATGAAATAAATCACAATGAGAATTATACTACTTTGATTCTAAGGAGATAAGGATATATTGAATATAAGATAAGACTGGTTAGAAGAAAACTGACATAACCCTTTTACGTTTTCTACTTCCAAGCTCTTCGCCATTATCGGATAAATTCCCCAAACAAAGAAGGAAGATCGATTTCCCCAGTGTTTTAAGAGAATATCTTTCAAACTGCCTACTAAGAATAATAACATTTTCCTGTAAATTTCCATTTTGTTATCTTTCTCGAATACTTATCCAAACAAAATACAGAGCGATTTAAAAAAAAATGATACATTTGAAAAAGAATGATTAACTTGTTATCACAAACTAAAAATCCTAAACCCTTATCAGTGTAAATCTTTATACATTAAAATAATAGATTTTTTTATTCGGTAAATCAATAGTTTATCATTACAGTGAAAAAATGCTTTTTGATTGAGGATTTAAAATTGAAAATTTTAATAAAAATATCGAATTAAATGCACGTGAAATATCTATAGTACAAAGTAGCCTAAAACTAATTTTTAAAATTTTTAAACTATCCTTAACAATTACTGCAGAGAAAATAACTAAAATTTCTTATATAATCCTAGTACAAATTATATACTATTACCTATAAAATAAAAATAATAATCTATTTTCCTTGAACAATAACGATGTCTAATCATCATTTTGTTCTCTGTTTATACTTAGTACCAAAGTAAACCTAACGAGACCTCACAAATCCAAGTTATTTGATAAGACTTGAACAGACGTCATTTTTTGCAATAAAACTACTCATTCCAATCAAATTAAAATACGATTGTTGCGTACCATTTGTACCCCCCATCCAAGTCACTCAAAACACTGCATCCAAAGGCTAACTAGTAGTTTTGAAAAGGTAGTTAGCCTGTCCCATCTTTTCTTTGATACATCACATTTTTAATGGCCCATTTCCATCATCAGGGCCACGGTAGGGCTCCGTCAAGGCCCGTCGTGCCCTAGGGCAATCCCCTAATGACAATTTATGGAATACACAAAATATGGACATTTTTTATGGCTGTCTTATCAAGGCGCTTCAAGCCAATTCACCCCTTTTTTCCCCCATTTGGAGTCGTTTTAGTCTCCGGTCACGGACATCTGAAGATTGCACCAGAAACCATTTGAAAATGCAGTTACCAATCATGATAAAATTATTGGTATTAGAAAGAGGGCACTCTTTGCATTGCAGGGTTTGGTACGGTTCGGTATATACTTTAGTCTTTTTTGTTTGTTTTTTTAGTTAGAAATGACCAGTATTTGAGAAGGATACAGTATTCATCATAATTAGGGTGAAAAGCATTCGGCAGATTTTGATATCGATATAGTAGTATATCTGTAGTCAAATTTTAAATGAACTTGTCTCATCAGTAGAAGAAATGCCACCACATTTTACTGATTTTTATTTATATTTTAAAGTTGTCAAAAAGGTTTACGGTTACTAAATGTTACCAGAAAAGCATTTATCAATTTAGAAATAGTAGTCGCCGCTTAAATGAATCACATCGGACCAGTACATTAAAATGTTAAAAAATGGTCCCATTAACCGGAAGGTAAAAAAAAAATGATGCATTTTTTTTTAAAAAAAGAGTGAAAGAAAAGAGATCCTCAGAGAAACAAAGTATGGAAGTTTTTGTACTTTCATTTTCTGGTAATAAATATTAAGCTGTTGATTCATTCGCTCAAAAACTGGTTAACTGGTCATTTGTAACAACTGTTCCCACAAACAGGCGGCTACAGTAATAACTACAGGTTTTTAATTACACAGCATGTTACAGCACTAAAAAAAACAAATTGTACGGATTTTTTTTTTTTTTCAAATTAAACACATTACATCTTGAAGGAATTGTGTTACGGAGTGATCAGAGCAATACAAAAAAAGCTACGAGTTGCTTGAATTTATTGACAAGAAAAATATTTAAAAAAAAATTTGCAACTAAAAAATAACTCAGTTGTCTAATGCCCTGCCACAAAAGTCAAGGCTTGTTATTGGTACGCTATTAAGTACCGTTACTACCATACACACTAAGTATAAACAACCTTTTATGACTAAGGATTACACTATTATAAATTTGTCATGCACAAATGATGTCAATTACGTGGACATGTAGAAATGAAAAAACACATGTAAATTAAATGTCATCGAAAATAGTTATTAATAAGATAAGGGATTTATTAATAAGTATTTAATAAATCCCTTAGACGTGATTGAAACTGCGTAGGGGTTAAATTAAAATATACAATAAAGGATGGTGTAGATAAAATGTATTTAATGGAATAAGCGTTCTGGTAATAACAATCTCAATAAAGTAGACTTATTTGAAAAATTGGTTTTTGAATGAAAGCCAAGATTAAGTTATATATGCTTAAATGGCGATTCGATCGGGGCGGAGTGCTTGTGTAATAGAAGACAATGTTTGACGTACCAGTGACGTCACCATCGGCGTGTACGTTTCCAGTTGTAAATGGAATTACCAAAAACAGCTTTCTATCTCTAATAATCGTTGAACTTTTCCCCCTAGTTCTAACAACGTATGTATAAACTTGGTCGATTTTTGTTCGGTATTGCTTATTTAATAGTTAATGATTTTGGCTGCATTCAAGGCCATTTTATCGTCCCTGAATAATTTTTTTAGAAACCCCATAAGTCAAATTTATCAAAATTGAGTTTCTGATGTTAATCGATTCAGGCTATGGAAACACATTCTACAAAGAAATATAGTTAATCCCGTGGTTTGTGCTGCCAATGGGAAGCAACCCAAAAGCGTTTTGGGGAAAACCCCTATAAGTTACAGACCTTGTCAAATAACTACAAGAGCTGTATTGTTTACGATTGTTCGGATATATTTTTTATTACTTTCTCTTGCCCAAATTTTTTTCGAGTTGAATAATCATAATTTTAGCTACTAAGTCTGAGTATTCTCTTGCACTTTATTTTTTTGCAAAAACTCCACAAGTCAAGCGATTTTAAAATTAATTTTAAATGAAAAAATAGGGGGTTTTTATACACTTTCAAGTTGTAATCAAGCATTCCGCTAAAAAAACGCAAGACCTTTGCATGCTCGATTAATGTTACTGTAAAAGGATAACATATGGGACGATTTAGATCAATCGTCTCCAAAATATTATAATTCAAACATCGATATTGGTGTTTAAATGACATTTAATTCAAACTTTTTGCTTCGAAGGTACGCGAAAAAACATCTTACATTTACTTCGAAGTGTACTTGGAAAAACATCTTTACAAATTGAAAAAAGTATATTTCAATGCAAACACTTATCACAAACATGAATGTCAGATTGCAAATGAAGATTTGCAAAGTTACGTACCAAAATATGTCAGAATATAGACATATTTTAAATGTAATGAAACAATACATTTGTGAAACTTTGGAAATAGCCGTATTAAGAACGTCTCGTAGTCTCAGGTGCTTCTACAGATTGTAAGGTTTTTAATTATAGAAATATATAAACGTTTAGTTGAAACATTTTATTTATAGTTATTTTAAATAATAACGAAAATTGCTGAAAGCCAATTGACTTTACCTTTGTACCAAGAGAAACACCACAACTTATTTACAATCTTGGAAACATCTACGGCCATGTTAGTTTTAAAATTTAGGGGCGCTTTAAGTGTGAAGACCAGTTCAAGCGTATAAGCAGTTTTACCATCTGATAAGCAAATGAGCGAAAGAGAAAGATTGTAAACTTGTTTTCGCCCCACAACATTTAAAATTCGAATGTTCAACTCGATAATGAAATATTTAAAAAAAATATGTATTAAATTGGCATAAAGTACAACAACTACGCGTTTTTCTAAGGCTTCCATAAATAAAAAGTAAAAAAAAATGTTAAACATTAATGACCAGTTTTAAATTATTTAGTACTTAATCTCATTATTTAGGATACCCTAACAGTTAAAAGCTTCCTTTTATAGCTGACGGTACTAGTACGTTTTTCTAAATACGAAACAGTTTTTTTATTTCCCTTAAAAATAGTTCCGATTACTAAATAATGATTTGATAATTTGATAAAGAAATCTTTTGGAAAAACATATAAATACATATAAAAGAAAAGCACGATAAAATCATATTTACAAAAACACGAATTTAAATATTTCTGGAACATTTAAGTTCATTTTTTTTATTCATTGAAACAGCAGAATATATATTTTTACTTGATATTTGAATAAAAATTAACTTGAATTTAGTAATTTAAAAACAAAAGGCTTTTTTGTGATTTAGGTTTTTTTCGTCTTCGCATGCCAAACAAAATAATTTGCAAAGGTGTTAAATTAACATAATATTTTTTTTAAAAACTTTTTTGGACTTAATTTTTTTGACACTAGTACAAATCTCTGCATAAAAAGTTTCTCCATCACTCATAAAACTTACGAATTTATCTATTTACACAATTATGCAGAAATTTTAAATATGAAAACTTGCTTTAAAAGTTAAAGTAAATATTAAAAAATAACTTACAGGAGGCAGTTGATGAGCACATCTACCATCGTAATTCCAAAAATATCTCCAAAAGTTCCAAACAGATAAAATATCAGGTTAGAAACACCCCATGATGCGAACCACTACTTGAGGTGTGAAAATCCAAAAACTACTTGGGGGAAGTACGAATATTTTTTTTTTAAAAAAACTATAATCCCTCTTTTTCCTACCCGTTCCAGAGATAAATCGTCCGAGATCGGAAAGAGAAGTGAACTGACTTCATGCATCAACAACCAAGAAGTTGTGGTAACAAGGCGCAACGCCGACTTTGGAAAAGCCGCTACAAAGTTTTCTGTCGCTAGGTGGCGCGGAGGGGGAGGTGGAAGATTAATGATTCTAAGAGGCTAGTCTGAGATAAGAAGATGACAAGAAACTGGAGAACTTTTGATGCGGGGATGCCATATTCGCGTTCTTTTTATTTAGTAGGTGTTATCCGTACCTGTCCCTCTGTAACAGTTAAGTTTTATTATCGTTTGAATAGAGTTGCACGATGCTATTGGCGACGGGCGTTACTATTTAAAATAGCAATCCTCTATAATAAAAAAAAATCTGAAATGTTAAGTGATGTAGATTTATACGAATATTCTAATTGTGTAAATTGTTTTTATTTACTAACGAAGATAATCGTGAACAGATTTCGGGTTTTCAACAAATGAATTGTTACGTTATAATAATCATTGAAAACTTTAAAATATTGTAATATGGTATATAAAATTATTTAGAATAAAATTAAGTGTTATTTAGGCGCCTAGTCGCTTAGATTGGTATTTTATGAAGTCAAAAGTCAACGCCCAGGAATGAGAAGGAACTTATGAAATAAAAAGCAAAAACAATTCGTTATTTGAAAAACAAGTAAAATGGATTAAGTTATGTTCAGATACATACGTTTAACTACTGTCGAAAAGAAATCAATTCTGTTATGATATTTATAAGCTATTTTTTGTATTTCAGATTCCTCTTTTATTTTACACAAGTTTTATAAGTGTTATTTTTGAATAATTTATGCTAACAATTTCAGCTTTATACTTCATTGAAAGAACTATCATAAAAGGGAAAACAAAATTATGATTTTTGGTTTACTAAAATAAACGCTATTTAGGTTAAGCAGTTTTTTTATTCATAGTAACGACATTATAAAGTTTTATTGTGGTTAATAAACAAAAACTTCAGTAATAGGAAGTGGTTTTCTCTACCTCAATTTTTTTAAACTAAGAAAAATACTTTCAAAAGTGGGTTAGTATGAATGGTAGAGAAATATTTAAATGCTCTTATAACTACTTAAATACTACAATCTGATGTCTAGATGTTAAATTAACATCAATACATCTGTCACGTGTAGCTATAAAGAAAAAACACCTCTGCTATGTTTGTCCATTATCCAAAGCCAGAGAACAGTTAGCAAGTTTCTCTCAAAACATTCCTTATGGAATATAAATCTACCTTTTAACAATTGTTTTGAAGAAGAATTAAATATAAAGATTCTTTAATATCGTCTATCACACCGTACACAATGCAGTTTAAATAGGCTTGTGATGTTCTTTAGGCCGATTATATAAGATGATACAGCTATATCAGAATCGCTATATCAGAAGAGCAGTTTAAGGTTTTGGGAAAATTTTAAATTATCACAGAATCCAAATTAGCCTAAATTGCATATGGCATTGATATCTGCTTCATAAGCACACAAAAACCATTGCTGCTAAATTTATCCCAAATATTAAAAAAAATCATAAATGCATACTTAAGAATATAAACAGTATTAGTAATATGCCAAATTAACAAGTGCTACTTTCATGTTTTATTTGGGTTTGGTTGTTGGAAGTCATCTATCTCTCTATAGAAATGTATAAAATAGGCCTTTTGGCAATCTCAATTGTTTCAAAAATATTGTCGCACTCACCAAGTTATCGTCAAACGTTCTAAATTATAGGATTATTTTTCTCCCCTCATAATGGAAATTAAGACAAAGTTAAAGCAATTAAGAAAGTTTTTTTTATACGTTTCAAAAGTTATCGCGCTATGGAGCTGTATAATCTGTCATTTGTGACAATAATATTTTTTTCACTATATACGTTTCCAAGATCATCAAACAACTTCAAATATGCGAAATGCGTTTTTTTTCCCTCATTTAACATTTAAACTTGTACAGATATTAATTTTCTGGCCAAATATTTAGACAAGCTCACCACAAGTCGCCCTTATTAGTTTTTTTTCCGAAGAACTATACGTGAGGAAATCACAGTGGATCTCCAATTATCCGAAGTAATTGGGACCTAACTACATTATGATAATCGGAGTGAATCGGAAGAAAAGGTATATTCAATCAATTACTTAATATATTGTTGGGCTGTGCAATCATGTAGTTCTGGTTTGGGTCGTCGCCAACCAAAACCAAAGTGTTAGGAGCCGTTTGAATTATAGCTTTTTGTAAGTCTTTCTTATTATAATTATTCAACTTATATTGGAATATTGGTTTTTTTACAAGCCATGGTGAATAATAAAGTGTACTGCACTATACATTCAATAGATAATTTACATAAATACAGCAGTAACAGTTAGTACAAAAGTTTATGTGCGACAAACTTTTATACCTGGCCTATCTGTTGATGTTCGTATGTTGTATTTCATTCAAAAATATTGCTATGCATGATATTCAACAGAGGCAAACCGTGACAGATAGGCCGGGCGAAATTTTTCCTAAAATTCGGATAATCAGCAACGCTGTGGATAAGTGGAGTTCACTGTACTGGCAAAATATCGTTAAGACCAATATTATATTGATACGACAATCAATATATTTAAAAAATGAAAAGCACAATTAACTTAAGAACTAATATATGACCTAATTTCCTGACCTAAAAGTTTAGACTTCCAGAGCTAACTGGTCATTGAAGCAGTGCCCATCTCCATTAGCAGCCATTGGTCAAGAGGTGTTTTGGCATGCCGAGTGGCTAGCTCGACGATGAGCCCATAGTCAACCTCCCAAGCAATATGGATTCCCATTTATAGACCCCCGGTAGAATGAAGGGCTAGAAGGGCCCATGTCCATCAGCTTGACTTCTCTTATTCTTTACCGGGTCAGCAGCTTAGGAATCAGATACTAACCCCCAAGGTAACGGATTAAGACATTGGTTTTGGAGAGAGGCAAATATATATTACACATTATAATTAATCGATATCTATTATAACTAAATATAATTATTTAGGATATATTATTGGATTGGATAGAATATATTATTGTCCATTTGAAATAGTTTTTAAAAGAAATTTTAACTAATAAAAATAATTATTTTATTTTACTGTCATACAAGTAGAACTATAAATGGTACTCGCATATGATGAGTTCGTGGGAAATTACCGAATACAAAACACTCGTTTTAAAGTTTGCAAGAAAGGCCATTTCACACGAGAAACAGTCTTTAAAAACACTTATCCATACACGGATAATAACCTCTAGAATGTCACGATTTCGGGAAACTCAAAAACAAACACCTAAACAAAATAATAACTTGAAAAGAACCCTTGGTGTGCATCTTAGAATCAATTCCAATCCAGCATAAACACCCAAAACTGGCAGAGCACTTTCCAGCCTAAAAATAAGAATTGTACACGTTTCCTTCTGTCTATATGACAAGGGTTACAAATCATAGATCCCCTAGACTCAGCTGGAAAAGGCTGCGTTTGGTGAGTTTGTGAACTGTGTAACTGGTAATTTGCTCGAAAACTAGTTTATATTTTGTACAAACTCAAACGAAGCATGCTCTTTTGAAAAACAAAAATTAGTTTTACGTCTTTGAAACACCAGAGCTACACAAAAACAAACTTCAGTGGTTATTTCTCAGAAAAAAGATAATTCTATGATTTTGATTCCGGTTTACATTTTCAAAATATTTTGGTCAATTTTTAGTCATCAAAAGACGTTATTTTGTTTAATGTTACGGCTTAAATGTATTTTTCAGTAGACGAAAAGGGTTGGCTCCAAAATTGAGTCAACATCGTAGGGTGATATTTACACTATGCGATAATAAACCCGTACCCAAATCTTTGTAAAAATTTAAGATTAATGCGGTAAATTCCACTTTTAGAGAACATTAAACAGTTATAGTCTCAATGCTAAAAAATTAAAACGAGAATAACTGTATAAATACGACCACTACTATCAAATTGTGCTATTATCCAGATTTGTTGAATAAAAAACATAAATTTTAATGGTTTTGAATAATACAATAGCTTGTTTTCGTAGTTTTATTGTAATAAGATTTATCTTATGCAATTATCATATTCTTAAGGTATGCGGATTTTTATAATTTAATGTATTCAATAATTATTATAATAAATTAATGTAAAAAAATTAGATCATGAAACTAATTTCTTTTATAAACGTACTCTGTACATTGCACTGTATTCGGGAAAGGGGCGCTTTTTCTATTGCGTGAACAGGGCGGATGCGTCACCCTTCGAGTTTGGTGGCTGTCAAAGGTAAATGTGGTAAAATTGCAAGGATACGCATGGCATATATCTAGGACGTAGTTGCAAAAACTCACATTCGCCGAAGTAAACTAAGATATAAGAGCCCAGTCCGGTAATTAGTAACTTCGACACAACGACATTCAATTCTTGAGAAAATTCTAATAATCTAGAAAACTGAACCACTTCCGCTGAAATTCTTTTATTTCTTTAGTATTGCCTTCAGCTGAAGAAATTAAATCAAGCACTTACACACAAAAAAACGTTCATTGGAGACTTTAGAGTCATCAGCATGTCAAAAGTCAGAGCATAGAATCCAGCTGTACACTCTTAAAACAAACACTCCCAATTTACCTCAGTCTGAGTGGATTTCACTCCTCCAGGCTGGAAAATGCACTACTCTTTTTGGAGTGGATCCTTTGTGTGTTAAACCTCCGACAGGATCACTCCAAACGAGTGATTTTAACTCAGTCTGAGAAAATATGCATGCCTTTAGGGTGTCGAAAATGCACTTCTCCAACTGGAGTGGATTTCACTCTTGTTTTAAGAGTGTATCAAACCAACCTAGCAAGGCACCAACCGCAGAGGTCAAGTGACAAGGCGCCCTGGGCAATCTTCAAAGAGGAAGAATGACCGTTAAACCTCAACCTTACAGAAATTCATATCCATGAATCATATAGCCAGGGAACTTATGCTTGTGAGAAATGTCAAAAAGGTGAAGTCGGTTTCAGTTCTTAGAGGTTTGCATTTGGGTATTAGCTTAGTTGGCTATTTATGCTGTTAGTGTGAAACATTTGTCACAACTTGCATATCGCGGCAGGCGGCTCTGTTTAGAAGTTTCAAGAAACACTCAAAAAATGCATTTCTGGGCTATAAGGATTAGTTATTCTTGGAAGGTGTTCAAAAGTGCTTTTAAGGCAAACGATTCTTTAAAAGTAAGCTTAAGTAATTTTTGCAGCTGTTCACGACTCCTTTTGTAAACTGACTAATTTATCTTATTATGAGGTGTAGATAGGCTTTTAAGTTGAAAATACGAATTTCCATTACAAAAAAAAGCCTTTACAGAAAGGAGAATTCTAACAGAAGATATTCGAGTTTCCTGAAGTGCCTAAATTAATAGTAGTTCAAAAGTCCACTCGAACTCGTTTCGGGATACGGCTATAAAGATCTTTTTAATGTCACACATACATGGGGCCTAACTTTACCGCACTTTATAGTGTTCCTTAATGACACTAAATGTCTTTCAAAGATTTACTAACGCATACGTCTGTAAGGAGTTAGATTTTCTAAAAACTAGGCGTGTGTTTTTCAATTTTCATAAATTTCATTAATCTAAAAATTTAAACCAATGAGTAGTCTAAGAAACAATTTGCTATAAAATAATTATTAATACAAGTTTTATTATAACCATAGTATGATTAAAATTTACATCCAATCTATTCATCCAAAATAATATATATATTCAAATAGCAAAAAAATTGGAAGACTGACAAACACTTTCGAGAAAACACTAGTCCACCTAGGGCACTTTGCCCTAGCATGCTTTTTACCATTATTTTGGGCTTTACCATTTATATTTGGGTGATAAGGTTTGATTTATTTTTACAGTTCGGCATAAATTTCTTCTCTTCCATATATCCTATCGCATAAAAAGAAATCTATTTATAACCACATAATTTGGTATCGATGCCAAATTCTATTAAAATTAGTATAGTTTTGAAACAAAACAAATATCGCGTAATCTAGATGAAATCTCTTAAGACTTATTCCAAATATTTTTTTCTCCAATGGGGCTGCAATATTGGCGGTCAAGTCTTTGCAGACTTTGGCATATTCCCCAGAACTGAGAACCATTTTTTATGAAACCATCTATAGGAGGCGCTTGCTACCAAGTTGACGCACAGATAACAATGAATCCGAGCTTTCTGTGAATGTTAAAGTATGCCGAGATTTTTTAATTTAGCCCGAGAGAACGTAAGCCAAATGGGCCCTCCAGGGATCTTTTACATGCCACATAATCATATGCCATGCGCGACCAGGATTTTCCCATCCAGAAAATCCCACGACTCTGCCGAGGCTTGTATTCCAAATATTAACTCAGCAATTTTTGAAAGTTCGAGAAAAAACTATTTTAAACTTTGAAGGCGTGTTTAATAAAATGAGTTAATGCACTAGAAATATTTTTAACAAAAAATGTAAAATTGTTATTGAATCAAATAAATTGAATATTTACTGTTTCATTGCTCAGAATGAATGTAGAATAAGAATTTATACAATGAAAAAGGTTTTTAATTTGCAATTTTAATATTAATTTCTTTAAACCTTCTTTAACAGAATATCTTAATCAAGAATGAAATTATATTTTCTCAAATTTAATTCAGCTATTCTATGACCCTTATTTTTTTAATATTAACAATTTGCTTGAGTTCGTGTAATAAAAATTAGGGCTTCATAGGTATAATTCTATTTTGTTTTTACCCCGTTAAAAATTAAATAAAAGATAATTTTCTAAAGAATTTTTCAACACTTATTTTGGTTCTAAATTAGCACGATTTGATTTATTAGTTTATTTCAAGTTTTGCACTAGACCCGAAAATCATTTGCTTAAAATGCGGACTGATTTTGGACTTCTGATTCTACTGACAATTCGATCCATGTATATACGCGATGAATAAATAAGGAAAAGTTTCACTATTCCTTGCAAATCCAAAAAACCATTCTCCTTAACACCTTAGGTCCTAATACTAGGACAAATCTTTAAAATACTCGACATGAATTACTTTCAAGGATTTTGAATATGAAAAATATTAGGAACTTAAAATTTTAGGTATTATTCTTTAATTATAACTCTTTAACAACTGTCCACCAAACTGTAGATGCATATTAGTAAAGGTATTTGGAGGTGAAGATAAGTATTATTGCTTTTTAGAAGGTATTTGAAACTTTCGTTGAGAGATTTACTTTAAGTGATTAAATTGTTTGGAAATTTTATTTCTTGCTTGAAATTCGTAAACATTTTAAAATTCAAAATAAAATGGTAGCTTAATAAGTTTTTCCTAGATAAGTAGAGCAAGTAAGTTTACATGTTCATCCTTCAAATAGCAAATATCTACGAGGAATATTAATTGAATTTGCGAAAGAAATTTAAGGAAAAAAGATAACTAAAACAAGAAATCGAAACATGACTAATCCATTTAGAATAGAGACGAAGCATGTTGAGAATGACAACCTTCTGCTGTAGGCTGTTGAAGTGCTGTCTTTAAATTGTTTACAAATACTTGTGCCATTATTGCAATCACACAATAACTATAACCTTTAAGAAATAACAGTAAAATAGTCGATTGTGTCAGAGTAAAAATGGCCCAAGTCGTTGTTGTAGATACTTCAACTTATCTGCCCACGGTAGCACAGCATAAGACTTAGCCGCAGTAGCACGGAAACATCGAATGCATGTACGGTCGCCATTAATAAGACTGAGCATAAGACTTAGCCGCTGTAGCACGGAAACATCGAATGCACGTCATTAAAAATAGTTTGTTTCAAAATGCTTCAACTCTACTCCTAATTACGATTAAATATCTACTCCTTGAGTGCTCTTATTTACAATATTTGTACAGATCAGGAAAAATAGAGGAGCATCATTCAGCTCCAACTTAAAAACTTTAAACGACAAAACTGTATTTTTAATTGATTTAGCAAAATCAATTAATATTCCTTATTTCATTTATCTTGCAAAAAAAATATTTACAGTTTGAAGACGGAACATAATAAACTACTCGCCTTATAATTTGGAGCAATAACTTGTTTTATTACCATTTTACTTTAGTTTTAACTTTCGAACAATGATTTACAATATTCACACATTGCAGCTTACAGCAGCATTTCTACAATATAACCAAAATATTTTTTCAATTGCATCATTGAAATACCTTCTAAAAAGCATTAAGAAAAACATCAAAATTGAAAAACATCCAAACATTTGATGAAGTATTTGTAATAATTGCACATTTCTGAGCACGCGTCAAATTTAATGTTTTTACATATTTCTTATTTCAAATAATTTTTCCTAATTCTTTCATATTGTAAGTGGCTCTCATCTCCAAAAAGTTATAAAATCTACAACAAGATGTTTTCCAGCATGAAGTTTCTTCTACCAGAAGGGTTAAAAGAGGGAGAAATTTAGAAGTCCGTCCGTAAAACATGCAAATAAGGATACAATTAACTTTAAACAAATGTTCGATAAATTGCATTACAATTGTGATTATATAGTGCCTGGTGCTCTTTAACTAAGACATTTTTAATTACTTTGCTTGTTGATCAAACGCTACAACATTTAACGTGAGTTACACATAATATTGCATATTTAAATCACTCGCTGCTTAATTTAAAATTGAGGGCCAAAGGGGTTAATATTACGATTGAACATTTTACAGAAATTCTTCGGTAAGCAAAATAATCTTTATTACCGTTCAAATAAGTTTTACTTGCAAATATGATAAATTCTGTGTAGTTAAATCGCATCGTGAGGGGAAAACTGACCTATCATGCAAATGATTTCTCGAGTTAAGAACGCTAAAATATTGGAAATTTTGGTAACTAGCGATTAGAATAAATCTTAAATCGATTGGTTGGAAAGTTGGGGCAGTTAGCAGATCCTTTTATTTTTCTTAATGAAATGCAAAAGGTAAACTTCAGATGATTTTTCTGAAAAACTACCTTTTTTGCTGATCCTCATCTTTTCATGTTCGTGCGATAAACCCTGGGTGTCTTCCTTATTTTTTAATTTTTTTAAAAAAACTCACTAAAAGTAAGTGCATGAGAAATTTATCACCCACCTCCGTACATTTAGCTTTTAACTTTACCTCGGTTTCACAAAATTCGAGTAAGAATGTTCCAAATACAAGTTTAAATTTAATAAGAACACGAATTATTTTTTTGTACGGCATCATCGATTAGAATTTATCAGTTGTTCTTACAACATTGAATTCTGACAGCAAATACTGAATTGAAATCCTCTTAATTTTAGTATTTTTTGTTTGTTTTATTTTTACAATGAATTTGTGAAATATTGAACATATATTCAATAGATTATTGCATCTGAACCCATATAGAGCATCTAGCATGCCATACAATTGAAATAGTTCTAGATGTACATTTATGACTATCACAAAAAATTGTCTAATGTTATATGACTAGTGCATTAACCCTTTTTATCCAAGAATTTCAATTACGATGAGGAAATTGTGTGTATTAAAAAATTGTTTAAGAAAATCGTACACTAAACAAACTCGATCGATAGGCAATTGAACTGTCTTAACAATTCTTATACGAGAAATATTGATGTTTTTAAAAATCAATCCAATGTAATTCGTTATCTACAAAAGTATTGATAGTTTTATCCGGGAAGAATTTCTACCATGATATAAACTATTTTTTAAATAACATTCTACCAATCAATAGAAGAATTAATCAGAGGGAATACGAGAGTCAAGCCAAAAATATCGAATACCAGTTAATTTTTTTTAATCATTCGTTTTATTCTAAACCAATTACTTAATATTTGTCTGCATAACTTTTTTTTAAATTAATTTTATTTTTGACTTTTAGATTCTAGTAAAATTGGTAAAAAGAATTGAATTAAAATGTCACTATTTAATTTGCTAAGCAGATTGCAACGTACGATTCAAATTTTCCGACGACCTTGGTTGATAAGTTTCAAGAACTATAACGTCTGATGTAATTACGAGCAATGATAGAAAGCTATTTACAAGGAAACGTCTCGTGATTTGAAAAATGGTCAGAAAAAACTTCGAAAAAGGTTTTTAAACAAATGAATCGGTGAGTGCAGAAACAACGTCAGTCACAAATTTCAAATTTTTCAGGGAGAAAAAACGTAATAACTTCTCCATTATTTCTGCACTCAATACTCGAAACAAACACCCTGTATTTACCGAACTACTTAACAGACTAACGTAGTTTTTGCTCCCAACACGCATCTTGCCTTTCTACGCTTATTTTGATTGAAAACGAGTTTTCGGATTTCTTTTTGACTGAAGTGGTTTCTGCACTCTCCGATTCAAATCTCAAGGAAATTAGACGAAGTCGCCAATAATCGAACCCTATATACAAATTCAACTTTGTAGAATGTGAGTTTTGCAAGTACGCCCCATATGGGGTAGAAGACATTAGTAAAATTGCTATTTTAAAAAAATAGAGATATTTATCTTTCAAACAACAATTACAAAAAAAATAACTTAATCGAAACATTTAAAGTGATATGCAACTTTAGAGTTGAAATGAAGGGTTACTTTTTAAACAAAAACACTTTTAAGGCTCATTCTTTTCGACTAAGACTTTTTAATATAAATTATACGATGTCGAAAATTATAATTAAATTTAACAGATAGTAACGAAAACACAATCTAATCACTGTAAGGCTAACAGTCATTAAAAGTCAATATTGACAATAAAATTTCAAATATGCATTAACATCTGTAAAAAGAAGGTTCGTTTACATTGGGATTATGTATTTACTTTTTTGTAAAATACTAACACAATCGAGCTCTGGGCACTAGTGTGGGCCGAAAAAAACTTTATTTCGGATTGCTATAGTGCGGAAAAGTTGCCATTGGTTAAGACATGAAAAATGCACTAATTATTTTTTTTATTTATCTTCCGTTTGCGCAATGCCATCAAAAGTTGGAAAAAATTGTCAAAAAACGAAATTTTTCAAAAATTTTTCAAATCACGATAGATGTCTTTAGTTGTGTTCCTATTCATGAATTAACTACTAAAAAAGTACGTAAAATCTAAATATATGTGCTTATCATGAATTTGTGTCAAATCTTACGGCCACGCAGCGTAGTACAAAATGAGAATTCTTAAATTTTGCAAAATTGACAGATCCGACACAAATGTATCATAAGTGCATATATATATTGATTTTACGTACTATTAGTATTTAATTCATGATATGGAAATGCCACTAAAAACATCTATCGTGAATAAAAAAAAACAAAAAATTTCATTTTTTGACAATTTTTTCCAACTTTGATGGCATTGCGCGAACGGAAGATAAAGTAATAAAAAAATATACAGTGCATTTTTCATGTCTTTACCAATCGCAACTTTTCCGCACTATAGCGATCCGAAATAATATAAAAAGTTTTTTTCGGCACACCCTACTGGGCACTGCTATCAGTTTCCTCACATTCCTAGACAAAACGACTAAATGTGTCATCAGGGATTTTGATTTGGGGGAGCAGGAACTGTAAATTTGTTAAGCACAGTTGTGCCGATCCATCTCTCTTCACCCTCATTTGTGTAAACAAAGTTCCCCGTTTCTGGAGAGGGATTATCAAAAAGAAAAAGTTAGTGGAATGCAATTGAAACTAGTTGGGTGGTTTTCTTTGACTTTAGAGAAACTGCACCTTGCATTTTTTTCGTTTAATTCAAACTGATATTTGTTAAATAAAAATAACCATACTTGATTTTATAGATAACAATGCGTCATTCAGTTTATAGACGTTCAGTTTACACACGTTTTCGTTTTATTCAAATCATTATTTCAATTAAATAAAAATACCATACTTGATTTTATAAATAACAATCCGTCAGTCAGTTTATAGACCAGTTTAATCAGAAAGTTTTCAATTTCAATTAGTTTCAAGTTAAAGTGGGATAATTATCGTCAAATACTTCAATTAAAATTAATAAAATTCAATTAAAGAAATAGTATTTCGAACTGAAAAAATTCTCAATCCACCTTTCCTCACATAAAATACTTATTCCAAATACAAACTGGATTTAAGGTTTCAATATTCTTACTATCAATTAAATATTAAAACTTAGAAAAACAATTTATGATGGTATGTTTTCTAAGAGTTTATGAACGTGGGAGATGACTTATACAATTTGTTCGGCATTTAAAACTAGACTATGTGAAATAACTAAGTTGTTTATCCACTGATTTCACATTATAAAGTGCACAATATTTTAATTATTTTTACTACAAGTTAATATTTATAGCACTTTTTCACGAGAAGTTGTTTTAATCTCAGTTCTTCAAATTTTGCATTAAGTTAGTTTATATTTTGTAAGAATTGTAAATTTGCATTTGCATAAGTTATTTGCGAGTGAAAGAAAAATCCAATTCTAGTAAATGAAAACTTATTAAACGTCATGCGGGGTTTTTTTTTGTGGTGTTCTTGTTAAAGAGGATTGTAGTTGTGAAAACTACATGGACTTGGTACTACTGTCCCTATCCGCAAGACTGCTTTTGCAACGATTGAATGGTTGGCGTTTGTTTCAAATCTACCAAATGGCGTCTTATGAATAGTAAAAGTTGTAGGACTTGTGAGAACGTGTATTTTAATCAATCAATTGACTTTAAACGTAGAATTACTCTTTGAATGATTATATAATCTTTAAGCTACGCCATGTGTGTGGAGCGAAGTGTTTTAGCGAAAAAACCATTTCAAAATTCAATGTATAATATTATAAAAAGTTGAATGCTAAGTTTAAAATCATCTTAATAGTTCAATTAATTTAGATTACTTAAAATAATCTTGCGTAATATTGTTAAAAGATCATTAGACTATTCGTTTAAATGTTATGTTTGTTCAAAAAATGTTATCAATTGATTTTATTAAAAAAAATATGGATTTTCTTTATGGAGACAAAGATAGACAAGATTATTCAAACTTTTGAATTTAAATATTAGTTTTTAGCAAATTTATAATTTCAATATGCTTACACAATGACCTTTAATGTTATTTACTCAATTATGTCAAAATAATTGTTACAAGGGCATGATTTCCTTATAATACATAATTAAGTATTCTAACGGAAAACGACGTGAACAACAAAGTATGCTTATACGGGACCAACAAAAAGTTTTGATGCTTCGCCTGATCTTTAAGGGTAAAGATTCTACATAAGGGTTAAAAAAAAATTGTAAAATACAATTTTGAAAGACAAACAAAACAAATTTTGTCAGACAAAAGACGTGCTTCAAAACAACGAGCTTTTCTTTTTCGTTAGAGTTATTACCAGAATATGAAAAAGATTATACGGGGAGAGAATAGAGAGGGAACACAATTTGCATTTTAATTTTAATTCATATAATTATATGAAATTTTCGGCTTGTCTCTTTGTTAAATAGGTCATGTTTCTGGTTTGATTCGTCTCTTCCTTGAGTCGTAACCTTTTCGACTTTCATTTTATAACTTTTATTAAGGTTGATTGGAACCATGCAAGATGATCGAGAAATAATATAATCAATCAAATAAAAGGAATTTAGCCGCAATTCAAGATTAGAACTGTGACCATAATTTTAATATAAAAAGAACAGTAGAATTCGGAAATCCCAGCAGAACAAATTTGAAGGTTAGTAGTTGCAAAACAATATTTTGAACAATAAGAAGCAAAGGTCATGTTTAAATATTTAACTTTGATTTGAACAGAAAAAAGAAAGACTTTTTACTCTTCAAAATTTTATGAACATCGTGTGGCATCTCCATGTTGAAATACCAATTATGCAGGGTCTAAACAAATAGCCCTTTGTTGAATCCTAGTTCTTATCGGAACTTATTTAAAGCAATTATTAAGTCCACTTAATAAACAAAATGGCTTTCCAACCTGTAATAGCTAAAAAGTTATCCATATAATTGAAGTGGGTGAATGGTGTTTTTCTATTAGTAATTGGCCAAAAAAGGTCAGCACTGGGAAATTTGCGTTATTAATGTATTAATAGAAAAAGTTAAGCTATTCTTAAAACCACACTATTAAAATTATAAGCTATCATTTTGGGGTCTCGAATCGGTATGTATATCAAACTATAAAAAGAAATATTAAAAAGATTTAGACCCCTTTTTCAAGCTTTGAAAATATATAGATTAAATCTATCGTGCAGTGAAACGGTAGGTTAAATTTCAAGTCTGGATAAATAAGGCAGCATATAAAACAAAGATGTCCCGAAAATCCCCCAAACTTCCACACGCATAATTGCATATGATTTTCAAAAAACCTAAACAATCTCCCCCCTCCCCCCCGACCCACCAAGAAGAACATCTAGACAGCGATGTGAAAGATTCTAATTACTTGTTTCTTCAAAAATTTCCACTCTTTTAGGGGTTTTATACTTTATACAAATTGTGATCAGTGAAAATCTTATAAATTATTTCTTTATAAGAATTTATGCAGCAATAGGGGTAAACTCTAAGGAAGTCCATGGACTGAAGCCATCCACGCGCGTATTCAAAAATGCATTAATTTTTTAAAAATAATGACAAATTCAAGAAGGAATTAATGAAAATTTATAAATGTAACATTTACTTAACAGATTGTTAACTGTTTTTAATAATAAATTGTTTATTATACACAAGGCCCGATCCAGACTTCAGTGAAAGGGAAGCCAGCTATTAATTGAATTTATGAAATAAAATGAATAAATACATAATTAAAACATGACTAGCCATGACTATTAAAAATAAAAGAATCATGATGGGAATGGCAACTAATTTTCCCCCCTCAAATTTTAGTTAAAAAATTAAGATTCCCCTTGTATTTTACCATTTCATTCTATATGCATAATGAATCTATTTAACAAATTTTAGATTTTTAGAATAAAAATTGAAACTGAAAGGGATAACAAAAGTACGTAAAGTGCCCCCCTAATTCTTTTAAGCAATTTTTTTTATCTTCGACAATCTGTGTACGGTAAGTGTGTGTGGAGGGGGAGCTGCTTTGACTCTATAGCTAACCAAGTTCAAAGATCTACTTCTTGAGGGTGATTACATATAATATTTGTATAGCTTAATAAAAATCAACCAGCGCAGCCATAATCTCCAATACAAAAAAAAGAGAAAACTGTCTGAAGCCGCCCACGGACGTAATCAAGGAGGCATAAACAAATTGTAAAAAAGACTAATTCAACGAGGAATTACGTAATTGTTGCATTTATTAGTTATTAACTTATAGTGAACTATTTTAAATAATAAATTGTTTATTGTACAATAGCCTGATATAGACTTCAAAGAAAGGGAAGCCAGCTATTAATTGACTTTATGAAATAAATAAATGAAAACATAATTAAAACACGACTAGCCTATTTAAAATAAACGAAGTATGATGGGAATGGCAACCTTACTGCCTTGGGCTGTTGGACAGCAGTATTTACAAAAAATACTTGTACCATTGTTGTAATCACAAAATAGCTACAACCTTTTAACAAGGAACACTAAAATAGTTCATTGTGTCAGGGCAAAGGTGGTCTAAGTAGTTGTTTTATATATACTGCAGTTTCCAGTTCATGGCAGCATAGCATAAGACTTAGCCGCAGTAACACGGAAACATCGAATGCAGGTACGGTCGCCAGTAAAAATATTTTGTCTATTTACATTTTATAGTTTGTCCATCTACAAGGCTTGATCCAGACTTACTGTCCATCTACAAGGCTTGATATCCAGACTTACTGTCTATCTACAAGGCTTGATCCAGTAAAAGGGAAGTCAACTCTGAATTGAATTTGGGAAAAAAAAAGGTAATTACAATATGAAATAGAAACACGACTAGACTATTTAAAATAGAGGGAATGGCAACCTTACTGCCGTGAACTGTTGAATGGCAGTATTTACAAAAAAAATATTTGTACCATTGTTGCAATCACAAAATAGCTAAAATAGTTTATTGTGTCAGGGAAAAAGTGCTCTAAGTAGTTGTTGTAGATACTGCAGTTACCAGTCCATTGGCAGCATAGCATAAGACTTAACCGCAGTAGCACGGAAACATCGAATGCATTTACGGTCGCCAGTAAAAATAGTTAGACTATTTCAAAATGGCTTCCCATTCATTGAAGTCAGAATCAACCCGTTTATTATGAACTATATATTATTAAAAAATAGTTAACTATCAGTTAATAATAACTAATAAATGCAACAATTACGTAATTCCTCGTTGAATTTGTATTTTTTACAATTTGTTTATACCTCCTTGATTACGTCCGTGGACGGCTTCGGACAGTTGTGTCGTGTTTTTTTTTTTGTATTGGAGATCATGGCTGTGCTTGTTGATTTTTATTAAGCTATACAAATAGTATATGAAAGCACCCTCAAGGAGTAGATCTTTGAACTTAATTAGCTATAGAGTCAAAGCAGCTCCCCTTCCACACACACTTACCGTACACAGATTGTCGACGATTTAAATACACTGCTTAAAAGAATTAAGGGGGCACATTACGTGCTTTTGTTATCCCTTTCAGTTCCTATTTTTCAATTTTTATTCTTAAAACAAAAACTTGTTAAATAGATTCATTATGCATATAGAATGAAATTGTAAAATACAAGGGGAAATTTTAATTTTTTTAACAAAAATTTAAGGGGGGGGGGGGGAATTGGAATCATAACTTTGAAGAAATTATAAACTAATTTTCCCATAACTTTATCTGTTGAAAAAAGTTTAAATCAACTTTTAAACATCTAAGAATGCAAGCGTGAAGAATTTAGGGTCAATTTATTTCATTAAAAAATTTGAGAGTTTTTTTTTACCTTGTTTTTAATATTTTCATTTAGTCAAAACAAACATTTTATTCTTCGATAAAGTTAAAGATAATTAAAGATAAATAATTTACGAGTTCTACTAAGTGAAAAAAAATCGCAAACTGATGATTCCAAGTGGATAATAATCTATGGTAATAATCTTCCTGTGTAGTGAAACGGGAAAGTTTAATTACTTGTTTGAATAAATAATTCAAAAAATAAAACAAAGATGTCGCGAAAATGCCCCAAAACTTCAGCATCTCTTACATGCATAATTCCATACGACTTTCAAAAAACCTACACAATCTTTACCCACCAAAGAATCGAACATCCAGACAGCGATGTAAAAAATTCTAAATACTTGTTTCTTCAAAGTTTTTCCACTCTTTTAGAAATTCTATACTTTACAGTAAAAGTGATCAGTAAAAATCTTATACATTATTTCTTTATAAGTATCTATGCAGCAATAGTTGTTAACTTTAATGAACGGACTGTAGCCACCCACGGACGTATTCAAGGATGCATTAAAAAAATTTTAATGACAAATTCAAAGAGGAATTAATGCAAATTAATGAATGCAACATTTACTTAACTGTTTTTAATAATAAATTGTTTATTATACACAAGCCCTGGTCCAGACTTCAGAGAAAGGGAAGCCAGCCATTAATTGAATTTGTGAAATAAATAAATGAAAACATAATTAAAACATGACTAGAATATTTAAAATAAGCGAAGTATGATGGGAATGGCAACCTTACTGCCTTGGGCTGTTGAACAGCAGTATTTACAAAAAATACTTGTACCATTGTTGCAATCACAAAATATCTACAACCTTTAACAAGGAACACTAAAATAGTTGCTTGTGTCAGGGCAACGGTGGTCTAAGTAGTTGTTGTAGATACTGCAGTTGCCAGTTCATGGCAGCCTAGCATAAGACTTAGCCGCAGTAGCACGGAAACATCGAATGCAGGTACGGTCACCAGTAAAAATAGTTTGTTCATTTCAAAATGGCTTCCATTTCATTGAAGTCAGAATCATGCCTTGTTAGCAATGAACTATTTATTATTAAATAATAGTTAACTATCAGTTGTTAACGAAATCTCACATTTTAGTTTTTATTAATTTCTCATTGAATTTGAGATTTTTTTTTCAATGTTATTTATACCTCCTTGATTTCGTCCGTGGACGGCTTCAGACAGTTTTGTCATTTATATTTCAGATTACTGCTAAGCTTGTCAACTTTTATGAAGCTATACGGATAGTGTATTTAGGCGCCCTCAAGGAGTACATCTTTAAACTTAAAACTTAATTAGTAGAATTGAAGCAGCTGAAATTTGGGAAATAGATTCATTATGCCTCAAGAATGAAATGGTTAAAAACAGGGAGGGGGGGGGGGGGATATCTTAATTTTACACGTGACATGTAAATATAAGTTAATTGAAAACTTGACGGTCATAAAATATTTTTTTTCGCTTCTATTTAGAGAATTTAGATTAATTTATTATTTATGCTATTATTAGATTAAATATAGCTATTAAACCCCACCAACCTTTGTTTTTTAAAAATGCGCAAAAACAACCTTTGTTAGAATAAACTATGGTAACATAACAACTGTTCTTTATACATAACACTCCCAACCTTTGCTCCGACTAAGACAAAAAAAATAGGGGACCAAAACAAAGAATGCGAGCAAATATTCGGGAACGTCAAAAACAGACACATAAATAAGCCGCACGCCTAAACTACATTGCCACGGGGGTTGGGGAAAGACCAGGGCCGTGTGGTGCTATGATGCAGAGAGGCGGCCGCATCAGGCGGCAATTGAGTAGGGGGCGGCAAAATTCGAGATTCTATAACCTCCATTTTTTTAAATATTGGTTCCAAAAATTAACTTGGTATCTAGTAAACCAAATCTGTGTAAAATAAATATTTTTAAATGTTCAAATATAGGAAGAAAAAGAGCGGCAATTCTAATGAATATCCGAAATAGTGAGAGTACAAAAAAGGCACTTCTAGGATTTGGTTTTTTTTTATTTGGGTTCCAAACTGGTGACTATATGTTAGTTAGCGACCCATCTGTGTCAACAAGACCCCCCCCCCCCCCCATCCCTTTTTTTTTGGGAATGTGGGAGGGCGAAGAAATTTATAGCCGAAGATGAAAGTATAGCATCACACTTGTACTTGTACACAACTTGTAACACAACACCAAAACACTGGAAGTGTTTCCGGTCTGCTGTCTTTCAGTTATTTTACTATTTGCAGAACTACAAAGCAGTTGGTTTTTTAAGGGGAATAGGGAGAGTTTATGTACTTTAAACTATAACAACACTTACAAGAGTTCGATATGTACTTTGATTTCTTCGGTAAAAGTAAGTGTTATGACATTTTACTTAAAAAAAATTTCGTAGGCGGCAAATTTTCAACGGCGGAATTTATGTACTTTAAACTATAACAACACTTACAGGAGTTCGATATGTACTTTGATTTCTTCTGTAAAAGTAAGTGTTATGACATTTTACTTTTTAAAAAAATTTCGTAGGTGGCAAATTTTCAACGGCGGAATTTAACCCCCATCCTAACCCTATAGGCGGCAAATTTTGGTTAAGCTTATAGGCTGCACATTTGGAAATCCGCCACTGAGTTTAAACTTGATCCCTGAGCAACAATTTTGACTTGTGTTACAAATATATTCTCAAAGCAGTTGCAAAAGATCTAAAGCATTTATATTATATAAAACAATCAGTTAAATGTTTTATATAACAGCTGTTTAAAAAATAGGGTTTGATTATTTTACTTCTATTTAATTAAATTCAGTAATTTTGTATCAGATGTATATGAATGTATTTTTCTTAAAGAATATTTTTAAATTAAGATTTAGCCATCTTACGAATGAGTAATGTGTAATAAGAAAATGAAGTACTTTACAAATCAAATTTTTAATTAAAACTGATATATTCCTAACGTTATAATTTTAAAACTAAGTTTTGTAATTAAACAATGTATTGCAATATCAACCTAGAGCTGCACTGCGAAATTAAATACTTTTAACTAGATTTTGCTAACTCAGTGAATTTTTTAACATAGTGTCTGGGCGACACTAATGTCGCCCAGTGAAAGAAAAATGTCGCCTAATAATATGAAAATCAAATCACTCTGGGCGACATTAAAAAAATCCATAATTTCTTAAAACTCTCGTCCATTTTATCATAAATTGTATATTGCAAAAAAAACCTACAAAAAAAAACATTTGAAGTAAAAAAAAATGGCCAAGTTGTAGCCAATTGTTGTTTAACAAGTATCGCACATTCGTTTCAACCCTGTGGGACTTAAACGTTTCGAGTTACCAAGGGGGATCTCTCCACAATCCCCCCCCCCCCCCTTCCTTCAGTCTGGGTACGTTCATAGTGTTGGTTCATGTGACCGTCCTGCTGATAGTGGGAAATTTATTGCTTTAAAAGATAAGGCATGGCCCTCATTAGTCGCCCTCCCCCTCCCAAACTTAGATCAAGAAGCTGGGGGCAAGGGACGATGCTTTTTTCAGAAACGGAGTGGGAGCCTATTGTAGTAAAAAAACTTCGTATTTTATTGCCGTCTTGCCTTGCTTTTTTAATTGGCTGAGTACAAAAGCAAATGGGATTTTCTGCGAAATGCGAAAGGGGATCATATCAACAATCTGTAGCTTGCGCTATGGGAAAACATCGTTAAAAGTCACTCGAAAAGCTTGGGAACATGGAAATGGTCAACCGAGGATAGGTGGTTAGTAGATCTTTATTGATGTCATTGTATAACCTTTACTTCCGAAGTAAACACCCAAAAAATTTTGCTCCAATCTTATTTTCACTTAAATCTAGCCTTTCGTCGCATGATGGGTATTTCTGTTTATAGGTACGTTTTTATGCTTTTATATATTTGTTTTATAAATGTATTTCTCTCCAATTTTGGTGCTTTAAAGTGGTATTAACTTTTGAGGATTAAGAAAGGGCAGACTGTGTGAAATATTTATTTACTCCAAATTATTGATGAAATATTAAAAAACTGAAGTAACAAATATGAAGTATTAATACGCTTTTTGAAGTATTAATATATTTTTTTTATATATTTTTTAGTTGTTAATTGTAGTTGATATAAAAATATTGCCTTGTTGTGTAGTTCCTATAATATAGTGATTTAGGGTTTTTTCCGTACTACACTAAAATATCCTATTTCATTGCAATATTTTAATTCTATAAAAATTAAACACAAGCATTTTATTTAAGATATTATTCCGCAAATAATTTATTACCATATGAATATTTTATTTTATTCCTTTATAAAATTTAAAGTATTCCTTGTCAATTAAAGGCTTTGAAATATATATGGGGATGATATGTTGTGTAACTAGGATGTGTAACTGATGATGTGTAACTGGGGCCAGATTTTTTCAAATACCAATTAATCGAAGAACTGAGCCGGTTTAAAATTTTTAACTTAGGAGACAGGTATCACGAGACCAATTATTTTGTATTTTAACTATTTTATTTGCTTAAAAAAATGGGGACAAGATTTTAACAATATCTGTATCTAGGGATATCTGTTACATTATTTTTTTAAAAAATTAAAAATGACCTAAGGTACGTAAGCTAATTCCACTTTAAATTCTTTAATGTAAAAATCAAACATACAAATGTGGTTTTCACCAATCAGGATAAATTTATTAACTTATTTGAAACGAAATATTGAAAAAAAATCAATTTATAAATTATTCATAATTAATATTTCAAAAGACTAATCCCTTAAATCTGCCATATTGTTCTTCAAAATTAAAATATATATATATATTAGGCAATTTAAATGCAATTTTATCTATCATTTACTTAAATAACTATATTTTAAAAGAAAACATTTGTTTTGGAATAAATATTGTTAGTAAGACAGTTATGTAGTATAGTACTTCATTTAAATCTGTTGCTATTGCAACATCAAAACATAGATATTATCTAAAATGTAATTTTTAGATAAAAACAAAACGTTACACTTCTCTCTCTCCCCCTTCAATCTTTTTATAAGCAATGTCGCCCAGTAAAAAAAAATCTTAGAAAATTCACTAGCTAACTGTCCACCTTTATAGCATAGCATAACGCCCTAGTGATTGAACCAAGGAATTTCAAAATAGTATCTCAATTTACATCACACGATGTCTTTATTAATGCATTTTGTGGTTATATTTGGAAACTCTGCATAATTAAGTGCAAAGAATTTAGGCAAAACATATTATTTAGCTTTAAATTTAATATATTGGTAAAATTAAATTTAAAAAATGTCATAATGTGATTTAAAGTTTTCACAGACCCCTGAACCACGCAACATCATTGCCCAAAATGATATCTTAATATCTAGCTTAATAAGTACATTTATTGATTAAAAAATTAAGCCGAGAGCGAAAAAAACCCTACTAATTCTATTCAGAAATATTTTTGACCAAATATTCTGATGAAAGACCTCACTGTTCGCTGGCAGTGGCCAGTGAAAGATTACAAATATCAAAAATGTTCATTAAAATATCAGTTTTAACTTTATATTTATAAAAAATACATATTTTCTGTCATTATACAAACCCAACTCTACAAAATATTCCTTTTGAATTGGGGATTCTCTGTAAACGTGAATTTTTAAGTCCTCTTATATTTTTTTGTTTTTATGTGCCGATTGCAATCGTAAAATTAATAATATTTAATACAATATAATTTAAATAACTCAACTTAAAAAAAAAAAAAACTAATCGAAATATGTGTTTTTACCGAGCAGTTGTGAGTAATGTAAAAATGATTAAAAACAGCTTTCATATGGGTGATGGATAGAAAAATTTTCAGTTTTTAAGTTAAAATATAATTAGTATGAAAACTTTAAAATCAAGAGCGGCATTTTAACGATTTGCATCATATGTAAAAAACACACCACACGGCCCTGGGAAAGACAGTTGGGGGGGGGGGGGCTTTTCATCAAGTTAGCGCAAGATATCGAATGAAGTAAATCTTATGGGATTTGTATACAAACAGGAAGTCTTATAGGAAAAATTTGGATGGTTGTTGTATACTTGATAATTCGACCTTCAGCAATGTGGGAGGTTATACAATGATGGGGTTCTCAGAACTAGGGGTGTTTATATAAAAAAAATAGGGTTGTGTGGTCTTAAGTAAAAAGTTATCCTTTTCGAACATTGAACTTAATTAAGTTTTTAGGGGATTAAGAGCAAATTCCAAGATGGAAAGAAATTTGGATCAGCTTTCGTTGGATTTGTAAAGTAGATGTTTTATTAATATGAACATAACCCATATTTTAAAAAAGAAAAATATTTGCATTGAAACAATTTTTGGAGATAATTTTTAAACTGCTAACACCTTAAGTAAATTAGAATTAATTTGTAAAGCTTCTAATCCACTTTTTAATTAAAATAATAAAAATTGAGTTTGAACCTTTTCAAAAACACCGTAAAACAACACTGAATTCATCTATCAAAGTTTTTAAAGGAGCTAGCATCAGTATTTTTTAAGTAATAATTTTAAGTGGAAAATGTAAAGGATAATCATGCCCTTGATAAAAATTAAAACTTGAAACTATTGCTAGTTATAGTTTTTAACTATAACAGTATTTTTAAAAGTATATTACCTTATTGTACAGCGCTTGGAAGAAAATCTTTAAGGCAATTAATTTTTTACAGCAAACAAATCAATCTTACAACTCGAGGATGTATATGGCCACAGAATTTATGAACTAAAACCAATGTTACCGAAAGGAAAGCTTCCAAGTCGCCAAGATGTCAAGTTTTTTTTTACAATTCCGCCCTGTCAAAAAAGGTTTAAAACCTTCCGGACACCCCTTTTCAATTTAGATGTGACGAAACTCCACCAATTACCAATCGTCAGTCTCGGAAGTCAGTCGCATTTCCTTGACCGCGGTTCAAATTGGAAATCCAGTGACAGTAGCTTCCGATAAGGAATTGATGGAAAGCCTTTGTAGCCGCCTCCAACTTGATTCCTAAAGCACCAAAGGTCAACTCCACTGACTCCATCAGTCTTTGGCAAAAATGAAAGGCGCGTTTTCAAAAAAGAACTGTTCCTGGTTCAAGTACTTCGAGGGTTAACTGTTTGTATTTACGACAAGGCTATTTAGATGAGGAATCTACTGCATCAACAGTTAGCATATTTCGATAGACTAATACAGTTAAACTCCAATTATCCGAGGCGGTGCTGATTATCCGAATATCAGAGAAAGTTCCACCTGGCCTACCTGTTGATGTTCGTCTTTATTGGATGGCATGCCTAGATGATTTTTTTTGTACCAACCAAAATTACTATTCATAACATCCAACAAACGAACTGTAGCAAATAGGCGGTTTTGAAGTATATAAAGTTTTTTTAACTACTTTTATTTTATATTTACTGTTTTTATGTTAATTATCTTTTGTATATATAGTGCAGTAACCTTTTTACATAAATCATTCATCAGCTTCTAGCAGAAACCCACATTCCAACATAAGTTAAATTAAAAACTATTACAGCAGTCCAACTCAAACTGCCGCACGATTCTTTATAATTTGGATGGCAACGACCGAAACTAGAATTACATGATTTCACAGTCCAACAATACATTACCGTAATTGATTAAAATATACATTTTCTCCTATTAACTCCAATTATCTTAATTTCTGATTGTTCGAATGTGGTTAGGTCCCAATTTCTACAGATGATTATACCGTACCTTTTAAAATATACAAATGTCCCATGAGTATCCCAAAGCAACTACGGCTTTCCAAAGCGTAGTCGAGCTTCGGTTAAAAAAATTACGTTTGCTAAGAGCTACTGAGTTCTCGTCTGGTCTCTTTCGATCGTCGTTCATTCAGCTATCCGCGATCATTATTTGTCTTTCTTTCAACCTATCCAGGATTTAAATGTCAAAACATCTTAATATCATCTGTATATTTGATATACATTCATATCATATGCATATTTATATATATATATATAACAATGAAATCAATCATTTATTTTTAAATGCGTTTTTCTCAAAATATTTTTTCAAATTTGCTGCGCAGTTGTAACTAGATTACATAATCTCATCAATTATAGGATGGATGGACATTTAGGTTTTGTGGCGCAAAGGCATAAAATACATTTCAATTACATTTTCTGTTTTTTTGCTTTATGCAATGACCTACCAGTTTTTCGATTGTATGAAATACATAATTTTGGTCTGCCAAAAAAAAAAAAAAAAGATTTGAGCAAAAAAAAATTATTTTATCGGTCATTTTCTTAAACTCCATTTTTCCTCTCAATCCTAGATCATTGTGTTAGCAATACCATCGATTTACATAATTTTCCCCTTTTGTAATTAAACTACTGTGAAGGCCGCAATCACTGCAGCAGTAGATGAACTGTTTTTAGGGACCTGGGAGATGGCGAATAACTCGCTGAAAATTAATATTTTTGTTTAAAAAAATTATATTACGATTCATTAGTTATGCACAAATATGTCCTCAAAAATTGAAAACATTTTAAGCAGTTTTTTAAAAAAATCCAAAAATCAATTTTTGGGGGGCTGTCACACTAGGTGTGCCCCTCAACTCTGTCTGAGGTTGCTTTTCGGCACAAGAGCCAGGATTTTCTCGATTTGCAAGATCAGATGAGGAACACAGAATATTTTACTCCGCATCCCCAGTGGTAGGGTGTAAAATCTCACTTCACTCGCAATGACACCAATTTTCTTTGCTAGAAAATGATGGTGCCTTCCTTAGTATCCCCTGGAGGGGTGTTATTGCCTAAGAAACAACCAGTAAATAAGAACTCGCATATCTGGTGTTCTTGGGAAAACAGACTTGTACTCTTAATTAGATATTGTTTATCCAAAAAGTACTTCTCAAACAAAAATATTAGCACCAGATAGTAGCAAGCAAAATATCTTTAAACCCTCTTACGATTTCATTTCGACATTACGATAGGGGAAACGCGGTCATATGATATCACGTGCTGCAATAAGGCAATGTCAAAAACAAAATGCCAAAATATCTGGGGGTTTTATAGGACTTATAATAAGGGATGGGTCTCTGAGAAAGTTCACACAAATCCTCACATCTGCTAAAGACAAGCCCCGAGTTCTACTTAAAAAACTTCTATATGAAGCTCCTTTAGTACCTTTCAGACAGAAACACGATCCAATCGTAAAGGGAGCCCTGTGGGTCGAGAAATCAGACTTTCATTCAAAGAATGAGTTCTGACTTAATAAGACATTATCGCTATTGTCTAATGATCCATCGGGGCGGAAGATGGTAGGAAAACGTGGTTGGGTTATCTTTAATCGAAATAATCTAGCCACGGGATATTTTGTAATTGCAGTAAGAAAAGAAAGAAATTATTAGTTTTAGACTTACATTTCTGTTAATTTGTCCAAATTGATAAGTACAAGTAAGGGAAATCGCAGTTATTGTCATTTGTTAAAGGACAAAAAAATGACTAATTCCCTGCTCAGTTAGGATATGACATCTTCCTTCTATAATTGACATTTCTATCTACATTTCATAATGTTTTTATAGTTCATTCAAGATCAGGTAAGAGCCGGAATAAACAAAACCACGTGATATTGAGCGATTTAAATAGTCGATAGTGTCACTGGCCAGCTTAACACTATAAATACAAAGTTATGAGGAATGAATATCTTCCATGTGTGTGGTTTGTAAATTGACGTTAATAAATCGTACAATTTTGAGAACAAAATATGTGGCTGTATTATAAGAATTAAGAAAAATCTACACTACGAGGCTTAATTTTTTTTAAAAAAAATCTGATCAAACAATTGAATCTACAGATCGAGTAATACGTTTATTAAAATTTTTACGTGTGTGGTGGTAAAAATTAGGAAAATTAAAATTATTTTAACCTTTAAAAAAGGTGACTTATCTAGATGGATGTGTTAAAAAAAAGCAAGAAATCAAAAATTCAAAATTGTATCCTACACAGATACCACAAAAATATAGACGTGTTAATTCTAAATATCGCATGCGAAAACATTCCCTGATCTTAATACTTTACACAGCTGGTCGTCCCTCCTTTACCACCAAATTTCATTAAAAGCTTTCTATGAGTCTCCGAACACGTGTTTCGTGACAGACATTCAATAAAACAAGGTTGATGAAGATAAAATTAAGGGAACGTCTGGGCGAAACCTTACGCACAGATAGACAGTAAAGATGATCCACCCACGTAATAGACGGACGTTCTTTGTACTGCAGTCACGAAACGGTTTACTGCAAAGATAATTCGTTGATAGTTCATTTCATTCAACTCTTTTATAAGAAATTTGCATTGAACAAGAGATAATAGAACAATAAAATATGAATTGATTGAGAAAAAATAAACATTTAAGAACTATTATAGTATATTTTTATATATCATCTCTGAAGATAGAAAACGGAGTTTTAATCATCTAAAACATTGTCCAATTTTATCTCAAAATTTGTTTGAAAAGGTTATTAGTTCATTCTTTCAGTTTTAATGGTTAATCACCAAACCTATTCACCATATGGGTCATTCTCAAAAAATATTTACAAATGGTGTCCCTCATGTTCGATTGCATGAGGTTTCTTTTTAAAAAATTTTGCTATTAAATTTCCGCTTGAACAGCATAAAGGACTTAAATTATTAATCCATCATTTTAAAAATCAGAAATGAAGCAAGTTTAAAAAAATTATTTAAAAAATTATTTTTGGTAAATTGTACCCGTTCCAAAATGATTTTTAAAAAAATTAAAAACAGATGACAAAAAAAAATTTTTTAAAAAAAAGAGGATAATCATAACTTCAAATAAATTTTCAGTAATTATTGAGGAGTATAATGACAGAGCGGTGATCTAGAGGAACCATCTGCGTCGACGTAATTCGTTAACTGTTTTCGATGTTTGTAGGTTTGATTAGTGCTCTTTAGTTAACACTGTGGAATAACGACTTTAAAAACACCTTATAAAATATTTGGACAAACATAAATTTCAAGCATCAAGTATTTTTTTAGTATGAAATCTTCCCTATTCCGGATAAAATAAGTAATTTTTTTGAGAATGAAATCCTCCACTATTCGGATAAAATTTGTTGAAGAATTACCAATGTATCGAATACTTCGGTACTATTCGATACATTGGTAATTCTTCAACAAATTTTATCCGAAAGGCTACTTCATTCAAATAAAACTCACCTGATTTTTATCAAATAAAAAGCAAATATAAAATATTTTCAATTGTGTGCTTTAACTATAACTTAAACCACGTCAAATGAATTAATACATGAAACACCAATTATAGCTGCTGTCGACAGACGATTCTGTAGAAATGAATCAACCAATCCAGATGCATTGTCATTAAAAGTTGTTCAAAGCAAGGAATCGGGAGCGCAACTGTTTAAATTGAGGCAAACTGATACACTAAACATGATAAGTGTACTTATATTGTCCCATTTAGCAATAGCAAAAAAGTATTTAAAAAAACTAATTTAAAAATTTGAAAGCTCCAATTGTACAATTTTTGAGAAAGTTGTCATTTTTTTTAGACCCATATCACAACTCTAAACGCATTTTATTTTACGTATTTTCATTAACTTTTTACGAAAATTCAAGTAATATTTATCATTTTTTATATTAATTTGCAGTTCAAAATATTTAGTAAAATTGATGCTTTAAAAATAGAAACGAAATATTGCAGATTTTTTTTATTCTTTGTTAGAGATACTTAGTATACTATGTACCTTTCTTAATACAAATACATTAAACCATCGAAAGAACTCCATTGTGACGTATACTACGACGTATACGACATTATTAAAAACTGATTTATTTAAAAAAAATTCCTTCAAGTTTTACTTTCATTTTAAACATAGTTACTCGTGCGTTTGACGAAGTGGCAACAATGGAAATATTGAATAAAAAATTGATTTTTTTTTTGCTATTTAAATAACAAAAAAAATTCAATACCGAACAATATGAACTCGTATTTTGTAGCTATTTTTTTATTCAACTAAAAAAAATTAGGTAAAAAGAAAGTAAGTAAATTAATCAGAACAATCATCTATATTATTTGACTTATTGGGTTTCTGAAAAAAGCCCAACAATTATTGCCGTCTTCTCGTAGCATTTCGACAAAGTCGGGTTTTTAGTATTTTTCCCCGAAACACTATTTTTGGTTGCTTCCCATAGCTGTGCAAACCTCTAGTTCAACTTTTTTTCACAGAATGTGTGTTCACACAGAATTAATTGATTAACACCCAAAACTAAATTTGGATAAAATTGTGACTTATGGGGATATTGAAATTTTTTTATAAATTTGGGATATATAGCGTTACCCGATTTTTTGCTTCAATATGACGCATGGAACTTATTAGTGAGACTTGTGGTTCGTTTAGTGAAATCGGTCGACGGACAGTCTTACGGATGGACAGACGGGCAGACAAACCTTTATAAAAGCTTCCATTTTTTCCTTATAAACGTATTGTAGAAGTTACAATCTGATGATGGTACTAAGAAAAGTATGTTAAAAACAAATTCGGCTGTTTCAGGCAAATTTTAAGTATCACTTATTCATGAGTAAAAGGTTATATTTGGAAAAAAATTAAGTTTTCTAAAGATGCCCATGAGGCGGTACCCATGTCCAATGGTAGTTCTCCAATGGTAGTACTCATACACGAGTACTACCATTAAATTCAAATTGAAATTCTTTATTCATCATTATCCAAATCACAACCTTTCGCAACCGTATACTTGAAAGTATTCGATTGAAATTATAAGAGTTTAGCATACGATATTATAGTTTGAGCAACATTTTAACTAAATTGCACATTACTTTGGAATATCAAACGAACCCTTATCCCATCCTCATTTTATTTTGAATCTCTTTAAATATTAATTCCTTATTGATTAGACATGTCCGCATGTTTACTGCTAAATGACTTCAGCTCAAAATCAGCCTTAACGTTTCCAATTCAGACGTTATCCCCCTATCTATTCTTAAACCACACCCAAAAACACATTCGATAAGTGGCCATCATACATAATGATCAGTTTCCCAAGAGGAAATATCAGCCTACGAAACGTATTGTCTTGATTTGACAACGTCGCAAGTTACAATCTTTGATTTAACTTTTTTGCAAAAAATAAGCTATGAAGTTTCTAAATACGTTGCAGATTTTTAAGTTTTTGTTATCGAACGATCACTAGTGATCATATAATTTAAGGTTGCATCATAGGTTATGAGACGAAAACTTATTTGATGAAAAAAAAATTAATCGTCTAGAATACCAAAAAAAACAACCATAAATCTGTTTTAGAAACTGTTGGCGTTGGTAGTATGTCTCAGCTGTCATGTGTTGTATTTCTTTGTCAAACTGACTGAGTAAAATGTCAATTCGCTGACACTGATCAGTCGCAAGCATTGATCGCAAGGCCTCAATACCCTTTGCACATAAACTTCAATGTCCAGGTATTTATGTGTTGGAAACACTTTTTTAGAAATTCAGTCTAAATTTAGATGGTTAATTAAGTGCTTTCACGCAATTGGACCGAAGCTTGCTTCTTAGTACAACTTCCAAATGGTAGAGATTAAAAAAAAAAATTCAGTTCTTGTCACAAAAGGAAACATTTTTTTAGAAATTTTTAATTCAAAAGATTTCTTTTGCAGTAGACCGTAATCATTATTAGCAAGGGTACGTTTTTAATATTTTACACTATAGGAATTATGATTTATTTTTTGTAAGACAGTAATATTAAAAAAATGTATTCATCAAAGTCTTAAATTTGGTTATTTAGAAAGCTAGTTACAAGTTTTTGCAGGGAATGTATATATTCATCTTTACCGAGCTACATTACTTTTTCACTTTTGAAGTACCAAAATATCTAGACAATTTAGTCGTTATGATATCCAAGTTTACACGAACGTTCTAGTGTCCATCTAGTTTAAAAATATTTATACAGCTATTTATGTCTTCCACAATCATTCTTCTTTAGGCTATTTGGACAAAAAGCGAGCTAAAATTAAAATGTATTGTTTTGAAAAAAAATTAAAAAATCCAGTACTTGAACCCAAATTAACTTTAATCATTTATTGCGCGCATAACAATCGGAAACAAATATGGATTGATATCGAACCAGAACCGTGCGATCGCTTTTATAACAAATCAAAGAGCAATCTCCCTCTAATAATGATATTATAACAACAAAAGCAAACATCCCTCGAACGCTCGGGTATTTCCGAAACTATCTGCTGGTCATTGCCCTTGATTTAAGTCATGGGTGGGGCAGAGTCAGACTTCACGCCTTGAATCTTAAACAGTCTTGCTAAGTCTAGCCTACAGACACTTGCTACAAGGCATCGCTTGCAGAAAGTTGAAACCTTCACTATCCAGCTTCTGTTAAAGCACATTATAATAAGCATTGACTCACGCGAAAACCTTTTCTATCCGTTTTGTGTCCAATTCATATTTTTTTTCCTTGCGTAGTCTATCCGTAAAGCATCGTATTATTTTGATGATTATATCACTATATGATTAGCCCAATACCATCCTAGTTTCATGTTATGTAATGCTACTTTTCTCTTCTGCCCCCTTGCTGTTTCTCTTCTGCCCCCCATCCCCAAAAATTAAACATCGCGGAGTTTTACAATCTAAATTATCGACGTAATAAAACGACAAATAATTGACCGAGAGGCGGTAACAATTATTCGAAAATAAAATTCGAAATAAATTAACATTATTAGTGGAGTACGCATGATATATCTATTCATATTTTTGGTAAATACGTACATGAACTTTTTTTCTATTTCCCACAGTTTTAGAACAATACGATTTAGTTTTTTTTACTAAAATTCAGCAAAACTTTTAGTGAACTCATAAAAATTAAATGCATAAATAAAATCAATGCCAGAATTTCCCCCACCCAGCAAAGGTACGGCTAGTATTGTATCAGTTTATACTTCCGAAAATTAATTTTTAAATATGGATTTTCGTAAACAAAGGTTTCGGATCAACTTTTATACTATAACTATAAGTTTCAGAACCCTAAAACCTTAAAAGTATCAGAAAAGCAAATTCAACCTCCAAATATTTACTGCCTTCGACAATTAAAAACTCCCTATTATATTAACTCTTCTCTAGTTCCAATAAATTGATCAGCGTTTCCATAAAGTTAGTTTAGGAGCTATGAATATTGGCGATGCAATAAATAACTAATCAACAAACAATCAAGAATGAGTACAATAATAACTTATTGTTACTTATGCTTATCGATAAAAAACAAAAGTTACAATATTGATTGAAATGTTTTAAACATATTGAGACTAACACATTATATTTAACTTGTGAATTTTATTTGTGTGGTTTTTTTTCCATTATAAAACTTTTATTTTTTATATAAATACATTAAAATTAGCCATTTTTAAATTTCTCAACCGATTATGATTTTAAATTTAAAGATATTAATTCTATCAATTTGTTTTTGAAGATTTTCATGAAAAGTTAACAGCTATCAAAAACATTTTTTAAAGTAATAATTTTTAAAAAAAGCTAGACAACATAAAATACATAATTGTATTCCTACTGCACCTGATCATTTAAACATATTAACACTAAAGAAAAACTTTACAAAAAGTACATGAATGTCTAGAAGATTTATGTTATTATCTATGAATGGATGTTATCTAAAAAATTATGATTTATGTTATTATCTATATATGAATGTCTAGGAGATTTATGTTATGCTGCTCATAAATCAAAAGCAAAACTTTTTTTAATAAAATTTGAAAGCTAAAAAATTATTTTAACTTAAAATCTTTTAATGAGTGTGCTACCAGTAAATCGCAGTTGAATTTTATGTGTGCATATAGCGAGAAACAGAAAGAAGAATTTTCATGACCATGAAATGACGAACATTTACAATATCTATCCTGACCTATCAAAAAATTCAATTATTGTTCCTGTGTTTAAGCAGGAACACCCAAATAATTAAAACATTTCGATGCTACCAATTTCATTTAAAGTTTTTGAGAAAGTTATCTGAACAAAAAAAACTTCTTAAACAGTATAAACTACTTTTTAAAAAAAAATAGTTTGGTTTTCTAACTAGTTCAAGCACAAAATCTGGCTTGCTTAATTTCAACTATTTTGTATACAATAGTATTACTGATAACAAGATTACGATTGAATTTTTTGGGGAAATTGCAAAAGCTTTTTATACTGTAGATCATGATCTTTTATTGTTAAAATTATAGTCAAATGATTTTAGTGAACATTTCTTCGAGTTTATTTAAGTCATGTTTTTCAAATCGTTTTCAATATGAGAGTAAATGGCGCTTGAGGGGGTAGGATCCCTATTTAAAAAAAAGTTTTTCCGGGATCTCAGTTGGGCTCGTATTTTTATAAACGATTTCTGCGATTTGGATATAAATAAGAAAATTATTACCTTCGCAGACGATCCTTTTTGTTACTATATTCATATGAAATTATACAGTTACGAAATACATATACGAAAATCGAAACAGTTTATTCTAGATATATTAATATCTTTAAATTGGTTGCTAAATAATTATTTAAGAATTAGTGTTACTAAAACCAAACATACGCTTTTCAGCCTGCAAAATAACATAAATACAACTTTCAATTTAAAATATTACAGTACGTCCAGATTTGCTTTCATGTTATGTTAATAATCTGGATAAGGTAAATGCCATTGAGTATCTAAAGGTTTTATAGCGAATAACCTAAAATAAAAATCGCATGCCAATTACATAGGGGGCGTTCATAAATTACATGACTTCTTTAGGGGGGGGGGGATGGGGTTGAACCGAATCATAAAAACTCATGGAGGGAGGAGGGGTGTCACGTCAAATAAACGTAATTTAACCCTGGAAATAAAAAATGTAGTTAAATTCCAGGACTTAATTTGAAAAAATCTTACGTGATACCATTTATCGCGTCTCTTCAGTATGTCCAAATCCAGTTGGTTTTTAAAAATGTCACGTGATATTCCTGAAGAGGAGAGGGGGGTCCAGCCAAATATCACGAAAAATCGCCAGGGAAGAGGGTGTTTAAAGAAATCATCAAAATCACATCACGTGATTAATGGAAGCTCTTCAATATAGATATCAAATAAATTATTTTTATCATGTAGAAAAAAGGCCTTACCTCGAATTGATGCAAAAAAAACAGGCAAAAACTCTGAAAGTCCAAGATGGGAACTTAAACAAAATAAAATGAACCCCAGATTTTCAGAATTAATAAATTTGAAACTTGTATTGAAGTGGACTCGTATCGAAACTCATATTTTCGAACTCTCGTCACTTTAAAACTATTTCATAATTTCGATCCCTTATCGAAGCTGATATCCTTATGAAAAAAAAAATTAATCGAATTCTGTAAGACAAAATGATTACTTCGCTGAAGTTAATGTGGTGAAATCATCTGTCCAAAGAGAAATTGGCTCAGGGTTAAACTCAAAAGTTGACTGACCGCTTCTACACGACAAAGATTTCATCACTTAATATTCTTTTAATTATATTCCCAGGGTTAAAATTGAATCCAAACTTTGCATACAGAAGAAACCCCCTCAATATTTCAACTGCAATTATTATCGAAATAATTAGATTCTTATATCTTGTCTACACTTCGCTCGTTTAATGTATTGCTATGAAATAAATCACCGATATTGTCTTAGCTACGCTCATTTGAAATTCAATTATTTCTTGCTGTTTATGCACAGAACCAACATTAAAACCTTAGTATTTTTAGCTCGTGTTTTCTTCTAAAAACAAGTCTTATAAATGAGACGCTTGTTCTGCTTGAATCTCTTAACAGTTCAAGTCACGCTTCGTCCAAATAATTCATTTATATAACAAAGATATATAAACATATGGAAATAAATTGTTTAAAAACGTACTTCTTCGTTTAATTTATGTAAGCAGTTCGCTTCAGCTAAACCACTTTCTTATATAAAGTTATTTAAATAAATTTATGTTTCTTTTAAGACTTAATATTATTAACTCATTAACAATTATCCTTTAACAATTTATACAAAACAAAGTTACATGAAAATGAATTTTAATAAACATTAACGTTTTTATACGGAAATGAAGGTGTTAATGGCGTTCACAAACTCGTCGTTAATAGATCAAAGATAATATCTGTAGTAGTTTTACTTGACTTTTCTTACTAATAGACAATTGGCGGGCTCAGAATAAAAGGGAACCAAGTCCATAAAATGCTTCTTTGTGCTACAGACGTATAAATTTGAAGCCACTAGGCGAAAACGAATGAAAAAATAATTGATGTTTCCCAGCGCATATTATCTGAACTAGGATTTTTTCATTGCACTGAAATTCTACATAGATAGGGTAGACTGACCAGTGAATGAACGGGCCCCAGTGAATGAACTGTTATTAAATACATTTAATAAGGATTAAAAATCATTCCACTGGATGGATTGGCAACACTGACTTCCTCCCATCTCGTAAGAAGCTATCTGACATCTGATTGGTTGTAATTGGTCATTAATTAAAATCCAACATGTTTATTGACTGGACATTTGTGCTTATTCACTGGTAAAAGAACTGTTCATTCACTTGGATTTTGTACCACTTTTTATTTGGACCCCCAAAAGACCCAAAGCAATGCAATATAAAGTCACCTCCTTTTTTGTGGAATTTACATGCAATGACAGATGTGTTCACATTGTCATTAACCAGAAGCTATATTTTAAAATGTATGAATTTTCTTAAAACAAATTGTGCTTAAGTGTTGATTTACTGGTTAGCACCGGAATTGCATGTTCTAGGGTAGACTAACTCGAAAATGATAAGTGGAATTGGTTCACTTTTATTCTGTGAATCCAATTATCAAAAATGATTTTTTTATTAGTCAATTTTTGAAATCTATTCTTTCATAGGAGTGCTGTAAGGGATAATGGATTGGTGTAATAACATTGCTTTATTTAAAGTATTAAATGTAACAATTTATAATTTAAGGGCATTGTACTGCTCCATGAACTCAACTACTTTTAATATTCTAAAAAAGTTTAGTTCAATGTATAAAACTTTAAGTAATAGCATTACATTTAAAATAAATAAATGCTATTTCATAAAGAAAAGTTTCAAAAGACCTTATTAAAACCTCCTTGATAATATTCTAAAAATGACAAGCTATTGGAAAATCTAATTTTGATTGTATATTAAAACGCGACTTAGCTTGTAAATTTTAGATTGTAAAATTGTCTAGTTTTTCCGAAGAAAAACTCAATTCTAGATGATTATATACAAGGTTATTATTGAAATATTATTCAAATCAACAATATTTTTCATATTATAAACATTGAGAAAACGTATTCTAAAATTAAAGTTCTTATTTTTCTAAAGAATACTATATCGTGCATCAAGTACTAATTATTTTTATATAAATAACTGCCTAACATTTTTTTAGAAAAATTATATTATTGATAAATGCAATAACTAAAATATTGCACGTTAATAACCCGGCAATTTTTATGTGTGTTTTTTTAAAGTTTTGGCTTACGTTTATTAGCGTGGGATGCATATTTTTACCCACACGAGCGAAACATAAAAATTTCAGGTTATTCTAATTTGCTGAGACAAAAATTAAAAAATTCGTCTAATTTTAATATAAATACGAGTTATAAAAATTTCGGAAATGTTTGAAAATTTTTGAATTGTTTTACATCCGTTAAAGTTCCGACGATTTTAAATTTTCAAAATTAACATTCAAGTTCTTTCTGTGATTCATTCACTTCATTAATAACCTAGTATGATTAATTAAGCTATGGTTTAGTCATCCGGCAGTTTAATAGGAAACTTTTGTTTAACATTTGTTTAAAATTTGATTAGATACTTTATTTTCAACAAGCTATTTCAGATTGCCCAGAAATGTTTTAATCAGATGCTAACTAGCATTTCAAATCAAAATTTTATATTTATTTATGCAATAAAATTAAATTTAAAATATTGAATTTATTTTCAAGGCAAAAAGCCAGCGTGAAGTCTAAAACTGCAGGCTCAACGAGTTATAAGATAAGGGGTCAATTCTGAGTCATCTTGAAATGACCCGTGTCACCTTCAAGCGAATAGGAAATGTAAATCTGGCAAACATTTTAGTTGAACGGCTCTATATATCAATGATAAGTTGCAATCAACATTCTCAAAGAGTTCAATTTCAGTGTCAACATTTTTATATAAAAATTACAAACTTCGGTACGTGTTTGTAAGAAGAAAACTTAAGATAAACAAAATGTTTGTATCCGTAAACCTTGAGCTATTCGAATTTAACTTTTTTTATTCGAAATAAATATAACGTTATTTAACATTTCGTCAAATGAACGCAATGCAACGGAAAAAAAATTCCCCGGAGGAAAGATACTTTGACGCAGATGTCAGATGGCAATAGGAAGTAATCGAAGAAAATATGTCTACCATTTCTCTTGTCTAAATAGGTAATTGCCAAAAATAAACCTTTTATTTTCAAAAAATTTACGTTTATGCAAGAAAGGCGATCTTTTTATCGCGAAAATTGTTTGTGAATGACGCTATTAAATATTTTTCTTTAACTTTCCATTGTTCTTTTGGTAATTGTAGAGTTCGCAAAATTTCGTAGGCTTGATATCAAAGTTTGTTTTTAGTTCCTTATTTCTAAGAAGTTTATGAACCTCTAAAATAAAAACATGAATATTTTTTTAATATTGTGTTTCATAAGAGACTGTATTAACGACAAACACATTACAAAAGGATAGATTTCACCTCTAGATGTTAGGTTAGGTTTGAATTATCGTCGCACTAGAGCTACACGAGGGCTATTTGCGACGGGTGTCGTATTTTAGAACCACAGTCAGGTGACGAGCAAACACCTGAATAGGCATCCAACGCAACCGTTAAAGGCAACATCGTACGCAGCGTTAGGACTTTGAGGGATATTTAAAGTGCACTCCCTTACACGGGGTATTATACGTCGGACACTTGGCTGCACGGGCCGTTTATGGGTCGGCAGCTATTTTGGCGATGCCCGGGCCCGAACCTGGGACCTTCCGCATGCTAAGCAAGTGCTTAACCGACTGGGTCCCTAAAGCCCTCACCTCTAGATGTAAGCGCACACTAAAATTTAACCGTGGTTTGGTTTTAACAGGGCTAATTTTTAACATAATCTGCAATATCACAGATTTATTATTTGATTGATGCATAATTTATAAGCATCATCGATAAGCTTTGTATATCAATGATAATAAGCTGTAATCCACAATTTTCAGAGAATTCAATCAATTCAGCGTATGACTCGGGTGTTGGTTGAAATCTAAATTACTGATGACAGTTTTCAATTAATGGCCTTTCTTCAATTACTTTCGGTAAACCTCTATAATCTATAGTAACACCACCTTTTAAGATGCAATGCAACTAATGAAAAGTTTATAAGTGACTTACCATATAGCAGTTTACCTAGCATACCTTTAATGCAGTTCTTACAATTTACCGGATCTATAAAGTAGTGGCCAGGTTGATCATCATCCATCTTGAAGTGCCGGATTTTGCATTGACTCATCTTGGTAAACATCCCGGTTTCTGACATGGACATCTTTGAGTAGTCTTGAGTGTCAGCAATCTAAGAAAGTTATATTAAATTATAAGCACATAAAGTACTTATCGTCAAGGTCTAATTCACTATACAGCAGAAACTCATTGAACTTCGTTAAGTGAACACGGTCGTTAACAAGTGAACATGGTCGTTAATAACACTCAAATATGTAATTGAAAAATTAATTAAAATGATTGTAAAACTTGTTATCCAACACTTCATTGCTTAAAAGTTTCTTTAAGCGATCCTAATCGAATGAATGCAAGTGCCGCAGTTAATATTATTGAGTAGATTAATGCAATTATTAGTTAATTAAAATTTCAATAATTAAATTATTTTTTCATTTCGATTTTGAAATTACCTTTTCTTTTACTAAAAAGTACATTTTTTTTAATTTATTCAGTAAATAAAATATACTTTCAATGAACCAAACCAAACCAATTTAAATAATTTTTTATCTCTGCAATTCAATGATCGAAAGTTAAACCAACTCTACTTTTTATTCTTTTGTCATTACACTTGTAAAATAAAGCGTTACCAACTTCATTTGGAAAAAAAATCTCAAGGTGGAAATTTACAACGTAGAAATAAAACAAATCGTAAAAAACAAATTTAAAAACTGAATTAAATGGTTTTGATTTAAAAATGACTCATCTTACTAAGTCAAAGTAAACTGTGCTTGCAATTAACCTATATAATAACTTCCGCATTTTTCAAGGTATTAATTTAATGGTGAATTAAGTTAGAGAGAAATAAGTTTGATTAATAAAATAACTACAGCATTCATTAGAAAATAACTACAGCCTTCATTAGAAAATAAGTATTAGGTAAAGCATCTTAATAACCGATTAAAATATATAAAATATATTTACTTTAGAAAAGCTGACATTTTATTATGATTCATTTTAATTGAAACAACTTCCATTTGGGTTTGCAATTACTTTTAAATTATCTTTCGACTAAGTATAATTTTTTTTAAGTCCTGTTCCAGAAGTTTACAATTTTATAGCCTCGGCCCATCACGTATATTAAAATAGTCAAATTCGTGGAAACAAAAAATCACAAAGTTTGAAAATAGTCTTCAACGACTGTAGCATTGAATACATTTCATGCAAAAACTTATTCTTAATAGTAACAAAATAATGAAAACATAGCTTAGAGCCCGAACGCTGAACTTAATCAACGATGATTAAAAAAAAAATTAAAAAAAACTGTCTTTTTTTGGAATCTAGGGATTGGTAGGAACTCGGGTTTCTGATTCGGGGCAGTATTTTTAATGCAATCAATCCTGAGACAAATACAACCTAACAATCCTTTGGGTTAATTTTCATGCAAGCTAAATAGCATTTTAATAGGATAAGGGTATTATTTAATACATTATAAAGACACATATTTAAAACTATTTCAAATTGTTAACAAATAACAGAGAGGAAATACGGCACCTTAATGTTTTACTTCAAAAAACAAAACTTCTTTTGGATGGTCTTCGTATGAAAAATAAAATGTTTTTTATATTTAAGTACAAGCGCAGAGTTATGTAAAAATAATTAAGTATTAAAATTAATAAAAGTTATTTACCATTTCTCTTTTGATGTTGGTGGGAGTTTCTCAAATTTTGCTCCACCGAAAGCGTGGCTCCTAACCTCAATATTTTTGAAAAATCATCATTTTAGGTGAAAGTTAAGAATTTCGTGTGGAGCGTAGGTTCCAATTATTATACCCTCACTTGGTTGCTTTGAACCCTTGTACTAAATCTATATCCTAAGCTGCCAGTGAGAAAACGAAAACCGTGCCACTAAAGTCAATGCAGAAATAAGTGTAACCTGATATTGATATGAGTTTTCTATTTCGAAAAGGACATAATTGCTTGGGGGTCGTCCATAAATTACATGATGTGTTTATGGGGGAGAGCTGAGCCGAATATCACCAAATCTCACATGAGGGAAAGGGGGTATCGTCATATAAAAACGCATTTTCCCCCACAAATATTTGCATAAAATTGAAAGAAAATATAGTTAAATTCTAGTAAATCACGTTTCTCGACTTAAAATCGGTAATATCTAACATAATAATATCTAACTAGGTATTTTTTAAGGTGAAGACATTTTTAAAGATGAAGTATTTTTAAAGAGAAGATTTTTAAAGATGGCAACGTATTTTAGGCATCCGTCAATCATAGTGGAAATATTGCAAATCATTACACACTTTTATTAATCGACGGATCATATACGCATTTACATGGCCCTTGAAGCATCAGCAATTTATTATTTAACAGGAAATTTTTTAATTGCCAAAATAAGTTCATTATGGTTCTAAGAAAAATTTTGAAAAGGGGGACTTCTATAAATTACGTGAGGCTGTCATAACGATTTTTTACCCCCACTTCCTTGGTGAGATTTCGTAAGATTTAGCTCGCCTCTCCCCAAATCTAGCATGAGTACAGTAAAGAGTACGATTCATTTAGAAGAAAAAATTGACTAACTTTTTTATTGAGGAATAGTTACAACTAGTTTTTTTCAGATTGAATAGATCGCATCCTAGAATTACAGTAATAAAGTTAAATTAACGCAGTAGTAACGATAAAATACCGAAACAGAAATTACAAAATTAATTAAAAGAATATTCATTCCATCATGACGCGTTCAGTCTCAAGAGTATATTGGAACCAACATAGCCATAGAAATTAAAGTTTTTTTAAGATGTCCATTCAGCTACTAATCGACGAGCCTCTCACCGAGAAGATTCTTGGCTCTATTCCTGTCCTTGTCATACTATAAACGTATTCATGAGCTGTCGACCTCGTCACCTGACCAAGGTTCAAAATTACGACGCGTAATTGGCTGTGTTTAGGCTCCTTACGGAAGGAAATAGACAGCCGGAAACGATAAAATTATCTACCTACCTTACCTTAAAAAAAGAAGGTATACATTTTCAGTCACACTACATAATTTATAATCCCTCAACAAATGCAAAGTAAATCCATATATATGTACAGGAAAGGAAAACTTTACTTCACCAAAACATCACTTTTTAAAATAAGGTATACTTAATCATCAGTTTCTTAAAATGCAAATTTTTCGTGACTGAAACTAAACGTTTCAAATGAAGACCTCACCTCTTTTACGGCTCTAAGTGTTGTTGTTAATTTAAAGATTGCCTTAAGGCGAAGGCGGAGGATAGTTAGTTACTTCTTTGTTTCAAAGGAGTGGTGCTATTTTTAAACGTTTCTTAATATTCATCATGTGTTACATATTTGTGTATGTTAAGAAGTCAGTATGGAAGACTTTTACCATATCTGGGTTTGAACTTGGTAAACAACGTTTTAGGAATATTAGAGTATAGACGATAAGATTAGCGAGGAATTATATTAATATGCATGTTTTCCTATATCCTCGTCTTATTTTTGTGTAAATTAAAGCCTCTGTAAAAAAATTAAGTTGAATTTAAATTGTTGGCGAATTTGTGTCTCATTTTACTTTCATATAAATGTTTATGTTTTTCATTTAAATGTTCATGTTTTCATTTAAATATTTATGTTTTTCATTTAAACGTTTATGTTTTTCATTTCGATGTTTTGTTTTTTATTAAAATTTTATTTCAAGATTGCAAGAGTGCACATTCAGAAAAGGGGTTAGTTTAGTTTGAATTATAGTTGCACTAGAGCTACACGAGGGCAGTTAGTGACGGGCATCTTAATTTAGAAGCCGACACCCATAATATGGTTTAATTTTATTTATATTTGTTAGTTCAGCCCGAGAACCTCAGTATTTTCTTACCGTTAAAACTTTTAATTTAAATACTCCAGAGTGGAAATTTTTTTTTCAGTTAAATAAGCCATATGCCATACGTATTTTTCAAGTTTGAGGATTAAAAAGGTTAATGTCGATTGTCATGAGTCTTATACGTTTACATGTTTTAAAAAATGCAATTTTTTTTAACTCTTCCAATTTAAAAATACCTATCTGAATAGCTGGTAGGATAGTCACTTGACTGTGGTTCTAAATTACGACGCCCGTCACCAACACCTCTCGTGTAGCTCTAGTGCGACGATAATTCAAACTAAACTAAACCTATCTGAATTAGAGCGTCTGAATAGCACAAAACAAATGGACATATTGCCATCTATCGGCAATCAACAGAAACGTTTATCAACAGGTATTTTATTTTGCCAATTATTTCTCTCTCTTTTTTTTTTTTTTTTTTGTTTTTTTTTTTTTTTGTTGTTGAGTGTTTAATATATGATGATGGTGCAATGGTTTTTTAGAGGTAGATTTACTTGAAATCTTCTGTTTACAATGAATATATTTTAATTAGTTAAAGTTGATTAAGGCAACTAGTCATGAAAACATGACTTTGGAATACTACAAATGAATGTAAACACTTAACACTAATAAATACTCAGTCTAGCTTACAAGAGCAAGATTTTTTTGCAGTAAGACTATTTAGAAATTCGAAACAATAAAGGTTTCTGGCCTTGCCACAAATGTGCCGGCAATAGCTCCCCTAATAAATATTAGATTGTCCGCTCCATTATAAAATGCATCAATTGAAATTACATTACAGGGAAATAATTGCTATTTTCTTGTTCATACTACTATTTCTTGTTAATTTTACTATTTTCTTGTTCATACTACTATTTCTTGTTAATTTTACTATTTTCTTGTTCAAATAAAATATTCAGTAAAAAGTTTATTTGTGTTATAAAAGTTTCCATACGACTTAAATAACATTCAATTTTTGATATTCTATTTATCGTAAAAAAAAACCTTAATTAAGCTGAAAGAAAATTTAACTTTAATAAAATAAATTTAGATTATAATTTTTTTAAACAGATGAAGAAAATTTGGTAAGTATTTTTTTTCTACGACATAAACACGTTCTTATTATAAAAAAAAACGAGTGAGAAAATATGAATTTATTTAGTTTACAATTATACTCGATCAGCATCCTCCAATTTTCGTAATTGATTTTCATTAAATACTTACTCGTAATTGTCAAAGACAACATCTTATGCGGAAAATTACAATGAATATTTCTTCTTCTATTTTTAATCTCTAATAATACTTTTATCCATACTATTTACTATATCTATAGTTATATCAAAGAAAACATATCAGAATTAATACGTACATTTTTTTATTTAATAACAAAAAAATAAGTGTTCATATTTCACTTCATATAGTTTACGATGACAGTGAATGAAAATTAAACCATTTATAAAATTAGAAAATAATGAAACGAATATTAATCAAGGAAATAGCGGGAGAGTTTACAAGGAAAAAGGCGTTGTCGAATCCCCAAAGAATCGGTTCTTTTGATCTATTAAACACAATTAGCTTATCGAGATTTCTTTTCTTAGATCTTATTTCAAAGTGTGGGGGGGGGGGGGTAGAAAACAATCTGAATATCGAAGTATTAATTCGATACATTGAAGATAATTTATTACGCTTTTCGATAAGCGTTACGACAACTGTAGCGAAAAATGGGAACTTATAAATCTTAGATTTCTGCACACACAAAAAAATGAATTGATGGTGCGTCTATTTCCCAATTTTACGCCACAACTTTCGGGTGCATCGTCCCAACAAAAATTGGCATTTTGTGTGTAATGTATACAAAGGAGAAGTGAATGGTCGGTTTCATTAAACAATATAAGTACATGCATAATTCTTTTAAAACTGTTTTTCATTTTATGAGTTACAAAAACATACAATAATGGGTAATGTAATCGATTCCGGCTGCCTATTTCTCCTTTAGGAGCTTTAACACAGCCAATAACGCCTCATAATTTAGAACCTTGGTCAAGTGACGAGGTCGACACCTGAGCGGGCACCCAACGGAACGTCGAGCGACATCGTACGCTGACGCCGTCGGGACCTTGGACTCCACAGATTTAACGAGTACGTCTGTCCCAGTGTACTCGGGCCCATCCGTAACGAGTTGGATTTTTCTACTCTTTCCCAGTACAGATATCCAATTTACAGGATGACTGGCAATAGGTGGGATTCGAACCCCCGCACTCCTGACAAGGCTGAATCCAGAGGCGAATGCCTTACCACTCGGCGACGGACAGGCAAAAACATACAGTATCTACATCTAAATCATACAAGGAAGAGTAGTGTGCCTAGGTAGTATTGTATCTAAGCGTACTTCCCTTTATACTTAAGAGAATTTGATTTTAAGCATCAATCGATCACAAACTAATATTGTTACCTATAAAATATAAACTGGGAGACATATTAACCCCAAAGATATTTTGGTTGTAAAATCGTTCTTAAAGTAGAAAATTCAATTTTATTAAAGTTAATATTGTGAAAAATCGATTTAAATAGTAATTAATAATGCTACTAACCAGCGTAACTCCAGCAATACAAACCGTTTTGGTGAACGGTGAGGAAAGTAACATCAAATTTCACGTAGCATTTTCCTGCAAAAAAACAACGTAAAATTGCGAAAAAATAGAGTTAAATTCCAGTAAAAAATGTTTCTGTAATTCAATATGGGAAAATCTTACGTGACGATTTATCGTGGCTATCCGGTAAGTCCAAATCACTACATTAAAAAATTTCACGTGTATTACGGGGTTAGGTTTGGTGTGGTTTGAATTATCGTCGCACTAGAGCTACACGAGGGCCTTTGGCGACGGGCGTCGTATTTTAGAACCACGGTCAAGTGACGAGCCGACACCTGAATAGGCACCCAACGCAACCGTTAAGGGCGACATCGTACAGCATTAGGACTTTGAAGGGTATTTAACGTGCACTCCCTTACACGGGGACATTTGGCTGCACGGGCCGTTTATAGGTCGGCAGTTAATTTGGCGATGCCCGGACCCGAACCAGGGACCTTTCGCTTGCTAGGCGAGTGCCTAACCGACTGGGCTCCCCATCTCTTGTGTATTACGGGGAAGGGGGACAACAAGTCATCAAAATTGCATCACATGATTTATGGGAGACCCCCAGCAACTAATTTCTAATAAATATTTTCACAACCATTTAGCTATGACGTTTGGGGCTCAGCTTTTCTCTATAACTATACTAGTTCTCTCGATTCGTAGTATTTTTACTGACCTTGGTGCATACGCTAACACCCTTATGACACCACATAAACTCATATTGTTGCAAAAGCTATTGTCAAGGTGCAAGATTGCAATAGAAACAAAAAAATACGGAAAATACATATTTTTAGATTTAAACTCACACAAGAGGGCTAGCAATTGCTTTTTGTTTTAAGTTATAGATGGCAGCACCATTTTAAAAACTTGGACGTTATTTTTAGTGCTGCTATCTATGTTTATATTTTCATAACTATGTCACACATCAAAAGTTTCTTCATGAGACTTTGATGTACTATCAAAGTGGGTTTTTTTATTGGCTGGGAGGTTAGGTTGAATTTGAATTATCGTCGCACTACAACTTATAGGGCGACGGGTGTAATATTCTAGAACCACAATCAAGTGACGAGCCGACACCTGAGAAATCATCCAGCGCAACTTTTAAGCCGAAAGAAAATCGTCCATTAGCATGTATTATGCAGTCGGCCAACATTTTATTTAAAGTAAAAATTCAATGTAATCTGCGACTGGATTTTTTAAAACAGTTTACTTGTGACAGGGACATGGTTTATAAACCCATTTGACAGTTATCCATGTTTCAAGGACAAAATAAAAAGGTTAAACTAAAATTAAAGTAGTATGCCATCATGTTTCTTTAAAAAAATCTTTATTCATAAATTGTACTGCATAAATGTTTGCACTTTATATTCGATTTAATATATTGCATAGATCGTACAATCACATCATAGATTATAAATTACGATAGTTTACAGTCATTCATTTCCAATTCTAAGAAACCATTATATCAAACATTTAATATTTAATCAAAATGAAATTTACAAACACTGAAATTTATGGTTCATTAAAATTGAAGATCTTAGTGGAAGAACGCGCTGTGTGTCAAAAAGGCGAATACGAGTAAATGAGCTTTTAAGTTTTTAGTTTGTCCGTTAAAAATTATACTTTCAAACAGTAAAAAAATTTACTTAAATTAAAATTTATAAAAAAGGATAAACTTGTTTTGCATAAAAGGAAAAAAAAAATCAGACACAAAAAAAAAATTCTTTCAAAATGTCACATAGCACGTTTTTCCATTAAGCTCTTCAATTGAGAGACGTTACACAGCCTAATATTTACTTTCAGATGACTCCCGAGTTTTCCTTAATCCTCAAAGAGAAAAAATATCAAATATACAACATATTGATATAATTGAGTAGATACTGCTACAGTCAAAGTATAATAATGGAAAGAATGTTACACAGATTGTCAGGTTATTTTACTATATCACACCTTTTTAAAATTAAAAGTCTAAGAATTACATAAAATCGATTATAATTGAATACTTAAATTTTTTTCTTATAATGTGGAGAAGATGTTTTAACTAACCAAAATTATATTTTTAAAAGTTTTTTTAAGGTGTATCAATAAAAAAACAATTTTCTTATAAGTATTTACAAAACTACCTGTGTATCCTCTCATGAGTATAATATTAATTTAACAATTTTTTCTTATTCTAAGTGAAGAGAGATTTGTGTATTAAATTATGTACTGAAAAAAAAAGTACGGAAGAGCTTAGTGAAAAACAAACAAATACTACATTTATCACTGTGCAAAGGTATAAGTCACATTGAGTATAAGACAGTTTTGACAAATATACATATACAAACAGTCAACTCTATATTATATTCACACATTCAACTCACTATTTCATTCTCATATTCACTCCACTCTCAAGCTATTTTACTGATAAAAGTTTACATAAAATTTAACATTACCTATTCAAGATATGAAAGACTCAGATAAAAAGATACATGATCTCAACTTGAAACTCTTAACCAAGATACCAAACATCAAAGACTTGCATAAAATTAAATTTGGTATCATGGTAGAATAACTGACTTGAAACACTAAAAAGGTCAGGGTTTTTAATTAAAATATGCAGTTTAATGAAAGTAGAGACCACCATTCATTCTCAATTTAACTAATAAGATTTATTGAGCAGCTAAATAAGATTAATAATATTTACTGTTTGGAAGTCATGTTTTCCTCACTGAACCAGATCAAGCTGTAGATAACTATAGTACAAGAAACAAGTAATTAAAATTAGAGCCCCTACATAAAAACAATTTTGGGAGAAAAAAAAAGTTAAGAAAGACCAATATTTTGTTCTTGAACACTTACTGTAATCATATGACCAAATATCAGAGTCATGACAACCATTTTTGTATACTTGAAGACTTTAAGGTGACGATCTCCCTAAACAGCAACGCTATCAGTGAGAAATTGGTATAGTTTACCTATGGAAGTATATATTTAAAAACAGGACGGAAGTCAACTCGTAACACAATCTTTTTTTTTATAAGTAGGCATCAGTCACAATAGTTGATTGGTTCGGATGAATTACAGTTGCACTAGAAGCTACACAAGGGGGCTAATGGTGACAGGCCGCAAAATTTAGAACCACAGTCAACTGACAACATAGTGATCATACCATTATTTTGAATAACCGTTGCTTTAACAAAGTTTATGGTTAAAAGACAGAACAGAAGCAGTATTATCTGAAAATTTTTGAACTATGTAATGTATTTGAAAGCTACAGGCTACTGTCTACATCATGATTAACCGATTGCCTTGATAACCGAGTTAACTCTAACACGGTACATGTTCAGCTTCACTTGCACCACTTTGCACTCCGCAGCTATGAGCAATCAAGCGTAAAATAAGCTATTTATCTAAAATGGATCTTTGTACTTGTTTTTTTTTACCTATTTGTTCTGTTCATCAAAGAGCTTGGTCTAGAAAGACTATTGCAATTAACCTAATATTCTTTTAAATTCTCAAAGGTTTGGTTTGAGCATATAAATAAAATACTAGAGTTCTTCAGAATACTATGTTACAAGGATTCGGCGATAGGTTAGGTTTTGAAATATTGTCGCACTACAGCTACACGAGTGCCATTGACGACAGGCGTCGTATATTAGAACCACAATCAAGTGACGGGATTCGTTGATTTCAAAGATGCTATTTAAAAGGGCTCAAAACCCCGCCCTCCTGAAGCCTTGGTTTTGGGATGACTTTGGTCTCGTCTCAGGAGTGCTAGGTTGGCGCTATTTATTGTGTGTGGGTGCTTAATATTTGGATTTAAGTTGAAAAGTGCTAATATTGTATTCCTTCTTAGGATTTAGAACTTATTTAGAATATAAACGTCAAGTACCATTTGCCATTGTACTTTAAATACAATAAATTTTTAATGTGCTTAACTTTCGATGCATAAAAAATTGCAGATTGAAAATGAGTTTTTGTGAACAACCAAATCAAGAACTACTTTGTTTTTTATTTCAAATATCCAGGAGAAAATAAGGGATTGATCCGATTTTGCTGTGGTGCCGATACAAGGCCTTCCGAGTTGTAAAAATAAAATTTTTTTAAGAAACAAAAGAGGTTAATGGTATGACTGATAACCTCTTCAGATATGATTTTATTGTCGGTAAAATGCTATCAACTGCAAAACGTCATAGCATGCTATAGATGGTAATATAATTTCAATAGCTATTCCAACTAAATAACAGAGATTAAAATTGTACAACTGTTAATCAAGGCACTGAACTATAAAACAAGGCATTCATTTTTATGGTTAAACACCTTCGTGCAAGTTCAAAAAACAATCTGTCTACTCTATGACTGGATATCAATAAAAATTTTAAATACTTATTCATATAAAAATTGTTTCTAATATCCATTAATTGTTTGCCTTTTACAGATGGAAAAAAATTAAAACTTATGTAAGCCTACTAAGATATTAGGAGTAGAATTTATTTTTAACTAAGTACTGTTGTACCAAAATATTTACCATAATTTTAAGAATTTCCACTACACTGAAAATACATTAAAATCTCATTTTAAAATTAAAGTATAAGAAAGGATCTTTGAAATAGAATTTGTAATTGAGTACATGGACACGAGTATCAATAACAAATGAGTATCAATAACGCAAATGAGTATCAATAACACAAATGAGTATCAATATAAATGAGTATCAATAACACAAATAATTGCAATTAAACACATAAAATATATGTTTTATGGATTTATTTTATATGGTGAAAAATTGGCACATTGAGCACTGGGATATGCACTGAAATTAAAATTTTGACAATTGATAATTGTTAGCCCCTTCCATAAAATAATTTTAAAAAATTTGGAACAAACTTCAATATTAAATAACATTGAGGGGAAAATAGCAATAATGTAAACTTAATCTTTACAAAAAAAACACATTTATATTTTAACTGTAAAATGGCTAATTAAATTTAAGTATAGAATTAGTGAAGCAATTATCAATTAATATTTCAAAAGCTATGGGATGTCCATATTTAAAAATAATTTTGTAATAAATAAAAATAATTAAAATATCTATATTAATAAGGGAATTTTAAATTAAATACAATGACCAAAGCAAATTAAAAGCCCTGCCTATGCAAAACAGTAAAATTTTGAACAAATGAATACTGGATATATCTTTGAACCACAAACTAAATGCAAAGGTGCAATAAACATTACAAAAGAGAAAATTGAAAATTATATTTAATTACAGTAGAACCTTGATAGAGCAACCCCTCAAAAACAAAGAAAGAAATAAGAAAAACCTAGTACATCGATTGACACTTAGTAATGCATAATATTAAAGTAATTATATGTATGGCATATATTGAATTTACAATGCACTTAAATAGAAAATGCAATTAGTTAAAACTAATTTCCCTATATATATTTAAACAATTGTTCTTTTTTAAAGTACCAACACAATCTATCAATTTTGTCTACTTTACCTTCATTGATTTTCATTACAGAAATTGATAGAATCCGAAACATCACACCTTCAGAGTATTTTTACATGAATAAGAACTAGGCACAGTGTTTATTTTTAATATCCGTTTTGAATGCAATGCAACTTTCATGTGATCAGTTAGAGTTGAATGGGCAAGTCTGGAGGCATATTTTTAGCCGATGTTTAACAACCTATCCACCAATCACAGAAAGCATGAAAAGTGTAACTGACCTTTGCTCCTTGTGTTAGACTCGTTTGTCAGAATTCCTTGTATTTTTCAAAACCCACTTGCTCAAACAACAAGTAGACATTGTAAAGGTACCTATGAAAAATGGCTTTTTGTACCAATTTTTCCCCCAGAACTGTCTAACAAAAAATCAGGAGCTATATTTAGGAACTGCTTATTTTAGAACCATATAAAAAATGTTGATTTTAACATTTTTTATGGTGAAATAATTGGGACATAAAGTGGTTCAATTGGACTTCACAGCACTTGTAACAAAGGGTCACTCTATATCAGGGAGAGGTACTGCACAATCTAATTTCTACTGAACTTGAATTGTAATTTCTCTTTTCACAACTTAGTTTCATAAGTAGTTTTTATTTGTCTTGTACTTAGAATTATTTTTATAATGAAGTATTGATCTTAAAACTACTCTATTTTAAATATGAGATTCTATTCTTTCACTTTTTCTGTCAAGTGAGAACCAGCGGCTAGAGTAAAAAACATTTTTTTACAATATAAAGGAGAAAGAAAGGACAATTAAAACATACTTGATGTATGTCATTAATCGTCCATACCAAAAAATTATTTTAGTAGAATTTTTTTTTAAATAATTGTTAAATATTAATCCAATCATTTTTTTTCCAACAAACATTTAGTTTAGGCTGCTTCGGACATTCATCTTAAAAAATTTATATCTAATCTGATTTTTTGCTAATGAGGTCAAGATAATTTATTTAAATAATTCTTAACATTTTGATAGAGAAGCAAAAGCTTTACATAGGGTGCTCTTTTTCAGTGAAACAAACTTTTCTATGAAAGGATGGAAAAAAATAAAATTAACTCAATATCTTGACACTTCCCAAATATAACACTACAATATGAATGGTAAATACAGAATTTTATTTAATAAAATATAGCTATAGCATAAAGATATACATATTCGAAATAATACTAATAAATAAGTTTAAATAAAAAAAATATAGGTAAAAATAAAAAAATACATGCAATACATTTACAAGTTACCATTTATAAATTTGATAATTTCATTGTTTCACTAAATATTTTTAACTTATTGAATATTTATTATTTATATAATTCATATTATTTCTTTATAAAGTAAAAAGCTTGAACAGATTAAAGTCTTCACTAGAAGAGAGAGTAAGTGAAACTTCTTAAGCTATCAATATTATAAATTATTGCCATATGTTATTTGCAAAATTTTGATTTTGACTATTTACAGGTGGCCACATAACACCACTAGGTTGGTTAGAACCTATTACTAAATTTCCGGTACCAGCTGGAGTACTATTCACAGGTATATTAATTTGCACATTTCCAGGTACATTCCATGCCTGGCCAGAAAGTTGTAGGTTGGCCATTTGTTGCTGAACCTTAAAAATAACATTCTAGGTTATTATATCATACAACATTAAATAATAAAGACAACCGTTGCAAAAAATGCAGGTGCACAAAAAAAATCAAATAAGCAGTGCATAAAATAGTGTCTGTTGAATAAAAAATATAATAGAGTAAAATTGCAAAATAATAAAGCTGACTTTATCATTCTCAGATTATAACCTATATTTTTTGTGCCTATTTAAAGAATATGCACATTTTTTATTATTAATATATTTTTTTTGGTAAAAAAATCTATACTGTGAATAAAATATTAAAAATTAAACTAGGAAATAAAAAGTTTTTTTTCCAAAATAAATTATGTTAATAATTTATTTTAGCACAGTGAAAAATAGTTTGCAGCAAGTATAATTTTTAACGTGCTAATTCCTACGAAGCGAAACATAAAGTAATATTTTAAAAGTAAAGGTACAGCATCTACCAACAATTTAGCATTTTCATGTTTTTAACACTATTTTAAATTAAATGTACAAGCTGAAAACAAAAAAAAATAACACAATTTTATTTATCCCTGGCAAAGTTTGCCAAAAAGTATTCAAAAACCAAGAAAATAATCATCAAAATTTGATTTTTAGTCTCATGCAATCTGCAATCAGCTACATTTACAAATATCCTAACCTGTCCTAAGTTATGAGTCATTACTAAAGTATCTTCCCCACCACCAGAAGTTAAACCAATCCAAGTATTAGGTTGACTAGCATCTTGCTTTACATATGATGGAACAATAGAAGGAAATGGATTGTAAACAGCAGTTATGTTAAATCCAGGCTACAATATATATATAGAAGTTATTAAGTAACTAGTATTTTAAAAAATAAGTTAAAAATTTTATTAATAGCTTTGAAAATATTAATTGTACAGGGCTCCCAATTTATAGAAATTGATAAACATCCCAATCTTTTAACATTAGATAGTAAAACTTTTAGTTGTTAAAAATACAAAACCTTCAAAAACTATTTCCATGTTCAATCCAGTTTAAAGGTAAATAATTCTGTGTTCTTATGCATAATAGGAAAAAACTTAGAAATGGTGAAAGTTCTGCGAGTTTAGAATAAAAGGTTTTCTTATTGTTATCAAATTATTTTCCTAATATAAAGTATTAAACATGAATAAATATTCAAAGCAATAAATTCATAATACATACAGGATTTATTCCAGTATTAGGCATTGCTGGATATCCTGCCATTGCTACCTGAGCAAAAGCTTGCTGGGGAACATACATTGCACCTGCTAAAAAATTAAAAATACATGTGATAAGTTAAATATTTTATATTTAAAAAAAATTATGCATTAGATTAACAATTAAACAAAAAATAAACAAATCTATAATGATACTAATTATATAGAGTTAATACCATAGAATTTTTATAATGTACTAGCAAAAGCACAAGGTATAGCTTGAGTTAAATAATAAATGAATATAATTTTAAAAGGTATAATTTCTACAATGAAATCTTTTGTAAAATAAGTTGTTTCCGTTTTATTTTACTGTTAAAATGTGTTAATTAAAACAGTTCCCTAAAGTATTTAAACTATTTTAAGTTTTTAAATAATAGTTAAGGCTGAAGTATTAAAAATGTAATTTAAGCTTGAATGCAGAATTGTCCGACTAGATTTTTTTTATTGTTCAACACATTCGCATTAGTTTTTTTCATACTTGAAGTGTAAATAAACTGACCTCTTGTTGTTCGGAAACTTTAATTACACAGAACTGGGTGAATTTATTGATGGCACATCAGAAATTAGAATTTATCAAAATCAATTCCATCTATTTTACTCCACACACAAATCTTTGGCTGCCACTGCTAACGGTGTTGTCTTAACCAGTTGCACAACTAAATATTCATATATTGAATTTTCTTTGTGAGCATGTGCAAAAAAAATTTACCCAAATTTCATCACATTGGATGGTTGCCTTAGGAGCCATGACAACCATTTTTTAAATATATATATATATAAGGAGATAATGGTAAGAAAATGTGAAACTTTTGTTTCTTCTAATGCTTAAGTTATTCAATATAATTTAGAGCAGTACCTGGTATTCCATACATAGGTGGTATTTGCTGAGGAGCTGGTACCTGACAAGTAGTATTTGAAGCATACAGAGAAAGAATCGATTCCTTTGTCATTTTATTTGATTGATTTGTATTTCCATCAGATTTTTGGTTAAAAAAGTCAGCCTCAGCATCAGTTATACTCTTAGGAGCTGAATTATCAACTAAATTATTTGTCATGCCTGTTGCAGTACCCTCTGGGTGATTGGACATGGGAGCACTAAGAAAAACATCAAATATATCATCACCTCCCACTGCGGTTGAATCTCCTATACAGAAAAAAAAATGGATTAAAGAGCAGGAATTGCAAAGAATCCGTAATGTTTAGAAAGTGAAGATTTAGTTTTTTTGTTCAATTAAAACATGACTGAATAATAAGTATTCTATGTTATTTTAAATAAATGATTTTTTAATTTTTAAAATTTCTATAACTTAAGTAAAAACCACCTTCTGACTCTTGCCATATAAGATATTATATGAATAATTTTAATTAAAGAACATGAATGTTTAGCATCAATATTAATGTTTACCTAAACTAAGTAAGTCAACTGAACCAGGCACTTGTTGTACAGCAGGTTTACTTGTTTCTTGTTGAACAGGTTTTGGACTTACGGACCCAGATGTGTGCGGTCTCGGCAAAGCACAATTGGGAGGTTGTGACAAGGCCTAAATCAATATAATTAAACAAAGTCAAAATAGGAATTACACATCATCACATATTATGAATGAGACAATGGTCAAATCTCAGATTGGGTAACGTTCAAACTAGTTTTTATCTTAGGGAGGGGGGGTGCAATAAAATGCGAAACAGCCATGCTTGAAAACTGAACACTAGGGTTTCTGTATGATGTTAATCATATGAAGAGGACATTTACTTCACAGACTAGAGTCCTTGGTCAGGAAAGCTGAAATGAGCACAAGCCTTGGCCCACACAACTGGCTGTCATGCCATAGACTTTCGAAATATGATTAAGATTTTTATTTTAGTACAAAAAAATCAGTCCAAAAATACTACTTTGATCAGAAAGTTCCTGGAATAACCACTGTGAAGCGCTCCCATCGTTTTGATTAGAGGTTGGCTTTTTTTGTTAAGTTGGTACACCTGTTGATATTTCCTCCAAAGCTTAGCGTCATAGCTTGACATTTGCAAAAGTTACGAAGCCAAGAGTGCATTTATCTCTGTTTTTTTATTTTTTTACAATTTTAGAAATTGACTTAAATTTGCAACAATGAACACGAATCAAATTTTGTGGACGGATCCATAAGCAAGTTCAAGTCCTCCACTATCCCCCTGATGGTTCATTTGCGGTTAATTTTTTTTACTTTATCAATGTTTTCATCGGTTTACAATGTCTATGGTCTGCCACTGCGATCATCTTCGATGGACTCACGAACTTGTATCAAATTTTGCATAAAAAATGGATTTAATGGTGCACGAAAGTTAAAATGTTAGAAAAGTGTTTCCTCAATGATTCTCTGAAGAAACTGGTCGTTTACCAGGGGCACGAGCTGTTTAAAAGTGGTTGTGAGTAAATTGAAGATGATGCATGCAGTGGCAGACCATCGAAAACCGCTGAAAACATAGATAAAATAAAGGTCAATAACCGGGGAAAAAAGGCTGGTCAATAACCGCAAATTAACCATCAGAGAGATAGCGGAACATGAAACATTGCATATGGATCCTTCCTCAAAATTTGATACAAGTTCGTTGTTGCAAATTTAAATCCATTTCTAAAAAAAATCAAAAACACACAGAGATAGATGCATTCTTGGCTACGTAACTTTTGCAAATGTCAAGCTATGACAATAAGATTTGGAGGGAATATCAACAACAGATGTACCAACTTAGCAAAAAAAAAAACTCAAATCAAAACATGGAAGGACTTCACGGTGGTTATTCCGTTAACTTTTTGATCAAGGTAGTATCTCTGTTAAGAATTTTTTATTCATTATTGCTTCTTACTAAATCACAGACAAAAAGGTAATAACATGGTTCTGTAAGATGACATCTAAACAATACGAAAGACTTGTTACATTTAAGACAATGATTGTATACTAAGGACAAAATCTGATAGAGTATTATTATTAATGCATATCACAAATTTAATATTCGCCATTCTCTTAGGTAGAAAATGGGCAAACTCTTTTGTTAAAGGTTTAAAATTAATAAAAATTCTTACAGACCGTTATTGCTTTGGAATCGCAAACTAGTACTTAACTACGACAGCATATTTAAATATTACTTACCGTTACTTCAATGCCAGTAATCCCTTTATTCTTTTTCTTTTTTTCTCTTTCTTTCCGCTTTTCGTCTTCAATGTCAAACTAATAAGCAAATAAAATTACAGTCATAAAAAGTTGTATAGTGGAAAGCCAGAAATCTGTCAACCTGAATTCTACAAAGTCCAAACTCCAGACATGTTTGAAGAATTAAAAGAAATGACATTCTTGTAATTGTTAGCATAACTGCTAGAGGAAAAAAAATAATCCAAGTCTCTTAAACATATTTTAAAAATCTTAATATAATTTTTATTTTATCATTACCAATATTTTTTTTAAACCAAATGTAAGGATTTCTTTCCTTTCTGCCCTAAAATCTTCACTCAAGTTATGTAGATTTTTTAACCATAATAAGACTAGGAGTTCAAAAAAATAACTAGCCTTAATACTTTGTTGGACCACCTTTAGCACGAATAATGGCTTTCATACACAATGGCATTGTTAGAGAGTTTCTGAAGAATATTTCTTTTCTATGCATAATTCTATAAAAGGTCTCCTAAACCCTTATTGGATAATGAAAGTTTTTATGTGCCTTCAACTCTTTTTCAAGAACACCCTCAGATTCTCAATAGGATAGAGGTATGAACTAGGTGTTGAAAGGATGTATCCTGCACAATGAAACAAGATTTCATGGTGTTAGCCTGATGGCCAATAGGCATTTTTGACTTGAAATACACCACTTTCATCAGGAGGAATTAAGTTCATTGCTGGCACAACATGATCATCTACAATGTTTAGCTACTGTCCAGACTTCATTTTGTTGGTGCACAAAACAGCACCGAATCCAGCCAAACAGAAACAACTCCAGATAATTTCACTGCCTCCAGAAGAGTGCACAGTGGAACAATACATGCAGGGTCCATTGCTTCGTATAATTCAGAGCTATGAGCATTTTTATGACCTTTCCCTAATCATTATCAGTCCAATTTTAATGGTCCTTTAAAAATTGCAGTCTTTTTTGTCAATTGATGTCACTCACAAGAGGCTTCCTTACTACAACAAAGCTTTTTAGCCCTGCTTTTTTAAGTTCTTTTTACATAGGTTAGTTTCAATAGTAAGTCAAATGGGCTTCATTTATTAAAGAGTAGAGAGACTTGAATGGTCGAATTTTCTTTACTTATCGCCTTAGAGAATGATGGTCATGTTCATACAATAGGTTTTTAACTGCACAATTTTTGCGAGCTGGGAGCTTCACCACCATATTTCCTCTTTTAATAACATGAATAAGCACAGTTGACAGGTTAGTTTCAAAGGAAGACAGGTACATTGATAGACAAGCTGTCTTCGAGGACGGGTTAAAAAATCTGAGTTTTCGAGACCTGCTCAGAACAGAAGCATCGGCTAATGAGAAACAGTTAACTAGAAAAAAAACTTGTCAAAACTTAAAATCTGAAAAACTAACTATTTCCTACCGAACCTATGGAATAGATTGGGTTTGTGTGGTGTTTGTTTTCTTGTTTCCTAGCACTTTTATTGCATCTATAGAGACTTGCATCTATAGTACAATCACTTCTATCAGTGAAATTTGATTAAAGAAATATAAAAACAAAATGGCTTACAGCAGGTTTGGGGGCAGGAGGTGGAACCCACTCCTTTGCTATGTACTTTTTTTGTTCATATTTAGCCCTAATAAATGCTTCTAAAGATCTAAATAAAGTTAAGATTTATAACTGATAAAGTATTAAAACTAAAAGCACAAGTTATCAAACACAAATCATCAGGTGTGAAAAAAAATAGGTATCCAAAATACCTGCTTAATATAATTTTACTACATATTTATGAAGCAGTGCTCGTTTCAAAGTCAAGTGGACCGTTTTGAAAGTCAGTTTTAATTATAAAAATTAGTTTTCTTTAAAATTTCTTAATTAAAAAGCTGTCAATTCTAATTCTATTCTTTCTATTCTATACTTGAAACTTCGGTTTTAACACTTAAGTAATATCCTTTAAGGAGGGTCGGATGGGTGTTTGGATGAAACTGATTTTCTGTTTTCCTTTTTTTTTTATAATTCTGCTTATTTTTAGCTTTAATTTAAGGTCAAAATTATCGATTTCTGTTTAGTGTTTTTTTCTTATAAACATTTTTGAGAAACGCTTAGTATCAGGTCTTGCGTAAACCTTACTTTTCTTTTGCATTTCCTGAAATATAAGATTTTTTTGTATCTCGATACATATTTTTAAAAAATTACTGAAAAGTATTTTAATATTTTGAAATATCCTCAGTTTAAATAAAAGAGCCTTATGAAAGGAACAAAATATGAAAACGTTTATAATGATATCTCGTATAGTTCCGAGAAAAATTTTCCCGGAGTTAGGTAATTTAACATGGGGGAGATAGAACCATCCGACTCCCCTTAAACAAAGCTTTAATGTAATATAATTAGTGCATTCAAAGAGAACTAATTAAAAAGTTGTATTTTTAGTGGCAATAACAAAATAGCTGGGGGGAATAGGTGTGCCATGGGAATTCTGGAGTCATTTCTTTCCTGTAAAAATTTCGAAACAAACTACATCAGCAAAAAATATGTGCACATAGTTTATGCAATTATTAAGATTTCAATTTCTAAATAAACAATAAAGGATACGAATCAGTTTGTGGTCTTCTAAAACTGTCAGGTAAATTAGCTTCATAAACAGCACGAGCTTGACTATTTCCCATTTGTTGAAGGCTCTAGATGGGTCAAAATAAAAGCTTTTTACATATACAGGTTCTCTAAAAAGCATCTGAATGGTGGGGGGGGAAGTAATTGAATTTCCTTTCAAAACAAAATCTTTCAAATACAGATGTGCAAAAGAACTTTTAGTACAATAGGCCAGAGGTCGCAGTGTTTGACTATGGCCCCTGTTTATACCTGCCATAATTGTTTTTTCCCCAAGGAAGATGGTGAATAATCCCCAAACACCATAGGGAATAATGCTGGATTATTGGTGGGTTTCATCGCACCCGGGTGCAGAGCATAGGCGCCGACTCCATAGGGCCTGAGCCCCCTCAAAAATTCGTTTAGGGGGGCAGAGCCCCCCCAATAATTTAAGAAAATTAGTAGTTATATTATACATTGTAAAATCACAAAATAATAAGTTGGTATATATATATTTATATATATATTATTTACTGTGATATTTATTATTTACAGTGTCAGTCAGACGGTCAACATTTGCACCTTTCAAAGACACTCTAACCCTAATGATGGTATTTAGAGCCTAGTGCAATATTAAAAATCTTTATTAAATAGAGAAATAAATACTTACAGAATGTTGAATTTTCAGTAGTAATTAATTGAATTAGTTTAGTACTGTGTTACTATATTACTGTATTAGTTATTTTCAAATAATTAAATATTTTTAGGGAGTAAGACCCAATTAAAACCCGCAAATGAGTCATGCTCGTCGAGTATCGCGGAGTGTCGAGATTTCGGGTTCCTAATGGATGTTCAGCATATGACTCTAAAATGCTTAAATTGCTTTAAAACTCGCTATTTTTCATCGAAAATTCGGAAAATTTTCTGGGACAAGACCGCCGGTATGGGCCCCCGGCCCCCTCAATATTTTTGATAAGTCGGCGCCTCTGGTGCAGAGGTGGGTATAAGAACTCATCATTGGGTGTTTTTAAAAAGTTGTATGAATGATACATGAACCGAGTACCTAGTTAAATGAAATTATAAACTTAGATACAATGATTTCAGAAAACTTCAATTGTTTTAGAATTGTATTGAAAACATCGTGTTCTGCTCTAGCAACCTCTTTAGCGTTATAGAATAATTAGCTCAGTTATAAAAGCATATTAATTAAAAAGACAGAAATTTGTTGAAATAGTCCTTTTAAATTCTGTTATTTTCTAAACTACACTGACGAACACCCAGGTAAGCATCAAAGACATGTGTGAACGCTGTTTCTTAGGTTGTCTCGTATTCTGTATTCCCTTATTACCACAGTTATCCCTACTGCTGGACGAAAGCAACCTGGGAAATATCTGGTTGTAATAAACGCAGCTTAAGTGGTGTCGCCTATTTCAGTCCAAGTAATACAAAGATAATTCAAAAACTTTTAGCAAAAAAAAATTGCAAGATAGACTTAAAAATGTAGCACTTCTAGATACAAAAATCTTTCAGTATTTTACATAAAAGTAAATAAATTGGACATGATGCCTTTGATCAAGGGTCTACTCTTTGGAAACAAAGTAAACGGTATTGTAACCAAAGAACGTAATGATAAAGTAAATTGAATATTTTTAAAGCTTTTAGAGTACTGAAATTTGATCAATGTGTGTGTTGATGCCAAATGAAAATGTTTACACACATTTCTTGTGAAATGTTAGTTCAAAAATATTTTGAAACAGCAAATATTAATCACAATGCTTTATCTATAAATGATAATTAAGATAATTGACTCACGATGAAGAGTTAAATATTTTTTTTTATTTTTACCAAACTTGTAGTAATCAGTTGGTTATCATAAAAATGAATTATTGTAAATAAATTGCAAGAATTGTTCATTTTGTTAAAATGATAAATTTGTATGTTATCTATTGATACTTTAGTCACCCTTATTTATAACACATGAGGTTTCCTAATTATATAAATAATCAATATCTTCAACTTGGCTAATGGTCAGTGCTTTCTACCATAATTTTTAATTTCAGGCATAAAAAAAAACTTGTTCATTTTTTTTTAAATCACATTTAAATTAATTTTTAAAATGCTTATAAGGGTTCTAGAATTACAAAAAAAGTTCAGTAAGGCTCATTTGTAATTTTTTTTAAATAAAAAAAATGATAGTAGAGAAATCGGTTTAATCTTTCTCAGCAACTCTTACAACTCTTTTTAGCAATGATATCAGTTAATGAAACCCAGACACAAAGTTAAGAAAAGAGAAATCCATATTATAAATATCAAGGGCCAAAATTTTATCAAAGGATTTGCTAAGAAATGGTATTAAGTTCAATTTAAAATTCAAATGAATAATTTTGAGGTAAAAATGTTTTAGTTTAAACACTACTAAAAATTTATCTTTTGGACCGGGGGGCTGGTAGGAATTTTCAGAAATGATTTGTGTCCTAAAATTTTTTGGAGTTTCTTTGTTTTAAAATATTGATTGATAATTATATACTAGACCAGTCTACTAGTATAATAAGAAAAAATTAAAACGAAATATTAATTTTTTTTTTTCGTAAGTTATGAAAAAGGACACAAAATTAAAAATTATGGTAGAATTGCCCTAATACTATCTAAGAACTGCTTTAATTTTTATTTTTAACAAAATAACACGGAAATGAAAAAATAATAAAAACTTGATAAGTAAAAACAAAAATGCAACAATTACTGAGAAATGGGAAAACAAAGCATTCATTAAGTTATAAAACAATTAGTTTTATATAGATCAGTATTCATTAAACACAAAAACAGCTTATTTTTAGATAAGTAGAAAAGAAAATGAATACAAAAACTTACAGCAACTTGTTCCGGAGTCCATGTATCTAAATTTACAGACTTTACTTTGGATATGTGAACACCCAAATTCCGGTGTATGCCAGCACACCGGATGCAAAGGAAAATACCAAGGTTCCATGAGGCCCATCTGGGACCTATACAACATATTCTCATATAAATGAACAATAAGTAACATAACAGTAAAATACATCTGTTGCAACAACCTCGTTTACAACAATCACTTGTTTATAAAGCCATAAAAGTTTGGTCTATTGAGTTGCCCATAGACCCTTTATGGGGACGCACATAAATTACGTCAAGCAAAATCTTGTCTTTTTTTACCCCTCCCCCCTAACATTGTCACGTTGCTACTGGAGGAGTAGGAGGCTTTGCATAAACTCTCCTGCAAAGGTCAACTATGCTTCTCAACAATAAATTCCCAGAGGCCATAAATTTGTCAGCAACGGTAACATATACTAGCTGGAAACTCAGAGGAACATCCCTTGGTACTGCTAGCGGATTCAGGACGGTCTCGATTTGGCGGTTTAACTTTTGCAGCCAAGTAGTGAAAACGTAGGGGAGAGTGTTGTACCTTGGGACGCTTGTACCTAGGGACACTGACAATTTCTAAGAATCTATTGGCAATATTCATACATTGTTTATTTCTAATAGTAGCCTTAAACAACAGACATCATCATAATAAAATTTAACACTAGCATCCTTGGATTGATGAATTGGTGACAAAAAATAAGTTTTCATTACCCCAAAGTAAATATTTTTCTCATTCTAATATAATTTTTTACCTTTGTACTATTACAAAAAGTCAACTGAATTTTATTTTCTTCATAAAAGAGAAGATTTTAAAATATTTTGGTTATGAGAAAATAATGATTATGCATTTAGATTGGCCACTATCTTGCTTTTATTTAAACCATGTAGTGTATTGTACCTTGGGACAGTAAAGCGTATTGTACCTTGGGACAGGTCCCAAGGTACAATACATGATTATACATAAGGTAATACATAAGGTATTCATGATTCTTAATAATTCGGATAAATAAAAATATTTTTATTATTTATTTTAAGAGCAATTCCACAAAACATGTAAAATACAACTCAGCTTTGTTTTGGATATATTTTATAATGATTGAAGTTTGAAAATATATTTCTGGAATTCTTTTTGAATTATTCATAAATTTTGAAGTTTTAATTGTGCATTTCTTTGAAAAAAAAAGTTGTTTCCTGACACAAATTAGTTCAATTGTATGACTATTGACTGAATTATAAAGCATGTCCCAAGGTACAACATCATGTTGTACCTTGGGACAGTTTATCCTCTCTACTTTAAATGAGTGGCAATTTTTTAATTTCAAGCTGCCAGATTTTAAAAAAATATATTATAGAGGAATATATTGGTGTGTTGAAATGCTGCTTTTAAATTTTTATTTTAACTATAATTATCGAAGAAAAAAATTTAAATGTAATAATTGTCCCAAGGTACAACACTCTCCCCTACTTAGTTTTTGGTAAACATTCCAATTCAACTTTCAACTCAATGGATGTTTAAATAAATCTTGTTGCCAAATCGGTAAATTTCAACAATTCGGTGCAGCTTGGCGCTTGTCGAAAAACAACAAATTCTTGGCGAAATTCGCGAGCTTTATCATTGCCAGATTCCTTTACGCCGATGCAACCCTAGTTTCTTTCACTGATCTCTAAGGTTAATGGATCGCGGAAAGCTACGGGAGAGTTGGAAGTCATTTTTTTCTCCCAGGTCAAACCCAAACATCCAGTCTAGTTGGAATTAACGTCGCAATAGAGCTGCACCATTGGCAATCCACTTTGGTTTGAATTAACGCCGTACTAAAGCTACACAAGTGGCTATCCCGTACGCAGTTTAGTTTCGTTTGAATTTTCGTCCCTTTAGAGCTACACGAGTGGCAATCCTGTACGCACCCTTTGGGGCCCCGGGCAATTTTTTTTTTCTCTAAAAAAACATCAGTATCCTACATCGGGCAGTATTGTAGGGCCCATTGAAAGCCTAAATACCCGTTTGGGGCCCCGGGCAATTTTTTTTTCTCTAAAAAAACATCAGTATCGAACATCGGGCAGTACTGTAGGGCCCATTGTAAGCCTAAATATCAGTTTGGGGCCCTGGGCAATTTTTTTCTCTAAAAAAACATTAGTATCCAACATCGGGCAGTACTGTAGGGCCCATTGAAAGCATAAAATTTTGTTTGGGGCCCCCGGCAGCTAGCATACCGGCCCTCTTCGAATCGACAAAATATTCAGAATAAAAAATAACCGAAATATAATAACCAAAACCAGATATTCAGAGTTAACCGTAACCGTGATTACGATGCGCGCGCAACTTTACCCACAATTCATCGCTCGCAAGTATCAACAGCGTCGTTAGTTGGACGAAAAAATAAATTAAGAACAAAATAATTCCATTGTGCGTGCACATCATCCGGGCTTCTTACCCACAATTCCGCGCAAGTATTACCAGCGCCGACAATTGGATGAAAAGATCTTTCGCTGTATCACCAAATGAAATTGTTTATCGCTTGCTACAAAAAATGCCAAATCCCTTGGCGACAAAGGCACCGGATGGTGGAAATTAACCGCCAAATCTTGCAAACTAATTTACTTTCAAGTTGGTTTGGTTGAAAATTCAGCATACAAGAATTATGCAAACAGTGTGGAATGGGTTTATATTGAAAATTACGGTACGAGAGTATTTGTTCAAAAGGCGTGTAAGGTTTGGTTTTTATAACATGCACAAAAGCATATTTTTTATTTTTTAATATTGAAATCAATATTCTATTTTTTAATCAATGTTGGATTCCTTTTTTATTATCAATATCTTTGTATTATAATCGGCCGCAGGTCAATAATTTAATAACTTATTAACAACTTTTGATTGGAAGTAACTAAATAAATTATAATCACAACGTAGTTTCACATGACTATAGTTACCACAATCGACACTAGCTTTTTTTTAAAGGATATCACGGCTCGAATGGCCACAATCGACGGCCCTTGGAGGATTAAACATTTTATCACATTGATATTATTTGAATCCTACTATCTTATAGGAATCAAAAACAAACTGAAGCGAGACGACTTTCCTGATTTCTTCAATGAATCTAATAATCGCTTAGCATTGTGGGAATCTTAACTGGAAAAATCAATTAACCACAGAAATAAAGGGGGTTTTCAGTAGATCTTTCAACATTTCATGGTATGCACATGGGTTATGGGACAAGGCCCATACAATAGCATTTAGCTTTGGTTGAAAGAGATTTAGTTCTAAATCTGGTGAATGAGGTATCGACAGCTCTATTCAAAGAAAATAATCACTATTCCTTTTGAGTGGATTTAATGTCACAAGAGGAATCTGAATATTTGCAATGTGACTATATTTTTTGCAACCATCTCACAAAAATTGGATCCAAGTTGATTAAGTAAGAATTTGTTATCTCAAGATGACAACACACTTGGCAAATATCCGGCTTATTGTCATTTTGACTTGGCGACATTTTTTTACCTGTTGCTAAATCTGGAAATGGCTCTTTGGGTTAACTCTTTAATTTGTTATGATCTGTATTTATGAAAGTGCTTGTGAGATTGATTTTTTTACATTAACAATCAACCAAAAGTATACCACTACTCTTCACTAATACGAAACAATCTGTTTTTATTATGATATGCCTCTATTTTGCACTTTAAAGTGAGCTTTTTAAAGAAAGATTATCTTATATCTTCAACAAATTGCAACCATTAATCTAGGCTTGTTGAGTTTTCAATTTTGGGTTCATATTCTTAACCACAAGTATATCGTATGAAAAAAACCTACGAATATAAAAAAATATTGCCGAAACCACGATTTATTTCCTAAATAAAGAAAGGGGTCGCTTTCACTCTCGGTTAAGAAAATAAACTGCGCTCACCTTTAGCATCACAGTCGACACAGTATTTATTGTCCTCTTCACGCAACAAATTCCCCAGAATTATTTGACATTTGTCTTGAATAAGTTTCTGTTTTTCGTTGTCGGCCTTTGAAGACATGTTTATAGAAACTATCAATTACAATTTACACACCCCCAAAATATAAACTGACACTAGACACAAAAAATCAAACAGAAAGCAGAGAAAAGACATTGATTGAGTAGACTGCGATTTGGCAAACCCAAAAGCATCCCTCTTATAAAACACGTGACCTAGGTCCAAAGACACGTGATTTTAACCATTTGGCGAGGATTTCACAACGACTTAAACATGATGCCACTAATATTTTAAAGATGTTGAAAAAGGAACAAAGGTGACTCTCTATTCCGATCTATTTAGGCGAAAAAGGTTGCTACTTTTGTCAACTTATTACAGCTGTTTTAATAAAAATAACAAACATTCCTAATGTTTGAATGAATGTTCCAAAACATTCCTATAAAAGAATGTAAAAAAAATTACTGATTTTTTTTCCATGAAAAATATCCCCGAATTATACAATAGATTATAGAATAATTTACTCAACAAAAAAATATAAGTAATAAATAATAAAATTACGAGTACACTATCAATATGTTGATCTAAACATTAAACAATCCAGGGAAATGCCACCGATCGACAATTGGCATAGTTATAACGAAAGGGTAGCAGTACGTGGCCATATATAGCAACCTTTCTCCTCAAATTAGAGACTTGGCGAGTTCATGTTGACGACGTGTTTGGCAGCTGCATTATTATTAAATTATAGCAGTTCGTTCTACTTATGTCGCTGACAGAAAGCTTTCGTTTATGTGTTCGCGAATTGTTGCCGTTAACCAAGGTTTGCAGCTTAAAAACAAGTTATACTGAAATTAAATTAAAGGGCTCATCCAATACGACTTAACAGTTGGTTTGGTTTTATCAGATCGGCTCACAATGATGGTTAGACGTCGGTTGTTATCCATCACAAAATACCCTAAACTTGAAAATCCTGGTCGATGCCTATCGCCGCTTATATTAAAATTAGATAGGTAACAAGAATAGGTCCTAAATAAGTTATAATGGTAGTTCCAGTGGCATTGTTTTTATTTTGGTTTTTTGGGAATTGAATTACATTTGTTTTGAATATCTATTTCTAGTTTCCATAGAGCTATACTACAGGCGCGTTTACACGAGCCATCGAATCCATGGAATGCCAAAATCCCCATTAGGGGAAAGAGCGGTCAAACAGGATTAATAACACAAGTGATAGTCTGTGACCGAATCCATGGAATGAAACGTCAAACCCTCCTTGATTGGAGGATTTGCGAAACCCCAAAATGGAGGAGTGGCCAAGGTGAAGGCCATAGTAGGAGATTCGGGTAGGGGTAATATTCATAGGGGCAACAATTTGAGTAAATGTGGGCAAAATACATTGAAGGTCTTCTATTGCAATGCTAGAAGCTTAGAAACAAGATGGATGAGTTGAGGGGAATCATTGCAATGGAGGATCTCGACATTATTGGTATCACAGAAAGCTGGGCAAGTACTGATGATATATCTGATTTTTTCACCATTAAAGGTTTCAACCTTTTCCGTCGTGATAGACTAAATAAAAAAGGGGGTGGGGTGCTGTTGTATATTAGAAGCGACTTGAACTGCATTGAGTTAAACTTCAAGAGTGACCCTCAAGGTATCGACTCTGTGTGGGTTAAGTTAACCAATGTTAATGGTAATCATCTGGTTATAGGTAATGTATATCGACCACCCAACAGTAGTGGGGAGCAAGATATTGTTTTGTATAACATCATAAGAGAGATTTGTCACAAAAATGAAGTTGTGATTATGGGGGATTTCAATTTCCCAAACATTAACTGGGACAATAATGTGATTATCAGGGGTCAAGGTTTTGATTTTCTTGAGGTTTTAGATGATTGTTTTTTGTATCAGTTAGTAAGAGAGTGTACTAGAGATAATGCTATACTGGATTTAGTTTTGAGTAGCTGTGAAAATAGAGTGCATAACCTTATTGTCAGTGATCACTTAGGTGAGAGTGATCATAATAGTATTAAGTTTGATATTATTTTTCAGGTCATACAGAATAATAGTGTTAGAGTTGTTCCAATTTTCAGAGATGTTAATTTTGACAACTTGAGATATGATGTTGTTCTTGCTTTTGAGAATGGGCTAGTAGGTACCCATACGTTTGAATTATGGGATGAGTTTAAGGAAAAACTTAATGATGTTGTGAAAAAACATGTTAAGTTCAAGCGTAAAAGTTCCCAAAGGAAACTGTATCCTATGTGGTTTTCCAATGATATTAAAAAGTCCCTTAGGTTAAAGCAGAAGGCGTATAAAATTGCAAAACAATCTGGTAGTGAGGTGGATCAAGAAGCTTACAGAGTTGCTAGGAGAGAGTTTAAGAATATGAGTAGACAACATAAATCTGTATTAGAGGGGAATCTCGCTAGAGATATTAAGGATAATCCTAAGGGTTTTTTCGCTTATGCTAGAGGTAATGTTAAGCAGGGTAAGTCTATTGGACCATTTAAAGGTAGTCATGGACAGTTAATCCATGATGACATGGAAATGGCTAATCTTTTGAATGACTTTTTTGTTAGTGTTTTTAATAATGATTATAAAAATGTGCAGGTTTTAGGTGAGGTTACAGAAGAGCAGGAGTGTATTGATTGTGATTTTTCTAGGGAGGAAGTTATTCATCTTTTGAAAACCATGAAACCCAATAAAGCACCTGGGCCAGATGATATTTATCCTAAAATTTTAGTTGAGTGTGCAGAAGAGTTGGGAGATGTAATTCTGACTATTTTTAGGTCATCATTTAATTCTGGACAGGTGCCGGCTGACTGGAAACTGGCAAACGTCACTCCATTATACAAGAAGGGGCCTAAATCTGATCCGGGTAATTACAGACCAGTTAGTCTTACATCTGTTCTTGGTAAAGTTTTTGAATCACTGTTGAAAAAGCGCATTATGAATTTTTTGGAAACTAATCATTTTCTTTCAGATTATCAATATGGATTCAGAAAAGATAGGTCTTGTACATCTAATCTGTTAAAATTTTATGATACTGTTACAGAGGATATTGATAAAGGCAATATGGTTGATGTTATTTACATTGATTTCCAAAAAGCTTTTGATAAAGTTCCTCATGATGCTTTGCTATTTAAGATGAAAAGATTTGGGTTAGGGACAGCCACGATCCGTTGGATTCAAAATTGGTTGACCAATAGAAAACAAAGAGTTCACATTAATGGTAGGTATTCTGATTGGAATGAAGTTGTAAGTGGAGTGCCTCAGGGCTCTGTACTTGGGCCAATTTTATTCATTATGTTTATTGATGATATCAGCTGGGGGTTGAATAGCAAGTTAAGTATTTTTGCAGATGACTTAAAAGTGACGAGTACAGTAAATTCTGTTGAGCAAAATGAGCAATTGCAAAGTGATCTAACGAAAATTACTGAGTGGGCTGCAAAGTGGGGCATGTCGTTCAGTGTGAATAAATGCCAAACCTTACATTTGGGTAAGAACAATGTTAATTATTCTTATGTTTTACAGGGAGAAAGTATTCAAGACAGTGAGTTTGTTAAAGATTTAGGAGTTTTTGTGAGCAATGATTTTAAAATGAGTAAACAATGTGTTGAAGCAAGTAAGAAGGCCAATCGAATGTTAGGATATATTAGAAAAAGTATCACTTCTAAATCTAAAGAGATTATTTTGCCATTGTATAGGGGATTGGTAAGGCCACATCTGGAGTATGCTGTTCAGTTTTGGTCCCCCTTTCTCAGAAAAGATATTGAAATGCTTGAAAAGGTTCAACATAGGGCTACAAAAATGATTAAGGGTTTATCGGGTATTGATTATGTTAATAGATTAAGATCGTTAAACATGTATTCCCTGGAAAATAGGAGAACAAGGGGTGATTTAATTCAGTTGTTCAAGTTCATTAAACAGGGAGACATGGAGGGCTTAGGTTTTACCTTAAATAGCCGGACCAGAGGGCATGGTCAGAAGTTGAATAAGTCATGCTTTAGAAGGGAGGTTAGAAAACATTATTTTTACAATAGAGTCGTCAATGAGTGGAATGCTTTACCAGAACATGTTGTGTATTCGAAGAGGGTGGAAGATTTTAAGAAGAATCTTGATAACTATTGGAAACTGGTAAAGAATTAGATTTATTTTGGACCAACCTTGCTGGGCCTCTGGCCTGTTGTTGGTCGACAATTTTTGTATTTGTATTTGTATTTGTATTTGTATAATCCTGCAATTCTGGTTCTGCCTGGACGAAAATCCCCAAGAGGAAAGAATTGCGCTGTTTGTTCTTCATTCCATGGAATCGATGGCTCATGTAAAACGCGCCTTACAACTTATAACACGTAATTTAGTACCCTGAGACGATGGTTTAACCCTGGTACTTGAAGACTCCGAGTTAACCATGGCGGAAATTATTTTGGAAAAGTTTTGTTAGATGTTTTTCAAATTCACAAGTTTTTCATAATATGTTTAGGATTTGGCAAATGGTTTGGTCTTTTTTTAAAAATGTAAAACCATTTGCTGTCACAATAAAACTACAAAAATCCATTTTGATATTTTCGCGCATTAAATACTGTTGCCGCGTAACACATATATGTTATAGAAATAGCAAATTATTCGCATTCCTAGTTTTATTAATGCTTTGGCAATTTCATTGTGTGTAAGATGTTTATTGTTCCACTACGTAACATGTCATAGTATATTAATATTATCAATTCGGTCTCGAAGGCATCACTCTCGGTGAAAGTGTTAAAAAGTGATTTTAATTTTAAAAAAAAATATTTACTTTTAGCTCAAACAAGATCAGAAAATTTTCCTCCCAAATTTTTTTAACTTAAAAAAAACATATTAGATTTATAAATTCTATTAATTCAAAAACATATACATTCAATCAATTAAATCATGTCCTCATCCTTCAGTGACTTTTTAATTATTTATATTTTTTATTCTATACCTCTCCCGACCTTAAGTTTGCAGTATACAAATGTTCTACGAGAAAGAGGGTAAATAGTTCTCATTTTTGAGGGCGAGAATCAAATACAAAAAGGTATTTAACATTCAATAAACAAATTTATTTGTTATTTCAAGACATAAATTTATTATTTTTATTAGTTTAGCTTCAGTTGGAGTGTTATTTTTATTATTTTTTCCTTCGATTTTGACGTAACAGGGCGCACGAATATCAGGGTCAAATTATCAACCAATCGCAGCAGGCGAAGCTTCGGCGCCAGCCGCGTTGTTTACGCAAATTCCTCCGCGTAGTACATTTCTCTGCTGCAAACTTAAGGTCGGTTTTGGTATAAGTTCATTCGATTCAATGTTTTAAGGCAAAAGAGTAATAAAAAAGTTCCAAAATGTTGACTTACTCTTTTCAAAATTAACTCTGTAAAAAAAAAAAAAAACTAGGAAATTCCTTGATCCGGGAAATTAATATTGTTTGTTTGATGGAATGTTTCAGATAATGTAAGCTCTTTTTTCAATTTTCTATGTCCTGCGATTTCATTGCTTGTTTCGGTTTCACTCTCCGAATGACCGTCATAGATGAAAATAAACTTCTCCTTCCTTGCAAGCTTTCTTCAGCAAATGATTTGAACAACCAACAGCACAGCAAGAAGTTGGCATTAAAAAAATTTTTAGTAATATGTTCTTAGAAAAACTCACTTTCGAAAATACCGAAACAAAACTCACTTTCGAAAAGACCGAAACAATGCCCACCTTCTGTGGATATCGGCTTTTAATGCTCTAAAATAAAATCGTGTAATGATAACGTTTGATATCGTAGGGAAGGGAGAAAGTCAAAAATGTGGGTAAATTTAATAACATTTTATGTGCACACCCAAACATCCATGCCTTAACTGGATTCGAACCTGGACCCAGAAGCTCCAAAGACTAACACCTTAGTTACTGCGAAGCCGGGTCGGCTGCTTGTGATTCAATAGAGCTATTTCACGACGTGAAAGACAACAGCTCCAGCGGTTTTATTTTCATTTTTTTTTGTTGTTGTCTGGAATTACTTTTGTTTTAGTATTCGGGAAAGTAAGTTTTTTAAGAATATTGTACTAATTATTATTATTTTTTTAATTTCAACTTCTTGCTGTGCTGTTGGTTGTTCAAATCATTTGCTAAGAAAGCTTGCAAAAAATAAAAGTTTATTTTTATCTATGACGGTCATTTTGAGAGTGTAACCGAAACAACCAATGAAATAGCCGGGCACAGAAAAATGAAAACAAATCGAAAGGAACATCATCTGAAACATTCCCTTTGTAGTTAATTGTTTGATTATTTTAGTATTACAGTAGATTTTTTTGTTAGCGATATCTTAATTTTGCGATATCACTTATCTACTCCGTTAATCAAATTATTTTTGTTAGAATGTTTATTTAAATTAGCATGTCTTTTAATAAAATACACCTTGATATTATATATGTTTCAAATCACTGCAAATTGAAATTACAAAACCATAATTACGCAGGATTATGAGTGTCCTCTAATTGGACATTCAGTGGACACACTAATTATGAAAATGTGTAATTGCTCTTTAAAAATAGACTAACGAATGAAGAGTACACGGGAAAAACCGATTGATTTTGCAGAGAAGTTTCCTTAGCAGGCCACTTTGGCGATGATAGCGAGTGATCGCCTAAACTTGTGTAAGGAAACCAGTTCCTTCCATAGATACATAGTTAAAGTAATAGAGTGGAAATCACGTGACCTCCAATGCTGACGACGGGACGCGCAAGGAGCTCCCAGAAGAGCCCCAATGAAGTCAGTGTTGTAGGTCACGTGATATACCACGCTAATACTTTAACTACGATCTCTGTGGTTCCAAGCTACCAAGGTTCAGGCGATTGGCGATCCCAACGCTTGCACCAAGCGAAGAAGAAAGAGAGAAACCAGTTTTCTGCCGCCAATGTTCGCCAATCAGACAATTGCGGGCGTCCGCCTAATAAATCAATCGGTTCTTCCCGTGTACTCTTCAATTTTGAACTGCGTTCAAGTTACGAGGCTGAAACCGAAGAGGGCAGGTAACGCAACTTAATAGCTAAGCGTTTCTTAAAGTTTAATAGCAACATCGTACACCGGAAGCTCCGCAGAACATCGGTCATTGATTCAGAGGGTCCAGTGTTTTAAAACTGGTCACCACCTACAACGGATATTTAATAGCAAAACTAAAATATGTATATACTAGGGGGCAAAGGCCCCTCCTCGCCAACCCCCGAGAATTCAATCGGTTATTCCCGTGTACTCTTCAAATATGCTCATGAGTGGATGAAAGTACAAATAAACCACTCTCCACCCAGTTCAATTAGTCCGCAATACAATACTTAATGAATTCGAGATTTGATTACCATGTTTTTCAATGAATAGTAATAAAATCTTTTTAAAGGCCGTATCACACGAGCAGTTTTCACCAACCCAACCGGCAACGCCAACTTCCTTCCCCCCAATTTCGGCCCCCCAAAACTTGTTAAGGGGTTGCCAGAGTAGGGGACGATTTCTCTTTTCCGACTGTCATCACTAAAACGGTATCTCTACAGTAGGCGACAATTTATAAAAAATCAGATTTTTGGAATTGATTTGAGTAATATTTTATCGCACTTGTAGGATTTATCTTAGAATTATTATTATTTTTTTCTTTCACACTATTGTTTAGTGATGTATATGATCCATTGATGTATATGTTATTAAAAAAATATTAGTCTTGGGGTTAGAATATGGAAGCTTTTTCCTTTCTTTTACATATAATCCTTTAGTGGTGACATTAAAAAGGAAAACAATTGTGAAAAATATGTAAAAATAATGTTGCAATTTGATAAAGATTGCTTACTTTAAAAAAGAATTTTACCAGTCAATCTCAATTTGTCACTATATATCAGAATTCATTGATGATTACATTCTATTAAAATCCTTATTCTATAAACAAAACAAATAAACACTAAGAGGTTGAAATTTTTAATTCTTCCATTTAGATTGTTAAATTAACACACTTGCGTAGAGAAATATTTTGAAGGCTATAAATTGTTGGAATTTTTTCTTAAAGTTGCAAATATTTTTTTAACAAATTTTAAATTAAAGCTGATATAAAGTTTAGCCTTCACATTTAGAACAAAAAGGGCGATTTTACCCATCTACTTTATATATAGCAAATGCTATATAAAGTTATTGCATTTACGAAAGAAAAATAGCTAATTTCTTATGCTTAAAATCGAACTAAAAGCTGTGCTAAATGATTTTCCCCCCTGAGATATAGAAATCAATCTCATGTGGAATTGGCTCTAAGTAACAATTTTCGTTTAAAAAAACGACTTTTCAACATATTTGTATCGAAAAAATAGATTGAAAATCAAAATATCGTGCTCGTAAATAAATAAACAACAACTTGGCGCAATATGGCTTGCAGATTTGGCTTCAACCAAAACAGAACCGTGACGTCAGTGCAGCGTCAGTCACCGATTCTCCTGATTGGTTGTTGGGGACAAGTTGGCCAACTCTGTCGCGATGAAACGACAGAGTTGCCCCAACTTAGAGCCAACGCCTACGTCATAGCACGCGGCAATTCTACCAATCAGGTTTGGAGCAATGGGGGGAAAGAAGTTGGCGTTGGCGGTTGGGTTGGTGAAAACTGCTCGTGTGATATGGCCTTAATATCAACTCAACTCAATTCAAGTACATAGTAACTCGTAAGTTGCTCATACACAAAGGGACTAAGTCTGCTATAATTACTTTTTCTCCTTCTTGATTGGCGCTTAAATGTCATTGAAAATATACACCAATTAATGCCGAGAATATATGTCCAGCGGACCCAGTCCCTCCGTGTATGCCTTGTTGAAAAACTCTGTAAGTGAAGTAAAGAAAGTGTTTACGAACGAGCGTTGAGTCGTGACCTGTATATTATTCTTTAGTACTAAAAATTTAGTTTTTCAGGTTGAAAAGGTACGGGCGGGTTTAATGAACTGAATTTGTATGTTTGATTACAAGTTTTTAATATTCTGAAATTGATTACTATTTTACATGCACCATTCTAGTCGAGAAAAACTGTTGTCTGGACATGTAAAAGTTAAAAACCCGATATTTCAGAGCAGTTCAACATAAAAAAAATAAAAGTTATAAAAGAAGATAACTTTTTTAAAAAGAATTATCGACATTACAATTGTGTATTTCAACAATATGTCATATTGAACTACTGTCACTCAAAACAAAGAGCTAGTTTTAAATATAAACAGTTCTATCCAAATAAGGTATGATACACTTCAAATGATGCAGTTGGGATTTTTTTTTTTTCAAAAGGAGATCTTAAAAATTTATACTTTTTTTTCTTACCCTATTACTGAGTTTGAATATTTGGCTAGATATCTACTTTTGTATTATCAGAACTGTAATTTTTATTACGTCCATGTGTATAGCTTTAAAATGCGCTAGTTGCCTATCCGTGTATATTTTATGTCTAACTTGCTACGAATAGAAACAGCGTTTTAAATTTAAGATAAAATATTTACTTTATTGTAAATTTGTTTTTAGTTGCACTTAAATTAGTACTTTTGTTCTGATATTAGCTATTTTATGACAATATCAGAATCTATATGTATGAATGTGCCTACTAGCTATTTACAATGTAAAACCTGAAAGTTTTTTTTTAGTGCATTGTTTGTAATGTTGGGAATTGTTTGGAATTCATGAAACCCGAACCCAATGCCAGGTTTTGAAAATATTTGCTTTGGCGCAGGTCCAATTCCATTTCCCATTTGTTTACAAACAACAGAGACCCAGTTTATGAAAACTAAATAGTTATGCTAAATAATAATGCATGTTATCAAATTTATTTAGTATAAATATTTAGCCAAATTTAATTTTTGAAAAAATCTTAGTTACCGAAAAGAAGTTCATGATACTGTTTTAACAACATAAAATGTTTTTCATTAATTAAGCTGTATGTTATTGGTGTTCAAATTTCGTATTTATAATGCCTAAAAAATATTGGGTTTTACTCAAATGTCATTTAAATAAAAATAATCTTGAGATAAATGATTAATTTTCTACAGTTCATTGAATTCTCTAATTGTTACATTGGTTATAAAAGAGATTAGAATGTACCATTATTAATATTGAAAAATACTTGGTATTCACCTTCTTATTTTTCATTAGTATATCATGGACTGAAAATTTATATTTTTAACACCATTTTAACACTTATAGCAGAGGTGGCTCAAGTTGGAACGATGAAAAGAAATGTGTTGAAAAAGAAGTACACAACCTAACAAAAAACTGGATTTACTGTATCAAGACAGATTCTGCACTTTTGTTGAATCTAGGTAAATTTGAACAATGTTTATCTTGCTATTTTGAAGTTATTTTTATGAATGATTAAGTAAATGTACAGAAGCTATAAGCTATATATACAGAAGTATTAAAGCTATTTTTTAACTATATAATTTAAAACTTAGTATTGCTGACCTTTGTGCAATATTGTTAAGTTGATGCCAAAAAAGTATAGAATATGTCAAATTTTAGTATAATAAAAAGTAAGGCTCCATCAAAGGGGCTTTTAGGCCGATAGACAGATTGTTCCAAAACTAAATTGGCCGATGAGAAAATATAATATCATCTTTCAATCAACTAATTGAAAATTGCTGATAACAAAATTTTCTATTTGATTTTTTCTCATGTGAAACCAAAACATGATTTAACCATGACCTGATACTATTTTTTTTAAATATATACATAGATATATTTTTGTTAGTTCATTTGTTAATTAAGGAGTTTGGCAGGTGATAGTATATAGGCAGGCTTTAAATGTTGCAGATTGTCCAAATGATCTTTTAAACCTCAAAGCTACAAGATACCTTAAGGTTTGATTGACCAATATTGTTTAGGAAGTCCTGAACTAGAAAAAACCCCTACTGCTTGTAGAATACAAAACATTAAGGTTTGGTTGACCTTCCATCTTGAACTATAAAAATAACTGATACAAACTTAGATTTCATTGTAAATAAGCATAAAAATTAACCGGCCTCAATAATTGGTTGATCGATCTATCATTCCTTGACTGAGGTATCAAATATTGCAAGTCTTTAAAGTTAGGTTGAAGTTCACTCTTGAACTAAAAATATAAAGTAAAAATATTGAGATGTTGCTGCGGTTATGCTTAAAACAGGCAAATTTTTCGAAATGTCATCCTAAGTAGTTCTGGCACAAACTCTTTGATTTGAGCGCAAACCTCTATAGAAATGCAAATGTTTGGGTTGAATAATATTTGTTCTTTTTCCTATAAAAAACATTGTCTTCTTTCAATATTTCGATGTGTCTCAAGGTCCATAGATCATTTTTTCTTTCTGTAAATTAACATCGGCAGCTGAGAGCTAATTTGCGAAAGAAAAGGTGCTGATGTATTGGCCTAGCAGATGCATTATTCTAGCTTTAAAATTAAAGTCTTCTAATTTGTGTATGTATCAAATTATGTTTTTATTAATATTTTTTTTATTTAAATTGACTATATGTTTACAGAATGGCTTCGCCTGGATCTTCAAATATGGCTGGAAGGTCGCAAAGCTCTCATGGCTTGAAGCACATTGATTTAGATCAGATATGGGGAGATCTAAAAGAAGGAATAGAACAAGTTTACAATAATAGACATGAAGACATGTCCAAATCTCGCTATATGGAACTGTATACGTATCCTTCAAAACTATTTGATATACTACACTCCTTGCTAACCTAAGTTGGGTAAATAGAAATATGCTATGGACAAGATCCTTCTGTGCCTGTAAAAAGTTCCATAAATTATTTGTCTATCCATCCAGAAAACATGTTAAAACCTTAATTTCGTTTAAGGTCTAACAGATTTGAATATTATTTGAGAAAATTTGGCAATTTTATCAGAATGAAAAGTATATAGATTGTATTTAGATCATTTTGTATGTAAATATTGCCTTACAAGAGTTTCCAACTAACGGACCAATCCCGCTTTTTCCCTCTGCCTTTTTACTCTGTTTTTACCCAAGTTATGTTGACCGGGAGTGTACTTACATCATAGAGCACGTTATATCTTATTGGATTTTGGAATTTTCCTGGATTGTGTGTAATTTCAAGCTTTACCTAAACTAAGGCGCATAAAGTAAGAGGCATATATATATTAAATTTTCACAATTCATATACAGGGTGGTAACAGAACCGGAAAAACCTGAAAATTAGAGAGAAATCTTCGGGGCACTACAGCCTAGAAGCATACTTTTTTTAAGTCATTTAATAGCAATTTTCCTAATTGATACATTCACTAAGTTTTGAATACTTATTTCTGCCTTTAAATGAAATTAAAAATACTTTTTCATAACAACATATGCTTTTTCAATTAGTCTAATTATCAAAATTATTAATTTTCTTTAAAATCCAAAAACTAATAGAATTTGAATTCCCATTACTTTTTTAGTCGCATAAGAATTTTTTTTTCAGAATTAATTTATGCTCTTTACTATTTTAATTATATTAATGTCTACCAAGCAGCGTGTAAAATACTTTTTTTTTTGTGTATAGCAGTTTTGCTACACCAAAGTATTTGTGTGTAGCAATTTTTAATTAATGCATAGCACTTTTGAAAAAATTTAAGGATCCGAAAATCGCGAAACTTCGGGGATCCGGAAGTCGCGAAACTCTGGGGTTCCAAAAGTCGGGAAATTACGGCGAACCGAAAGTCGCGGAACTCCGGACATCCGAAAGTTGCAGAACTCCGGGTATTCAAATATCGTGGAATTCTGGGGATCCGAAAGTCGCGACTCCGGGGATCCGAAAGTCGCGACTCCGGGGATCCGAAAGTCGCGAAACTCCAGGGATCCGAAAGTCGCGAAACTCCGGGTATCCGAAAGTCAAGAAACTCCGGGGATCCGAAAGTCGCTAAACTCCGGGGATCCACGACTTTCGATTTAGCTTTGTATCGCAACTAAATGCGATACAAAACTAAATCGCTATTGCAAGTTTTCATTTTGGTGTCGCGTTTCGCGATGCGATACCGCTTATTTTACACGCTGCTACCAAGTGCTAATAGTTTTTTTTAATTTGTTCATAACATTCCCAAAATATCTTTAAAGGTTTTTAAAAGATTTCTTCCGAGAGAGTTCCTTAATTCTCGTAGACATGTTTATGATTATTGTACCAGTGTTCACCAGTCGGGTTCAAGATCAACCAAAGCCCGAAAGAATGCCCAACTTGGTGGTGCTCAATTTGTAGGACATGAGTTGTATAAAAGACTGAAAGACTATTTAAAAATATACCTTATCAATCTTTTAAAAGTAAGTTTAATAATTCAATTATATCCTGATTTGAGAGACCCAGGGATCACTATAGGCCTGTAAGGAAGGGTGTGTTCTGCCAGCCCTTTTTGGAATTTTATCCCACCTTCTTACCCTTTTAAACTGCAAAGAACTCCCTCACCTTTTTTTTGAGCTGCGGTAGCTCAGGCGTGTGAAGCGGCATGCTCGCATAGGAAGGATTGTGGGTTCTGTTCTCGGAGATGCTCCCAATTTTGATGGTTGCTGCATTAGCGCTTGTATTCAACTAAAGACTGCTGTGTTGCTAATGGTGGCTGGGGCACGCTAAATATGTCCTGATCACAAAGTCCTCCATGTTCTCGTACCAAATCAGTACCTCTGGGGGTACCAGATCAGGGGGGTTATCGGCCTTTGATCTTTATCAAAATTCCAATATGTGCGCGAGAATGGATATGTGAAAGGGACCTTCCTGTAAAATGGATGTGTCATGCTGACGAGCAAAAGTCGGTCTTCCTCCTTTGTGGCGCTCAATGAAAATGGAAGTCGACCAACTTTGCCTTAATATCAGATAGTTCTCTTACTCCGGGCTCGGTTACCGAGTGGCATTAGAAACAATAACAACCATTTAAAAAAAAAATAAGGCGTGTGCTTTTCTGTCTTTTCGTTACAGCTATTTACATCGGGCAGCCAAGGGTTCTGACACCAAGTTTGCAATAGACAGTTTTATTGAGGAAATATTACATGTTTCCTAAATAATTACTTTTCATGTATAACCTAGATGAATTTTTGAGCATTTAAAGATTGCTAAAATGATTTTAAAATAAAAAAAAATCTGTTGGGAACTTACACCATTTTTTCATCAAATGCACCCTGCTGATAAACTAATGATTTTATCATTTCACATTTGTATAATTTTTTTTTGAGTGATTTATAAGGCAAACACCATAATACTATTATAATCATTTAAATTTTTATTATTGTAACTAATATTATTGAAGTTAAAAGTCAACATTTTAATTAGTATGATGTCTTTTTTTATTTTATACAAATTATAATATAAAATTTAAGAGCACAATATGACTTGTTTTTTTTACAAGTTAAATTTTGTTGCTCCAAACTGGATTCCAACCATTGTATTATTACAAAGTATATTATAACAATTTAAGTCGAACCGCGTTAATGTGAACTCGAAGAGAGCACCGAAATATTATGAACATGTTAATCGAATTTCTGTTTCCGTAGGGACTTTTTTTACATTGAACCAGTGAATAGTTATTTCTTAAAAAAAATATCTAAAAATTCTCATTTTATAATGTAATACACCAATGATATATGTATACAATTAGTAATTTAAATCAATAAATCATTTGGAGAAGAATGTTGTAGGAAAATAAGGAACAGAGCAATTGAATTTAAACTGACGAATCAATGGAAAGCTTATGATTTTCTCAGAAGTAGAAGACAATTTATTTTTATATTGTTCGTGTGCCGCTTTTTTTTCAGTTGTTTTGTTTAATTTATTCTTCGATACTTTGAAATATTATAGAAAAAAACACAAATTCTGATTTTTTTTTGTTTGGATAAAGTGGGATTTTGCCTAAAGAGATTTCACCTTAAGACATTTTTTATCATGAGGGCTAAAAGCTTTATAGGCTGGGGAAATGCTTTTCCTAAATGCTGCAGGCAGTACAACATGATCCCTTATTATTACGAGTTATGTACCTTGTAGCCTAAGAGAAACACTCAATGCGTTTGTACCCTATTTTCAAGCCCTCGAACAGTACTTTTTCCCTATTTGGTCAAAGTTGCCTAATTATAGTTTGACAGCACTCTGTCCTTTTCCATTAGTCGGTTGATTCCAGAGTGACCTACATGGTTATGACTTTAGCCCCTCCTCCTAAAATAAATGACTTTATAAATTAAGGTATGTGAGCTATTTAGAGGACCTTACAACAAGTTTGTCTCAAAATCAAAATCTTTACAACCAGCGGCTCGTCACTTGACTGTGGTTCTAAAATACGACGCTCGTCGCCAATAGCCCTCAAGTAGATCTAGTGCAACTATAATTCAAACCTAACCTTTACAACCAGGTTAATTAGCATTTAAATCTCCATCTTATACTGTGTACCATTTAAGATAGTTCTCTATAATTAAATTTTTTATTTCATCATAATATTTTTATCTTGTATATTTTTTCGAAAATATTAAAAAAATGTCTTGCTTTATTAAAAAATGAGGCCTTTATATGTTTTATCTTTATTTAGAATGGAATTGATTTAATGGATGAAGAAGTTTTACGGTTTTACACAAGACAGTGGGAAGAATATCAATTTTCAAGTAAAGTTCTAAATGGCATCTGCTCTTATCTAAACCGACATTGGGTGAAGCGCGAATGTGATGAAGGAAGAAAAGGAATATATGAAATTTATCAAGTAAGTAATCTTAAGCTATTTCTTTAAAAACAATAGGTCGTGTAGCTCTAGTGCGACGATAATTGAAACCAAACCTTAAAAACAATAGGAATTTCTTAGTACAACACTTTTATAAAAATAAATTACAAGTTTAAAATATTTATACAATTCTTTGTATGGTTTAAAAAATATATTTTATAAAAATATTTGTCTTTAAATTTTTTAAAATTTCATTTTGTTATTCAAACAAGCTAGTACATATAATAATTAGTTAAAAATGAAATTTTGAAAGTTTAATGCATGTTATTAATTTTTCGTGCTTTTTATGTATTTTTTACTTATCAATGTTAAAACAAGGAATAAATATTTTAAAACATAAAATTAAAATGTTTGTATAAATTTTTGTATTTTTAAACATTCATGGTTTTGTCGTTTGACCGACGATATTCCATGTTAGCCATTTATGCTGAAAGTAATGTAATGTTTTAGAACCAACTTTCAAATCCTGTATTTTAAAATGTATTATTTGTAAATGATATTTGGTATGCTTTGTAAAAATTTTGTTTTAATAAACTAAAGCCTTTTATATTGTGTAATTTTTAGCTTGCTTTGGTTTCCTGGAGAGATTTTTTATTCAGACCTCTACATAAACAGGTATTATTCAATTTATTATTTTTTAAAAATATTTATTTAAAAATTCAACTGAATCTACCAACTGATTAAAAAACAATCTACCAACATTTCATATTTTATCAATTTATTTATATTGCTTCTTTTTTTTTGTATAACCTTAAATATTATTGAATTGATTTGCACGTTGTGCATTTTATTCCAAACAAATATTTTGAAAATTCTGAATCCAGAAATCTTTGAAACAAAATTGACATAATAGTTAAAATAACCATTCATTTTGCAGTTTCGTTTAAAGAAACTCTTGATTAATTTTATACATCTTTTCAAGTTAAATGTTCGATATTAGCAAAGACAATTTTAGGGGTAATTTTTTTCCAACACAGAAAAGTTTTACTTCACGTTTCAATGCTTTTTATACTTTATTTTGCCATAATATAATATAATAATAATAACCTTAAATATTATTGAATTGATTTGCACGTTGTGCATTTTATTCCAAACAAATATTTTGAAAATTCTGAATCCAGAAATCTTTGAAACAAAATTGACATAATAGTTAAAATAACCATTCATTTTGCAGTTTCGTTTAAAGAAACTCTTGATTAATTTTATACATCTTTTCAAGTTAAATGTTCGATATTAGCAAAGACAATTTTAGGGGTAATTTTTTTCCAACACAGAAAAGTTTTACGTCACGTTTCAATGCTTTTTATACTTTATTTTGCCATAATATAATATAATAATAATAACCTTAAATATTATTGAATTGATTTGCACGTTGTGCATTTTATTCCAAACAAATATTTTGAAAATTCTGAATCCAGAAATCTTTGAAACAAAATTGACATAATAGTTAAAATAACCATTCATCTTGCAGTTTCGTTTAAAGAAACTCTTGATTAATTTTATACATCTTTTCAAGTTAAATGTTCGATATTAGCAAAGACAATTTTAGGGGTAATTTTTTTCCAACCCAGAAAAGTTTTACTTCACGTTTCAATGCTTTTTATACTTTATTTTGCTTCAAAGATTAAAGTTTTTGTTTGCCCCAAAACATTATTGAAAAAAATATATATATGTATGCAAAGAGATTTGGGTGATCACAGAATCATTTAAATAAGGTTCTGCTGTAATAGATTTATATACGGTTTTGTTTTGCATTTTATATTATTTCTTTTAAATGTAGGTGACAAGCGCAGTTTTAAAACTAATAGAGAAAGAGCGCAATGGTGAAACAATAAATACAAGATTAGTGAGTGGTGTTATGTGTTGCTATGGTAAGTAATTCTTTTTACGTCATGCAAAATGGAAATTCTAATAATTGTCATTTTTTTTAAAAAATAAAAATTGGATCAAAAAGATCGTAATCTATCCAAAGCATTAACTTATATTTTCCCCATCACAACTAAAATAAAACTTACTACCTTAAGATTTGTTTTCTTTAATAAATAATTATAATATTTTATTCTAAAGTAATAAAGTGCTTAACTCATTTTAAAACTAAGCAATCTTATCCTATGAGCCACACAGAAACATGCCAGTTTGTATTGGATATACACCAAGTCACTCTTAACAAAAAAAGTTTTGATGCAAAATTGCTAACTTTAAGTCTTTTTTCTTTGACATTAATTCAACCAAGGCAAAATTCAGCTTAAGATGAGTTGAAAGTATTTCCCCCCTCTCTGTGTGTATATTGAATCTCTCTAAAAAAATTTTAGTACTATTTTTTTTAACATGAAATCCTAAAAACTAAACTTTTTTTTATATTGAATCATTATTTTAAATTTGAGTGTTGGGTCTACAATTAAAACATGCAGTTAAAATATTTGCAGTTGCCTTTGAATTTGAAAGATATCAAAGTAACTGAAAAATGGTTGAAATGAGATAAGTGCTTAAGTTCACTGTTAGATTTCTTGTATATACATAGTTCATTCAAGATGAATCATAAATAGCAATATTTAAAAAAATCCGGAAGGCTACAATAAATAATCAATCATATTTTGTTGGATTTAAACTAAATACTAAAAAGTTTCAATATTTTCTGGTCTGTTTATTAAGATGTTTTGTTGCTTTAATGCTAAAACATAGCCTTTCTTTGCAAACGATTTCTCCTGAATTAGGGAGAAAATGTCAACAAATAATTTCTTTTTTTGTATTTTGTCAGTGAGATTTTTTTGACACATTTTTTTTATCTCTGTTGATTTATCTAATTTTGGGTTTTTATCGCAGTTTTTTCCAAAATAAATGTCTAAATGCCTTGAAAACCAGAAATCTTATTTTGATTCCATTTAATTTTGTGTTAAATTGTTAAAATAAAAATTGGTAAATAGTTATGCATTTCGTCTAAAATAATTTGTTTCAAGGGTATTTTTCAGACTAATTTTGATGTTGTGGCAGTTTGTTTGGAAGAACTAACATCACACTAGAGCTGCCCTTTGCTACTAGTGAAGGAGCTCGTAATTAAAAAAAATAGTGGTAAAGTCACCAAGCCGACATCTTAGTGGGCACCCAAACCAACTTATGAATGACATAGTACACAGAGTTATGAAATTGACCCACGGTGGAATTAACTTGCATCTGCCCCATATACTCTGCATTATTTATTGGTGTGTTTTCCCTTTATTCCACACGTTCCATTTATGTGATGTTTAGCTCAATGATATAACCTGTGAAGGCAAAATCCACAATATAAAAGTATATTGGATCGGAATTAAGTTGTTTCAACAAACTTAGTAAAAGAATCATATTCATCAAGAACAGTTGATTTCCCCTGCCATATCAGTCTTTTTTTTCCCCTAGGGATTAAAAACAAACCACAGTTGGAAATTATTTTTGAGTTTCTTTGCTTTGATTATAAACGTCAGTTGATTGTGAAGTTTTCCTATTAGATCGTTGTGAAAATTGTCTATAAATTCTTTTTTTAATTATGAAAAAGTTTATTACTATAGTTTTTGAAGAGCATTTCAAAGAACTTTCATGATTGTGTTAAATTGGAATAAAAATGTGCGACTATTGTGAGGAATATTGTAAAAATTATAATGTGTTGAAATAAATTAAGTGGTTTTTGAAGTTTGCTGTGCCTTTTTTACTAGTAACTATTTACTAGTTTTTTTTAATAACATTTCTGTACTGCAAAGAAACACTGCTGTTGAGTGCTCTTTGAGTTCATGTTAATGAGGTCCGGTTTACTTAAAACTTAATAAAATTCAGTAAAATCATGCATTTTCTATTGCTGAATAAAATGTGTTGCAATTATTTGAACATGGGTAAACAGTGTAAAATAAATTTTAAAACAATAGACTGTCAAAAATGTCTTGTGCTTTAAAAGTTAGTTTCGTAATAAAGTAAAAACATGAACACATTTCATTTAGGAGGAAACAAAACAATTTGCTTTTGTTACATTCTACATTTTGATTCCTTTGTTTCTGAAATTGTCAATCAATTACAACTGTTTATGTATTTTTTGTAGTTGAATTGGGGCTGAACGAAGATGATCCAGGAGCTAAGGGGCCAAATCTTTCTGTATATAAAGAAGCATTTGAAAACACATTCCTTAGTGATACAGAAAGGTTTTATAACACAGAAAGTTCCGATTTCATTAGACAAAATCCAGTAACTGAGTATATGAAAAAGGTGAGTATATTTTGTTTGCATTTTATATAGTTATTTGTAAATAGTTAATTCTTAATTTCTCTTTTTGTTTAAATGTGTGCAAATTAGATATGTATAATATGTAATGTGTGCACATTTTATAGATACAGGGTGTTCCAAAATTGACCGGATAAGTATAGGGTACAATTCCTAAATATTTACCCGGCCCCCGGCAATAAAAGTCGGCTAAATAATTGGCTTCACTTTCGGTCGTGCAAGAAAGCTTGTACTTGTGCTACATAAGAATGTAGTACTTTTAGTTTGGTTTGGTTGAATTTACATCTGATTAAAATTACAGGTTCAACTAGTTTTCAACACATCTTTTTTAGGAGGCTGATCATTTTGATAGGTTGTTGCATTATTTTTTACAAAACTTGATGTTGACCACCAGTCTATAGATAACAATTATTGTATTTTGCTTATTTATGCAGGGTAGGTATGTACATATATTCCAAGTTATTTGCATGATCAGAGACCCGCTTATAAGCCTTCGTCAAGTAAGACAGCCACAGAAGGAATTTTTACTCGCATAGAGAAAGTACACCCAAGGTGAAGGCGGGAATCGAACCTGTACCCATTACAGTGCGCAAACTGCTATTGTAATGATCTGCGATCCAAACCACTTGGTCATCAGGCCGCACATGGCACCCTATATTGTCTCTGTGTTGGTCCATGGTGTGGTTGGTAGGTTAAGTCTCTATATTGGTTGGTATACCTATATTTTCAGGCTTGTGTGCTTGCAGAGAGCCGCTTATAAACCTCCGTCAAGTAAGACAGTCACAAAGCTTATAAGTGGTTCTCTGAACAAGCACACAAGCTGGAATATATATGTACATACCATACCATAACGTACCATACCATTCCATACCAAGACAGTCACAACACACACACTCACATGCACACATATACGTGACAGATGCTGCCATCTATCACCGCCACCTCCACAATTTAGACATGTCCCTGAGGGGGAGGGATCCTTGCTATTTTATAAAGAATTCATTCCAAATAAAGATAAAATTTTGTTTTCAGGCTGAGCAAAGACTGAAGGAGGAAGAAAGGCGTGTTCAATTTTATCTGCATGAAACAACACTTGAAATCTTAGCTCGGACTTGTGAAAAGGTTTTAATACAAAAGCACTTAGAAATATTCCATACCGAGTTTCAAAACCTTCTGAATGATGATAAAAATGAAGGTAATTTATTGTATAATTATTGCTGATAATATAAAAGTATTTGTTAAAAAATATATTTGCCTAGACTTATAGTTTATTATCATTGCAGTGTACAATCAGCATTTCAATGCTTGGATCAATCTTCATTCTAATTTCAGTTATGAAAAAATATTGATCTGATATCCATAGTTTTGCAACAAATTCTTATTCACAATTATAGATGGATCATAATGTATTACTTGGTTTACACACTGGATTTCAACTTTGTCTGCCATAAATATTTGGTTAATCTATAATATGCCAAGCTATAGTTGCGAATTCAAAAGATAATTTGCTAGCAGATTTGTTTTATTTGCAACTATCTTTATAATAACATTTTATAAATTTCACGTTAAACTTTTTTTATAAGCCTGCATCAATTTGTCTTTAAAGGTAAATAATTAAAAATATATATATATTTTATCTATAGTCAGAAAGCACTTGAAATATAAGCTACTGCAAAGTTTAATTTAAAAAAAATATGCTTTTAAGCCTAGGTTGGATTCAGAAAATGTGCATGAAACTGCTTGGACCAATGACTAGTATTATCGTATATACTTGTGTGTAAGCCTATTCAGGTATAAATCTTATGGAATAAGAGCAAACCAGTTCATGCCAGTCAGTGAATTTTTCTTTTGTTTTCAAAATTCCAATCTCAACAGCAACTTAAATAAAACATTTTTCAACTCTGGGTGTCCTTGGCCTATTCACCTATATTTTGATTGATCTGAGTGAACACTTAGTTAAAATTTGAGTGAATACTTAGTTAAAGTCACTGACCAGCATTGTTTTCTTTACACGTTTGAAGAAGACTGGTCGACTGAGCTGCTCTGTTGCAAAGCTATGCTATGCAAATAACACAGCTCTAACAATGAGGCATCATTGGTGGATTCAGTGAATAGATGCTAATCTTATTTCATCTTCAGAATTTAACTGCTTTTCTGATTTTATTCTTAATAGATAACATCTAATCCCTAAGTTGTATTGAATATTAGTTGGAGTTTAAGAATAATTATTTTTTTTGTTGTTGGAAATTTGATGTTTTGTATATAAGTCAACTCCAATTTTTGCGGCACTAATTTTGTCAAAAACTTCCTGGCTTATACACAAGTGCATACAGTAATACATATTTTATAAGTCAAAGGTAATGCTCTGATTATGAAATCCTCATTCACATAATGATTATGAATAACTTTTAGGGAAATCCTTTAACATCAAGATAATTTTGAGACCTTAAACACTCTCTGCAGGCTTAGCAGACATATGATCCTACTTAGCAGATTTTGTCACAATTACAAATGTGTCCATACGCAATTATTCCTTAATTCCAGTTACAAATAATTTTAAATTTGTGGTATGAAGTATTAACAAATATTTTTTTAATGTTGACATATGTTTCTTAAAAACTAAGTTTTCAGTTACATATTTATCTATTTTTTTGCAGATTTAGGTAGAATGTTTAACCTTGTTTCAAAAATTTTTGATGGCCTTGGTGAACTAAGGACACGATTAGAAAGTCATATTCATAACCAAGGACTTACAGCAATAGAGAAATGTGGTGAAAGTGCCTCAAATGATCCTAAAATATATGTTAATACAATACTGGATGTACATAAAAAGTATAATTCCTTAGTTATCACTGCTTTTAACAATGATGCCGGTTTTGTTGCTGCTTTAGATAAGGTAAAATGCATTTTTTTTATATATTTACTAAAAACTTTTCTTAAATTCCATACTTATCCAGTTTAAATTTAGTTTTATCCAGTTTTAATTAATATACAACGTTCTCAGTTTTTTTCCTATTTACTTTTTTACAGCATACCATTCTAGAGGGCTACTTTACTAAAAAACACTATTTGCCAAATCTTGTTATATTACAAATGACGCAATAAGATGAAGGCTCAGTCTAGTTGAACTCATTGCAAAAAACGGGCCATCAAGCGATTCCCGCATGGTGAATGATTTGTAGTATTTGTTGATAAATGAAGACAATCTTATCTATGAAAGGAAATATGAAAATTTGGAACTTGGCCGTTGCTCCACTACCATTTTTTTTTACAAATTATTTTTCTTTAAATATTTATGATTAATTTATGTCTTCACCCCCTGATCCAGCCAAGTATAGCAATAAGATCGGAAATATAAACGTCTAATTGAAAATGATTTGTGTTTTGTCTTTGGGTAGGAAATGTGCCTCTTTACTCCTCCTAAGTGTGACGAATAAGCTTGGTGCGGAATCTGTTGGATTATTTATTTCTTCAGTTGCATAAATACTTGCACTTAAAATGTTTGTATTTAAATTTTAAGCATATTAAGGTTTCATACTATTTCCAAAATAATAAAAGCCAAATTTTTCCAAAATGATTTAGGGGAGCGAAATAATAAATGCAGACTTTTTATTTAGAAATAAGTTGACACAGTACATGCTAATTAGGAAAATAGGAGTCTCATTTTAGCTTAATATTAAAAAAATAACCACAAATCTGGAAAACAGAGTTGCTGTATTTCTTAAGATTCTGGATTTAAAATTTTCTACTGTATCTGCAACTGCTAAGTTGTATTTTTTAAAAAATTTTAATTACTGATTCCGTAAATAATAAAATGGACCAGAAAATGACTATTATCTCTTTATATTTTGTTGGGAGCTTTTACATTAATTTGACCACTTTTATACTTATTTGTGTAACAACCCCAGTAGCACAGCAGTATTGGCCAATGCCTAACACAGAATGATGGCCAACATCACCAAACAATATTGGCAAGTGTCGGACGGCAAACCTTTTTTGCAATATTGGCAGATATCGTTCAACCGTATTGGCGAATATTATTGTATTAGTTTTCGCAATATTGACAGACATTATAAAAACTCATATATAGTGTTATTAAATTAAAATAATATATATAGGGTAAGGTAATCATTTCCGGCTGCCTATTTGTAGTCTCCTAATTTTAGGAGCTTTAACACAACCAATAACGGCACATAATTTAGAACCTTGGTCAAGTGACGAGGTCGACACGTGAGCTGGCACCCAACAGAAATTCGAGGGACGTCGTACGCTGACGCTGTCGGGGCTTTGGACTCCACAGATTTAACGAGCACGTCTGTCCCAGTGTACTCGGGGCCCATCCATCACGAGTTGGATTTTATCTATTTTTTTCAGTGCAGAGATCCAAGTTATAGGATGACTGGCAGTAGGTGGGATTCGAACCCCCGCACTCCTGCGAAGGTTGAATCCTAGGCTGATGCCTTAACCATTTGGCCATTGACGGGCTGGGGGAGAAAATAACGAACAAATCCGTTTTGTAAACAGAAATCAATGTTACCATTCACAAAATACATAGTCGTTAATTATCAAGATTGGTCAGTTTCGGTCGATATTGATACTTGCGCATCAGTGTGTATCTTGATTGGCCAGTTTTGGCCAAAATTGAAACTTCAAGATTCGTATATGTGAATTTAGGAAAATGTCGCCATCATGAGTTATATGCCAAGAAAAATGCAAAATTTATCTTTTATCTCTCTTTTTTAAAAAATAAAATTTGGTCCAAAAACATTAAGTATGTATTAAAATTTTAATGTTGCAATTAATACATTGGGCAAAATTGGCCGAACTCGGTAGAAAACGAGGGATATTAACTGATAGGTGTGTTCGGCCAATGGTTCAGGCAACATTGGCCAAAATTGTTGTGCTACCTGGTAAGCATCTCCATCATAAAATCTACTTTCATGCCTATCCATTTTTTCTTAATTTTTAACTAAATTTTTATGTAGCAATGTGCATAAAAGAATCCTAATTTTTTTTCTTAAACCTACGAGTTTAGATTTGTTGCATTAGTTGAATGTTGTTATTGGTGGTGCAATTGCTTTGTGTACATGGGCCTTAAAAAGTTTGTAAAAATCCCTTGAATTCGTACATTGGATAATTGTACCTTAAAATATACTTAAAACAGTTTGTGAAAATTATTGTTTTTCTTAATTATTTTTAGGCTTGTGGAAAGTTTATAAATAACAATGCAGTTACAAGATATGCCAAGTCTTCTAGTAAATCTCCAGAGTTGTTAGCAAAATATTGTGATTTATTATTAAAAAAAAGGTACTTATATTGATTTGATTTAGATTTGAGTTTTATTAAATAGTTAAATACATTTTACTGTTTTATGAGTTATTAATATGATTTTACTCTAAAATATCTTTTGAAATAATTCGTGTGAAACTTTAAAAATGCTGGTGTTGCTTTCTGAAAGAAATCTATTAAGTTAAATGTTTTGTTTGAAATTGTGGCATCACACTCTCTCATCAAAAATTTTCACAGATAGTTAGCGCAAGACCAGAAATATTTAAAAAATTACGTAAACTACAAAATTACTGCATTAGGAATTGTTAATCATCTAGTAAGTTTTTAAATTTAGGTCATTTTTAAGAATGGTAAAGGAGTGATTCTGTTACTAAAATGCAATAAATATTCATGAAATTTAAAAAAAACCCTCTAGAAATACACTAAGTACATTTTTGAAAACTATACAATACCATTAATATTTCTCTTAAACAGTGTACTTGAAATGCTTCTTTTAATGAATGCTTCTTTCAATGGGGGACTGGCAAATACATCGTTTAATAATTGAATCGGTGAGTGCAGAAACCACTTCAGTCAAAAAAATCCAAAAACTCGTTTTCAATGAAAATAAGCGTAAAAAGGCAAGATGTGTGTTGGGTGCAAAAACTATGTTAGTCTGTTGAGTAGTTCCGTAAATACAGGACGTTTATTTTGAGTGCAGAAATAGAGGAGGAGTTATTACGTTTTTTCTCCCTCATGAAAAATTTGAAATTTGTGACTGACGTTGTTTCTGCATTCACCGATTCAATTATTGTATGACTTTAAACTACACTGCTCAAAACAATTAGGGGAGCACTTTGTGTACTTTTGTTTACCCGTTCAGTTTCAACTTATTTTTTTAGTATATATCTAAAATTTATGAAACAGATTCATTTTGCATCCTGATTGAAATGGTAAAAAACAGGGAAACAAATCTTAATTTTTTAACTAAAATTTAAGGGGCAAAAAATTGGAATCATAACCTTTGAATAAATTATAACAATTATTTTTTTCAAAATTTTTATTGTAAAAAAAAAGGTTACATCAAATTTTAGACTTCTAAGAATGCAAGCGTGAAGATTTTAGGGTCAATTTATTTCATAAAAGTTTTTGGGAGGGAATTTTATTTTACCATGTTTTTCATATTTTCATTCAATTAAAACAAACATTATTTAATTCTTCAAAAGACATGATTATTCCATCTAACAATAAATAAGTACGAGTTCAACTTAGTGAGCAAAAAAATCGGAAGCTCATGATGCCAAATGGAATCATTTGGGGCGAAATGGTTTGAACCATGCATTCCCCTAATTGTTTTGAGCAGTGTATAATGGTTATCTCTTTAACCCTTTCAGTCCCAAAAAATTACTACACTACAGAAACATCTGATATTCACAAAATAAGCTTATTTTAGGTCAAAAATAAAAGTACCATAAGAAAAAAATTCATTTTAATTTTTCATATGGTTTTTGAAATAATGCCAAAATTTTTTAACTGTGGAAAACAACAATATAAAAAAATATATATTACCCAAAAACACTTCTAGTTATATATTTTAAGGTATCTGAATATATTATAAAAAAATTTAGTAATTATTTTGACCGAAATAGTTTAAATTGTCTTTTAAATGTGTGGAACTGAAGTGAACTTTTCAAAAATCAGGTGAAAGGCTTGTTAGCTATTTTCTAAATAAAAAAAAAATAGTAGTTATGACTCCTATTGAGGTTAATGTAAAATATTGTCTAATAGAACAAAGTGTGAAGAATTGAATGATGTGTGTTTGTATGTCATAACGGGATATAAACGTTTGGAAAAAAATATTAAAAGTTACGATTCCAAATGGCATCACTGGGACTGAAAGGGTTAAGAAAAACAAGTTTGCAAAAGTTAAACAAAATTAATATCAAATAAGAAAGTAAAAACCATAATTCTTGGGACAATTTGTTATTGAGAGCAATTTTTTTTTGCCGTATGTATTGCAATTTAGTTGGTCTTTTTTTACAATTTAGCTCAAAGAATCCAGAAGAAGGGGAATTAGAAGAAACTTTAAATCAAGTTGTAAGTTTTTAACAGTTTAATTTTCTTTAATCAAGAGGTTGTTACAGTCACTATGAAAATTTTTTTGTAAGAATAATATGCAATAATAATCTTAAAAAAGAAATATTTTGTAAATTTGTCAAATTTATGTGAATTTTGTATAATTCTGATCAAGTTAGATAAAAAGCACTAGACCTTCCTCTCCAGCACTTGCATACATATATATATATATATATATAAATCAGTGGCATACACATAAGGATATCTATAGCTGATGTAGCCCACATAAAAAGAAAGCATATTTGGTTGCAAAACCCCTGAAAAGGGAGACAACTAAAGGACAAGTTGCATTAAATGTAAAATAATTCATATGATTCAGATAGATTAGGAGCTTTAGATTCTGAATAACGGCTTCAAAATTCACAACACCATTTATTTAGCCAAAAAAGATTTTTGAAATTTGATGAAAATCGCATTACTGAGAAAATAATGGCTGATCAAGCGTTACCCTCTATGCATTTTTCTGAAAATGGCCAATATTTGAATACATTTGAACTATTGTTGATGAACCACTTTGAGCAACTGTTGAAAACAATACCTGATTCATAGTAAAAAAAATTGTCATATAAGTAGAATTTGCAGCTATTTTAAAGCAGATAGATTTATTTAAATGAGTAATTTTTATTGTAATTTCAAACTTTTTGCTCTAACCATCTGTATCACTTATTGTTATTTTCAGTACAATTTAGAGTAAAAAGATTTGATGGTATAAATTTTTTATACTATTGCAGCTTGTATAATCTTACATTATGGCATTTTATTTTTAACAAAAAAAATATTAAGTTTAAAATCTAAAATTGTTAAGAGAATCATGTATTTGATATTCAAATATGTCAAATACAAGGAACATTTATTTCTTTTTTAGATGGTAGTATTTAAGTACATTGAAGACAAAGATGTTTTTCAAAAGTTTTACAGCAAAATGTTAGCCAAAAGGTTAGTACAACACATGTCAGCTAGTGATGATGCCGAAGCAAGTATGATATCAAAATTAAAGGTACATTTTATTTATTATTATTAATCATAAAATTCCTATTGATCCATTTTTCTGATATGAAATTTTAGTTAAGTTCTCCTTAAAACCTTATTTTTGAAAAATTAATTCTAAAATAATGTTATTTTTCTTGTTAGTCTAATTATGAAGTAGTGCCAGAATAAACCTTTTATGGGCATTTTAAATTGTCCCTTAGTCTTGAGCAAGAACTAAATTATATAAAGTAAAACAGTTTGTTGTGCTTTTAATAAATTTTTTTTAGTAATTTTATCCCAAAAAAAAAGCTTGGATCCTAGGTTAAATATTTTCTTTCTGTTTTATTTTTATTTTTTGCCAGATTTTAAAGAAATGAAACAATTTTGTCAGATTTTTTTTTAAATGTGGCAAAATGAAATGAAAAAGCTAGGGTTAAAAAAAATCTTCGGATTGCTTTCTTTAAAAAATAATGCCAAGTAGAATTACCTAGGAACTGTTTCATAGACTTCATATAAAAAAAGTATTTTTTAATATTCGCATAACTTTTCTGTGCTAAAGATATTGAATAAATGTAACAACTTCAAATAACTTTTCAGCAAGCCTGTGGGTTTGAATATACCTCAAAACTACAACGTATGTTTCAAGACATTGGTGTCAGTAAAGATCTAAATGAGCAATTTCGGTTACATCTTTCCAAGTCAAAGGAAGCTTTAGATAGTAAGTAAATATTGTGCATTCTCTAATTCAATGCTTATATATAGGGTATGAAAACAAAACCAACCCTGTATGTGCTACTTTCATCCACTTTTCTACAATACTACATGAGCAATTTCATAAGTCTGTTTTTTTTAACGAGCAATTACTCATTTTCATAATTAGTGTGTCCACGGAGTGGACGAGCCTAATTAGTTTAGCAGATACTCTAATTGCGATCTTTAGTGTTTTTAAACAAATAAAAGCAAGGTTTCTTAATTATAAAAACCCTGATGCAAATTATTATTAAATTCAAAAAATATGTCCACCTCGGGGACAATCATGTCCAAATATTTGCCAGAGCATCTTCATGGAGTGGCCTAAATGTCAATTTTGATTTTTAGAACAATATGCTTATCTGATAGAAACAAGTTCACGTTGCAAAGAGACCACATTAATGAAGATTGCTATAGTGATAAAAAGTTTTTAAAAAGTTAAGTTACTTAAAGGATTCCATTCATGAAGTGGACAAGTGATATAGCCAAATGACGATGTCAGACAAAATTTGTTACGGCAACACTGAAATATAGTTATCTACAATTAAATCACAAGCAAGATGGCTTCTTTATCTTCTTTTAAAGTTAATCTGATGGCTATTAGAGAAATTTAATTTTATTTTAAAGCAATAAAAACTGATATTCAAAGGGTGAATACATTTTATGCGGGACAATCAAAAAATTTATTAAACTAATTAAAATTTATTGAAAATCTAAAAAAAAAAAAAAAAAAAGAACTTTTTTCTCCTTTCTCTTTTAATTTTTAAATTGTCAGTAATATAGTTTTTTTATGAAAACAAAAATATTGCAAAGCCGTTTTTAAAGAGAACATTTTTCCATAAGAATAGCTTTAAATTTTGATCTTTATAATTATGTTAATCTCTTAACAATTGGAACTTAAGAAATCTTTCATCGTAGGAACCAAATATTTGTTTGACATTTTTTAACCCTTTTCTCTAAGTGTCATTTCAAGAACCCTAAAATACCCTTCACAAATATTTTACGCAAGAAATTTAGCTTGCTGGTATTTGTCCAAATGGAATAAGTTTTTTTTGTTTTATACTTGTGCACAATAATGCTATTCTTCAAAGTCAAAAAGGGGAAGAGCCAAACTATGAATGAGTTGAATATGACAGGCAAATATGGGGAGCATTGAGACAGATCTTACTCGAAAAACCAAGTTTCAAAATGTTTGTATGCTTTGTTAATTTGTTAAAATTGAGCTAAAGAAGCTGAACAACACTGAAGAAGTTCCTCAAACCATTATGATGTTTAGAAAAACTATCAATATATCTTACCAAATAAACTCACTCAACTCAAATTACCAACAGTAAAAGCCAGGGCCTGTTCTAGGAAATCTCTGACCATAGAACCTATTTTGGGGCCCCTTAACGAAAAATTGTGGGTATAATTTCCAGTAATGATGATGCAAAATGACCTATGTTTCAAATTTTTGCTACAATTTTATAGGCGTCCTTATAAACATGAATGAAAACAGTCACATTAGGTCAATTTCTTAGTCAAAATTGAGCACAAAATAAAGTATAGTATCAGATTTTTTTTAGTTTACTGATATTTTGGGGATTTGCAGCATTTAGCATATATAAAAGTATATTTTAGAAGATAAGACTTTGCACATATGAAATTTCATAATGGCTGGAATAGAAATTTTTCTTATTTTTGGCCCGATTCTGGAAGCAGTTATGAAATTGTTTAATTTCATTCATGAATTTGAGACATTTCCGCAGAACCCTGACTCTGAAAAACCTCTGTAAAAAATTTCAGTCATAGGATTTTTGCCAACTTTCACCCATGACCACGATCATTTGGTCTTATTGGCTGTTACAAACATTAGTTGTTGGTGCGCTGGTACCATTCACATCAATAGTATACATATTTCATGAATACTATTGATATGTTAATATTATTGACATAAGGCATACATCAAAGTGAATGTAACCTTTATTTTAAAGTCATGAACTATTTGCTTATTCATTCTGATATTAAAATATTTATTGTTCTTTATCCACTCATATTTTTGACAATTTTGTAATAAAAATTATATAAAAAATTATATTTTTTTTTGCAGTTGATTTTAGTATTCAAGTTTTAAGTTCTGGATCATGGCCTTTTCAACAGTCAAACACATTTGCCCTTCCTCAAGAGGTAAGCAATTTCTCTACATAACTAGTAATTTTGCGATTTATAATATATTAATATATTTCTATTATTTATAAACTTTTTTTAAAGTTAATTTTTTAAATTGCTTGTCTTGTAAAAATAGTAATTATGTACACCTTACATTTTTATAAGCTCATAAACTAAAGATATAACACTAGCTCAAACCTGCTGAAATTACTAACTTCAACTTTTTAAAATATTCTTGTTTTTTCTTTAAAATATGTATTTCCTGTTTAGTAGGCTAAATTTATATTGCTTTTAAGCTACTCCGTTAAGCATTGACAAATTTATTGTGCTGCATATTGTTGTAAATATCAAAGTTACACCAGTAATGAAAATATAGTTGGAGGGTACCCCATCTCCCTTCTTCTGTGCAAAATTTTTCTGTCAAGATTAATTTTAGAACTTTTACTCATTGCCTTTATGAAACCATTGGCATTTAGATGCTTCTCAATGCCATTTGACCTATTTTTTCAAAAGTTAATATTGATGGGTCGATGGCATTTAAAAAAAAAAATGTCGAAAAAGAAAACTGAAAGTCAATAAGATAAATTATTAATATATGAAATAAATGTATTGATGCTATTTTTTTAATGAATAAAATCTCCAGAATAAGTCTCTAAAATAGCTTAAAAGTTTCCTTGCAAGCTTGGTGATTTTAATGTTTTAAATTTTATTTGGGATTTCAATGTTGGACCCTGTTTGATAATTAACTGACTTTCAAATAGTGTTGAATGATTTCATATTGTCACAAATTAAATATTGAGAAATGGTTTGTTCTTTTCTTAAGAGATCACTTTGATTTTAGCTTGAAAGAAGTGTTCAAAGGTTTACAGCATTTTATAGTGGTCAACATAGTGGGCGAAAACTTCACTGGCTGTACAATATGTCCAAAGGCGAATTAGTTACTAACTGCTTTAAAAATAGATATTCATTGCAGGTAAAAATTTATATAATTGATTAATTTTTTTTAAATTTTATTTTTTGATACTTTTCCTTACCCAGTTAATGTTTGTAGTTTCAATTTTACATTGAATTGGATTATTAGTGTTTAATTTTAAAATGGGGAAATATATCAGTGGTTTATTCCTTCTCCTCTTTTAGGCATCAACATTTCAAATGGCTGTTCTACTTCAGTTTAACACTGGTGATTGTTTTTCAGTACAACAACTTCAAGATAGTACACAAATAAAAATGGTATCTTTTTATTACACAAACCTTTCTAAAATTTGAAAAAAATAATCTGGAATTGTACATTTGTCTACCCCTTTATATTTTTATTTTATTTATCTAAATATTCATATATACTTAATTTAGGACATCCTTATCCAAGTTGTACAAATTTTATTGAAATCGAAACTTTTGACGAGTGATGAAGATGAAGATGATGAAGGAGATTTGCAACCTTCTTCTATGCTGTATTTATTCTTCATGTACAAAAACAAAAAGTTAAGAGTCAATATTAATGTACCAATGAAAACTGAAATGAAAATTGAACAAGAAACAACCCATAAACATATTGAGGAAGATAGAAAACTTTTAATTCAGGTAAAATTGATATATTTATTAATTTGTTAAAACAAATAATACCATATATACTTGTGTATAACCTGATCTCACATATAAGTCGACAAACAATTTTGAAACTAAAAACTGTCTAAAATGGTTAATCTGAGTATAAGTCGAGGTCGCTTTGAAAACTCGTGCTCAAAGGCTGTAAACACGTTTATTTAACGCACATGCTCAGACTTTTTTGTAAACAAGGAATTTTGAGAAAAAAAAAGTTTTGGCCAAATATGGTAAACTTTTTTTACAAACTCCCTATATTTTTCCATTGAAAGATTGTAGGTTTATTATATTTTAATTGAATGAATGAATTATGAATTAGATGAATGTATGTTTATTGTAACCAAACTACATCTACGTAAGGACAGATAAACTTTCAACTGTTGTCGTATTAATTTTGACTAACCCTGTATATTTTTTTTAATAGGCTGCAATTGTAAGAATAATGAAAACTAGAAAGGTACTTAAACATCAACAGTTATTAGCAGAGGTTCTTAATCAGCTGGCCACAAGATTTAAACCGAGAGTGCCTGTTGTCAAAGTAAGCTTTTTAAAATAAAAATATATTTATTTTTAAGTACTGTATTTTCTATTTTTAAAATCCTTATACTTCCTTATGTAGACTTTTTATGCCATGACGAACATTAAGGGCCACACATTTGTTGTATTTAATAGATAATGACTGATGTTTTGATCTCTGACCCCCTCGCATCCAGATAAGTTCCTGAAGGCGTTGTTTTAGCAATTTCCTTCCCTATTTTACAACAGGGATTCAACCCTATTTAACATTGGTGTTCAGTATCGCTGAACACTTTAACAATTGCAAAATTAAAAATAGTTTATTCGTTGTAATTGATCAGATGAAATAAGCTAAGTTATCTTGTTAGCATTCAAAACAAAATAATTTATTAATTAAAAACCGCCTCGCTCAAAGTGCCAAAAAAGCATATATATCTATACCATTTTGAGGCTGTTACAAACTATCTCAGTGATGCACGACCTTCTTGATCTGAGGACAACGCCGCCACTATTTGACAAGATCACCACAGCCAGGGATTCTTTTCAGGAGTGGGATTTCGTTTTAAACTTTTGTTCATTACACTTAATTTAAATGGTCAGTAAAGTTTAGTTTATTATTTAGCACTACACCAAGGTTGTAATACCATGTATTACTTTTTTGAAGTGTTAAATTTTCAGTCTCCTAATCAAAATCCGCATTGACCTTTTTCGGAAGAAAAACTTATCCTGTTTTTGGTACTCTTTTTTTTATATAATCAAGGTGTCAAAGAACCATCTCTATAAAGAAACTCTATTGGTATATTTGAATAGCTCTATTCAAAGTGCTTTCTAGGTTTTGCTTTTGATCTCTTGGTAATTTCTAGAGTTTTTTTGTTGCTTCTCTCCTGGTAATAATATCTGAAAATATACCTGTTTATACCTTTGATATTGTTTATTGTAGGAACTAGGTCATTTAACTACATGCATGTTGAAAATGGTGCAGTTATTTTGTTTACATTTATTTCAGTGAACTGTTATTTTACATTAGAAATGTTACATTACAAAACTTAGAATTTTCATATTTTCTTTCAGAAATGCATCGATATATTAATAGAAAAAGAATATTTAGAACGCACAGAGAAAGACACATACAGTTATTTGGCATGACATCGTCTTCCTAGCAGTGACGCTGCTGTTCCCTAGTAGCATTGCTGCTACCCAACTATTATTCAATTTCTTCCTCACAATAAATTGAAATTGGACAGTGACATGGAGATTTGCCTTTCCTCTTGCATATTTTTGTCAATTTTGAACTTCTACTTTTAGCATCATAATTGGTCCCAATGTCATAAAGCAAAATATTGCTAGGCATGCTAATTACATTGATCCTGTAAGAATTAACTTTGAGACCAATTGATGCCAGGGTTAAAGGACAAGAAAGAATAAGTGTGATAAAAAAAATTAGTTTAAATAAAAAAAGGTTGATTTTTATAAACTGATATACTGTGTTTTTTAAACAAACAAAATAAGATTACTCATATGGTTTTACTTAAATGATTGTATATTTATTCACTGCTTAAATTGCCTTTGTATTTTTAATTGTTGTTGGTTTCAAAACAGTAACTGTACTCAAACTCATGATTGATTGTTAGGTGTTTTGAATGATGTTTAATGTTTTCATGTCTGTCACAAGATTGTTTGCCTCTTACATTTAACTTTGATAATTTAAAATAATTTTATTTGTACACATATCAACAAATCTAAAAATAAATTTTCTTTGACAATACTAAGTTGTGTGATATATTGCTGAAAAAATATATCCAGGTGTTTTAATCGAGCAATGAGTTGACTAATTAAATGAACATTATTTGTAAGTGAATGACTACTTTTAACTTGCCCCTGTTTTGTTTTTGTTTACAAACTTTGATTAATAATAATTGACATAATTTAATTATCAGACCATTGCACAAAAAAACATTGTTCAAATTTTCAAGATGGTCTTATCTAATGTATCAATGCTAAAATACATACTTGCATCAAATTTTAGGGATGTGGAATACCTTTCTTCCTATCATCTCTATTAAAGTTATATTAGGTTAAACCACTTTATAACAGGGAAAAAGCAATACTCTTCAATTTAAAGTACATACTCATACATAAGAGTATATTGAAAATTTTCACTCCTGGTTATTTTGGAAGGTTATCATTGCTTATATATTGACTATAAAAATTGACTGAATATGAAAGTAATATTATAAAAAGAAGCAAAAAAAGGTGGATTGTAAAAAAAAATGTGCTATTTCTTAATTTATTGATTTTTTGTAAGTAATAGTGAATATTTTGTTTTTAATTATTGGGTTATGTGTTTAACTTATATAATTAAAATTAATGAGTTATTGACTGTTGACAATGTGAATGTGTGGTTTGCATTTTAACATATTAAAGAATCTCTGAACAAAACCTTTTTGTGTAATTGTTGTTCATACATTTGAATGCTTTAATTTAGGTGAGAGCTTATTCACTTAAGAAATTTTTGTTGTAATTCTATGTTTTGTGTAATGTACTAAAATACTCTCACCCTGTTAAAATTAATATTTTAATTTTAGCAGGTAATTAATTTTTGATTTAAAATTTAACAAGCAATGGTACCATAAAAACTTTTCTAATTGGTTCTTTTTATCCAAGAATGCATGTATCCTTATAATTAAGGATTTATATTTAATGAGATGTTAAATATGTATAAAATATGTATTTATTTTTGTATAAATAAAAGTTGCAGTCTTTACTAAATAAACTTGATTATTTATTATAATAAAAGTTTACCTTAGGTAGTGACCGTCTGTGTTTCTTTATTAAAACTAATAACAACTTTAATGTTTTAATGTTTAGTTCCTTTTAAAAACCTAGTACATAGTTGCTGCATGTTAAGTCATAAAATTTTTGGAATTAATATCCTTGAGTTTTCTTTTTCAGGACTGCCAGCAACTGCTTTGGATTTAGCTAGATTTTATTTGTACTAAAGTATGGGAGCCTGGACTATTTAGGGTACAGTGTGTCTCTAGCGAAAGAACTTGGAGCAGTCACTCATTATTTTGGAAAATACCTAGGCTATTATCTGTGTTGTCTACAAAGACAATCTTTTTTTTGGTTAGCTTTGCACAACGATATATAATATGTATAGGATAGACTGCTCAATGTTTAAAAAACATGATAATGCCAGGTACTTGGAGATAGGGTTCTTATATTTGCTACCTTGGTAGGTTTCCATCCCTCCCGACTGTTTTTTTTTTTTTTTTAGAAAATAGTTTCGGTAATAACTACTCAAATTTGTATTAGATCTGGGCAAAATACTTTCATCTGAGAATTTTATTTGCAGAAAAATTGGATGTTAATTTTGTTTATTCAAATGTTCATTCAATAATATTTAGTAACCTAAATTTAAGTGCTTGTTTCAATCGAATCTGAACCATTTTTTTTTGCTTTAAATAATTTTGATACGGTTGTTATACAATTCAAGATTTGCATGAATCATATATATATTTTTAGTAAAAAAATACTTGTCAATATTTATCATAAGGAAATTAGGGGGAAAAATATTGTTTCGATGTGCGGTGACTTAAGGGGTCATAGGAGTCTTAAAAATGTGCAAAGAAGGTACTACAAAGCATAGTTTGATCTTGAATGTAATTTTTTAACTACTCAATATATAAGTATAATTTTTTTATATGTAATTCTACAAGATTTATTTATTACAAAACAAATTTTAAAATTTATGAAACTTTAGCCAAAACTAAAATAAATGATATTAAACATAAAGCTATTTGAACACATTGTGATTAGGCTTGCGCGGCAAATTGTGAGGTCAAAATTGAAACAATGACCAAGAAAATGACTTTATATTGTACAAATATGTACAAACAAAGACTTATACCTAAATTATCAGCTCAATTTTAATTACAAATTATTTTAAGGACTTTTTTCTAAAAAAATTATTAAAAATTTAAAAATTTTGATTAAATTTTTTTTAAAAAATAATTTCTAATTAAAATTGTGCTGAGAATTTAGGTATAAATCTTTGTTTGTACATATTTGTACAATATAAAGTCATTTTCATGGTCATTTTTTCAATTTTGACCTCAAAATTTGCCGCGCAAGCCTAATCACAATGTGTTCAAATAGCTTTATGTTTAATATCATTTATTTTAGTTTTTGCTAAAGTTTCATAAATTTTAAAATTTGTTTTATATTAAATAAATCTTATAGAATTACATATAAAAAAATTATACTTGTATATTGAGTAGTTAAAAAATTACATGAAAGATCAAACTATACTTTGCAGTACCTTCTTTGCACATTTTTAAAACTCCTCTGACCCCTTAAAGTCTGATATTAACATCTCGAAAATTGCTTCATTTCAAGTAGCATATGGCTAGTATTTTAATTTCTAAAAATGGTTCTGACGTTTGCAACCACAGTTTTACGCCGTGTGCGATGCTAATTTTAATTAAACGTTTCCGGCTTTCTTCCTAGCCTCCAATTAGCTGTAACATGGTTAATTTAAACCTCGTAAATTAGAACTGCGGTCAAGTGACAAAGGCGTTACCTGAGTTGGGACCCAACTGGACTTTGAGCGACATCATACGCTAATGCCTTTGGGACTTCGGACTCCACAGATTTAACACGCACGTCTGTTCAAGTGTACTAGTAGAACCTCGTAATTAAGTAGATTTTATTATATCTATAATAATAAAAGAAAGAGTCTGTGTGTATGTCTGTGGATCGTAAAAGACCTACTTAGACTGCTCTAAAAAATTCGAAATTTTTATATGGATTTCTTTTAATATCTACGTGTGTACCTGAGGCTTAGTTTTTTCATATTTGATTGTGATTTTTAATCAATATAATTAGTTTCAAAAAACGTCATTCACTTGGGAGTGCGGGACCATAACAGGGCTTGAAAATACATGGACCGTGCCGAAACGGAGGCTTGACGCTATCATCTATTAGTGTTTGCTTTTTAAGTGCGCATGCGCCAACACGAATTTAGTTTTGTTTTGATTTTGAGTGTATTTTAATAAGTAGGCAGACCATAACAGGGGGGGGGGGGGGGGGGGGGGGGGGCTCTCCGTGGCCGAGTGGTTAAGGCGTGAGCCTCAGGTTCGAATCCCACTTACTACCAGTCATCCTATAAATCGGATATCTGTACTGGAAAGAGTAGAAAAAATCCAACTCGTGACGGATGGGCCCGAGTACACTGGGACAGACGTGTTCGTTAAATCTGTGGAGTCCAAAGTCCCGACGGCGTCAGCGTACGATGTCGCTCGAAGTTTCCGTTGGGTGCCCGCTCAGATGTCGATCTCGTCACTTGACCAGGGTTCTAAATTACGAGACGTTATTGGCTGTGTTAAAGCTCCTGACGGAGGCTAGAAATAAGCAGCCGGAAACGATTACATTACCATTACCGTAACAGGGCTTCAAAACACAACGACCGGGCCGTAACAAGGGCTTCAGGACATTATCTGTTGGTTGGTTGACATATATTTTCAGGCTTGTGCGCTTGGTCGCAAGGACCCGCTTGTAAACCATCGTCAAGTAGGACAACCCAAGACAAACACAAATGACAGATGCTGCCATCTGTCGCCACCTCCACAATTTAGACATGTCCCTGAAGGGGAGGGAAATTTTCTCCAGGGACCTGTACCCATGGGAAACTGCGCCATGACCGCCCATAGGATTTTCGGACCCAATAGATTTAATGAGCACGTACTCCGCGTATACTCGACAAACGCAAACATCCATGCCTCAACGGGATTCGAACCCGGACCCAGCAGCTCCAAAGACCAATGTCTTAACCACTAGGCCGCCGGATCGGCCATTCTCTGTTATTATCTGCTTTTTTCTTGCGCATACGCCAACACGAATTGAATTTAGTTTAGATATTGAGTGTATTTAACAGGTAAAGTATAGGATTGGCGGCAAAAGTTGGGTTGCTCTTACAGGGTTGCCGGGCTTCACCGACCCTGTTGGCGAGCGTTTCGATGCTCCTTCGAGAGTTTCAATTCAGTTCAGTGGTCAAAGCAGCCGAAGCCGATACATCTTCCTTTTTTCGTCTTGCGCACTCTCCCCGCTAGTCGCGACCTTATCGAATATCTTAGTCTTGCATGTTTTTTTTTTTGCGGAGCAAACAAAGAGCAATTCTCGGGGGTTGGCGAGGAGGGGGCCTTTGCCCCCTAGTATATACATATTTTAGTTTTGCTATTAAATATCCGTTATAGGTGGTGACCAGTTTTAAAACACCGGACCCTCTGAATCAGAGACCGATGTTCTGCGGAGCTTCCGGTGTGCGATGTTGCTATTAAACTTTAAGAAACGCTTTGCTATTAAGTTGCGCGTTACCTGCCCTCTTCGGTTTCGGCCTCCTAACTTGAACGCAGTTCAAAATTGAAGAGTACACGGGAAGAACCGATTGATTTATTAGGCGGACGCCCGTAATTGTCCGATTGGCGAACATTGGCGGCAGAAAACCGGTTTCTCTCTTTCTTCTTATCGCTGGTTCAAGCGTCGGGATCGTCAATCGCCTGAATCTTGGTAGCTAGGAACTACCGCGATAGTAGTTACAGTATTAGATTGGAAGATCACTTGACCTACAACACCGACTTCATTGGGGCTCTTCTGGGAGCTCCTTGCGCGTCCCGTCGTTAGCATTGGGGGTCACGCGATCTGCCACTCTATTACTCTAACTATGATCTCTGTGGTGTCACGTGATCTGCCACTCTATTACTCTAACTATGATCTCTGTGGTAGAGGAACTCATTTCCTTACACAAGTTAAGGCGATCACTCGCTATCATCGCCAAAGTGGCCTGCCAAGGAAACTTCTATACAAAATCAATCGGTTTTTCCCGTGTACTCTTCAATTGTGAGACCCATCACCAATATTCATGCTGTAGCTAAAGTTCGACGTTATTTCAACTAAACTAAGTAATCGGTATAACGATTACTTAGTTTAGTTGAACGACGTGTGTATTAAATAAAAAAAAAGCCCAGCTGTAATTTTTTATGGAATTAAAAAAATCCCTCATCGGCACGAGGACGTGTCCCTTAATTTTACTGAAATTCTCGAATTCTTAACATATTGAGAACTATTTTTAAGAAAATTTGCCAAATGAAAATAAACTTTATGCTTAAGTTTATCTAACTAAATAAATTATGAGACAAAGACTATAGTACTAAAAAGTTTATGTAGGACAAATGTGAAAAACAAATTTTGGAACTTCAAGTTAATGTTTTTATTTGGTAAGAAGGTGATACAAATGGGCAAATGGTCACTTGGGTTGTGAATGGGTTTAGTACCAGCCAAGAAAAGTGGTATTGCAAAACAAATTCAAATAATCTATAGTATACTTGCTTAAATTAGTAAGGTTTTGGTTTCGTTTTACTGATGATTGTGCCGGCCATCCGGCGCAGTGGTTAGTGTTCTAGCCTCTGGAGCTGCTGGGCTCGGGCTCGAATCCTGGTAAAGGCATTAATGTTTGTGCTTGTCAATAAATGTTGTTATTTGTCGATGTGTTTGTGCCGTCCTTCTTTGTGTGTCTCTTGTGACTGTCTCTTCTGGCGAGCTGGGTAATGGGCTATAAAGCCTACACTCTCCCTTCTGGAGGGCGCAATCACTTTCATACTGATGATTGTTATATGGATTTTCTCGAAGTTGTTGATGTCTAAAATTATCTTTCTTTACAGATACAAAGTACACACGTACCCAAACATAACTTGAGGATATCAGTGTGAATAAATGGATTAAAAAAATAAACAGTATTTACATTGTTTTTTTTCTTGGATTTTTCTCTTCATGTCTAGACCCATGTATTATTACCCAAAATGTTTATCAATGTACAGTAGAGTCCCTTTTATGCGAATCCCGATTATCCGAAATTCGGTTTATCAAAAAAATTCCCGAGCCTTTCGGTTAAAATCTGAAATATATACGCATAAATAAATACATAAAAAATAAATACGTACTTACAAAGTTGGATTTATTTCTCAATATATGCAGTAATTTTTTTTATTTTTGCTACTCAACATGGTCCCGTATCTTTCGGATAAGCGGGATCTACTATTTTGGGTAATAATAGTTTTCTACTAATTTGTTTAATAAACTGATTGATGTAATCTAGTATAACCTTTTTATGAAATGAATATGGAAAACATTAACATTCTTTTAGATTAACGAACCGGAGAAGGGAATTCATAAACCTACTTCTGACCTACTTGGTGAGGAGTAGGCCAATTCGCAGGATAATTACGGCGTTGTACTTTTTATTAGGTAAATCTAAATATGTGAAAGTTTGACCTCTAATTTGTAACCTGTAATTAAAAGTATACAGTGGAGCCCGAAGATAAAGTGTTTGGTGTCGATTTTCTGCGGTAACCTTCATGATTTATAATGATCACTGGTAATGATATCAAGACCACTGAATTACAATGCAAAACGTCGAGTTTCTTTTTATGATTGGTGCTGCAGTGAAGCCGTATAGGTGGACAAGAGTTTAGGGCAAATCCATTATTTAAGTAGAGGGGGCGGGCGGAGGACTTAGAGCTATAGCTAGAAATAAAAAAAGTTGACCCCTCTCCCTTTGTAACTTAAAACATGCATTATCTCTTCTACTAGCAACTTTTACTGCAAAACTGACCCCCCGCTTCCCGTTTTTCTGATATTTGTTGTTGGTTTATAAAATTGATTAAATAATACAACCTTAAATAAAAAAAGTTATTCCTATAAGTATGAAATTTGTTTCCATGAAATAACTTTTTATAACTTATCTAATTGTATGTCACAAAAGGTTTTTAGATGGACATTATTTTCTTCTCTAGTTTACATGGGACACTACTTCTAAAGTAAGTTTTTCTCATATCGAGTTTTAAATTTAAATTTTTGGTCTTTATTGATTAGCTAAATAAGTGAAACTGTTGAAGGGTTAGTAAAACCCTAGTAATAAAAAAAATAACTAAATAAATTGAGTTTCACACACATTGGGTTTTAATACAATATACATACAATAACTATTGATTGCTAAAAAAAGAATGAGGAAATTTTTTCATCGTTTTTAAGTTTCGTCATTTATTCTTACTTTCTTAGCGTTCCCATTCTCTAATTTTTTTTCGTTTTAAAATGCATTTTGAACACATGACTTTTCTAGTGACAAAATAATTAAAAAATAAATTATTTATTATGGTATTTTTTATGTTATACTATGTACAATACACAATACAATTTATGTTATACTATGTACAGTAATCTTGCCTTATTTCTGCATATCGCACTCAAAATGGCAGCTGTCATTTTTAAACGCAAGGTGCGATTTGTAAGTAGCCATCTAACTATCTCTCTCTATATATTTTATATGCTTATGAGCATTATTAAGCAACGCACGAAAAAGAGTTACGCCGTTGTATCTCTTAGTAGATATTATTTCCCCTGATTTTTTTAAGAAAAAAAACTTATTCAAAACAAAACAGTGCAACCTTTGTTGTGTGGTTACATCATTCTGCTTCTCAGTGTATAAATTTAAATAACTGCAGCTATATTGATTGCGACCTTTCTAAATGGAGCGTGATTAGTTTATAATAAACGATTGTTCATACTTATATTTAATGATGTCAAAGGTCAACTAAGCATTGTTTGCTCAAATGAAATGATGTCAGATGTTTCTTCTCTAATTCAGGGTTATTTTTCGATTGAAAGAGAAGAACCTTGATCGAAAGATTAGTTAATAAACTGCTATACAAGTCAATTTTTTCGAAACCCGATAAAGTATGTTCCAATTCTCACGATATATTATTTCCGAAAAGTCTTATAATTTAGTAAAAAGTGAATGGAAAATGATAGGCATGTTTAATTTCTAACTAATTATGATAAAATGTTGTGTAAATGTGTGTGTGTTGTGGTACTTCTTACAGCATTACAAAATACGAGCTAAATTTTAAAACTTGATAAACCCTTTTATTAACTCTGCTTCTTTTAAATTCTGTAATTTCTCACAACCACAGTCAAAAATGTTATCCATAAATTTGTATAATCATAATTGTTATAATTAAAATATTGTTTATTTTCATTTTTATATTTCCTCTTATAATATGTTATTAGCCATATTTTTTTTTAAATGCGTGTATGGTTTAAACTGGATTTAAAATTTAGTATTTTGGAAGTAAAGAGTAATAAAAGTTACATTTAAATAATTAGTAATAATTGATAGTTCATCAGAGCAAATTTAAGCTCATTATCATCTAATAAGATTATTTTTAGTGATATACTTCCCAGTATGGGATGCAAAAATCAAATGATGCAATTCATTTCAAGAAAAGAAAATCATACTTGGAAATTATCTGTTTATTATTATATATGCTAAATTTCCTAAAATACAAAACGTTTACTTGCGATACAAAGTTATCAGACAAACCACTTATTTTAGTACATTACAGCATTCTGGAAATAACAAACTCCCATCCAAATACAACTTTGAAATTGCATTTCGTGAAGATCTTGCATACATTGAAGGCTCTTTCGGAATATTTCATACTGTAAAGGAAAAAATTCAAATATTTAAATTTGATTAATGAAGTTAAAAAATGAAATTTGATAAACAAAGTAAAAATGATTAAACCATGAACTTGACATTAGTAGAGCTAGTTTCTATTTTCATATAGCACGCTTCATAATATGTTTGATTTTTAAAGTAATATTGCCGTGTTGGTTTCTTAAACACTTCAATATAAAGTTCAGTACTTTCTACAACAATTGTACTTTACCATTTATCTATATTAAGCAATTCATTTAATTGTTTCATACTGCACTAAAGGCACTAAATTGTGTCCTGAACACATGCAAAGCATTTTAAGTGAAAAAAATTTATCGTATATATTTTTTAAAAAATATATATATTATGACGATTTGTTTATTTTAATCTGGTATTTTTTTTACAGTGAATACTATTTTTTAGTTTTTAAGATTTTATTGTTCAAAATAATTTATTTATACTTGAATGAAATTTAATTCTCTTAAAAATCAACCTTTGAAAGCTGATAATCATTTACGATAAGTTATTTTTGTTTAGACAACTACACTCTTAACTGGTAACTTTGATATTTAAATGTATTTTATAGATGTGTTTCTGATTTTATACAAATGCATTCTTCACACTATTTCTACGCACTAAAGCATATTCAAATCTGTACTTTAAAAACAAACAAAAATATTTTTGAATATATCGATGTAAATATACGATTCTGCTTAAGATTACATTTTTATAAGTCGAATAAAAATTCAATGACTTCACCTAAAATAATAAATTGATAGTCGATAGTCGGTGGTGTAGTGGTTGTCTTCTTCCCATTCTGTCGACCCGGGTCAGTAGTAGGGTAGCTGGTCGTAGGTCCACTCATCCTTTATCCTTCCGGGTTTCAATAATGAGTACTAAACTTGCTTGGGACTTCGTTTTTGCACTTGCTCCTTGGAATCATCAACAGTCGCTGGTGATAGCTCCTTTGCACCAATGGTTACAGTAACGGAGATGGACCACTAGTTTTGGGCAGACTAAAACAATAATAATGACAAAAATACGAAACTGGGTGAACCTATGGTTATTTCTTAAAGCATATATATATTATAAAGTGACTTTGTATTGTTTAACTCTCATGCGAGTTTGGATTAATTGTTTGCGAGCTATATGCATTTCAGAGAGATACTGACATTTGCTGCTATATATGCATTATTGTTACTATGATTTTCTGTCTTTAAGAATATTAATGGATGCTTCTATGTAAGGGTCACTTTTAGCAACAATATTGGTTAATAATATTTAAATTAATATATAGCAATAGTTTAGATTAAATTACCATACAAAGAGGAATCTCCAAAAACAAAATAATTCGCATCTTTTATAAGCATATTGAAAGGAACATTTGCATACTAAAAGGAAATTGATTGTTCCGTTCTCTAACCTTTATTCGCATCTTTGGCTTTTGACCTACATTGAAATACCAATTATGCACGCTGTACTCGTAATTTGAATAAGGGAGCGTAGTTTGATGATCAAATGACGATTACAGTCAAGGATGCAAAAAGTGCTAAGTGATTCAAATTTATGATGCTAGATTCCTTTTCTGAAATAAATGAATATATGCTGGGGTTTGACTGAAATAATGAATATATGGTGGAAAAATAATATTTACGAAACAATTTGTAAAATATTATAGGAATAATGATTTTTTTACGTTGTTTTGGATTTTTTCTTTTCATTATAGCTAAACTTAATTTTTAATAATTTAGTTACATAAATAGCAAAAATGCTTTGCAAAAATTTATTTTTAAATGATGTTACTACATATTTGTGTGAAAACGCTTTCAAAATACGTATAATGCACTGCTCAAAACAATTAGGGGAGCACTTAGTGTACTTTTGTTAACCCTTTCAGTTTCAGCGTTTTGTTTTTCATTCTAAAAATCTAAAATTTGTGAAATAGATTCATTATGCATCCAGAATGAAATGGTAAAAAACAATCGCAAGGTCATGATTCCAAATGGAAGCATTGGGGTTGAAAGAGTTTAAACCATGCGCTCCCCTAATTGTTGTGAGCAGTGTGTAAAGATGTAGTTTTTAAATGCATACCTGAATTCCTCTTTTATAACGGCTCTTTAGCAACTTCTACCAGAAGTTTTAATTGTCTTACCATTTGAGAAGGAGGATTGCACTACAGCCTCTGAATTACACAAGATCAATTAATTAAATTAAAATTTCTACTGTTCTAAGAGATAAACAAAACATGTTTCATTCACATTTTTAAGGACAAAGTGTCAGATTTTTTCAATAAAAAAAACTTTACTTTGATTAAATTTTTTTTTTAAAAATCAAAATTAATTTATAAAGCAAAATATTGATGCTATAATTTAAGTAAATTTACTGAGAATTTATGAGCCAAAATCCAAATATCACAAAAAATACGTTTTACACATTATAATACAAATAAATATCACCTTAGCAAAACAAATAGCATTTTCCTCATATTAACATACGTTTATATTTAAAACAAAAATGCATGAATTCGTTTAGAAGTAATCTTACCTTTAATTTTCCCTTTGAAATGCACTTTACAGATGAGGATTACATACATGCACAAAATTGATGACCAACAACAGGCTAATGGCCCAGCAAGGTTGATCCATAACTCAATATATATTTACCTTTGATCAATGACATTCTAAATTCTTTTTTAAATACTTCCACTTTTTTTGAATGGACAATTTATGCTGGTAATTTGGAAATTTTATGCATGAATAGGGTTTCTTATTATCTTATTTTTTAATCACAATCTACCACATGGAAGCAGCGAACATTTGAGTAATATTCAGTCCCGCAACCATGAGGTAAATCGTAAAAGAAGATACAACTCATGCTTGCAGTTTGAGCGTCAAGGCATTGGATGGTATTTGCTAAACAGGCTAAATATGAATAAACACATTTTCTACAAAATTAGATAATTTTTATACAATAACAGTACTTTATCATGGAAGACATAAGGATAATGGATGAGATGGGCGCTACAAAGAAACTGAAATATCATCCAGGAAAAACATCAAAATAGGAAATTCAAATAATATTTTGATAGCATCAAACATCGCGATTGTTTTTAGCATCACAGATTTTAAAAGAAAGTACATATAAGTAATAAAATAAAAAAAGATGATAAAAATATTGTGGAAAATACTATAAAAAAGTACTTTTTAATAAAGTTGTGGGTAATTTTGTGGGTAATTCCAAGTATAAATCTGCGAAGTGAATGTTTACTGATAATATGCAGTTAAATTTACTTTACAAAAAGTTACAGGGTAGAGGTCCAACTTTTTAGTCGTTATACTTTTAATTTACAAATCCAACAATTTGAAATTGTTTTAATACATTTGCTATCTTTCTCTTTATATAATACGCATAAAAGAAATCTACTAATTATATAAAAGATTGATCATCCAATCGCAATGAAGTGAATTGATTTTTTACAGATAGGCATTTACGTAAGCAATGTTAAAAACAATTCAACCTAAATTCCAAACTACCCACTTAATCACGAAGGTTAGATTTTTCGTCTCTAGGTTACTGAAATTTGATATTACAAGGCACTATAACATTGCATTTTAATTTGAATTCACATTAGTATTAAGCCAAATCGCATCTCTTCCTGTTTCAAGATTTTACTACAATTTTTCATTTTTGGTTTATTTCAATTAAAACATATTTCATTTCTATACTATCAATGCAAACCAGAATACTAATATAACTTTATAATATTCAAAATAAAATGTTGAATAACTTTTCAAAGATAATTTTAAGAATTGATACCAAAATGGAATATTTGTACCAAACCGGTAAAGATTTATTTAGGGCGATTTTAAACATACCGATATTAGATATTGCCACGATCATATATTTTTAAAGGATTATGCTTCAAGTTATTTTGCATAATCTCGTAATTACATAAGAAAACATGCATAAAACAAGTCATCTAATGCAATAATTTAGGCATGCGAAAAAGTCGAGCTAAAATATTTCTTACTTTCACCTTCGAGCACATCGTACACAAATTACTCAATTCTAGACAACTGCAAATGTAGTTGAATCAAGAGTTTCCAGTCACCATTTGAACACAACGCAGACTTCTAAGTTAAAAAAAAATCACTTAGGTACCCTATGTTGTGTAAAAGGTAACAAGAAAATTCCACTTCCAATCCACAGGTTCAGTCCTTTACTTCCAATCTATAGGTCCAGGTCTAGTCACTGAGTGTTATTATTTTCTGAAACAAGAAACAAAACCCCATAAATTGAAAACTTCATCAATCGTTAAACCCTAAAAAATAATTTACTGTACAAAAAGTTGTATTTACGTAAGAAAGGATATATCTGTGGTGAAATCAAATTTAAATTCCTACAAAAAAACACACAAAATTTGTTTTCAATACTACTGAGATGCTTTATGTTGTAGTGAAAAAGGATGTGTTTAAATATTTGTTACACACTCTTTCCAGTACTACTTACAAAATATTACTATGCTTGATATCGCTCCAAGATATCATCATCTTCATAGTTGAATTAACAGTTTCACAAGTCACCATCTCAACAACGATAGTTTTCTAAGTTTCAAAATCTTTTCTTAGAAGTACTTTCGTTGTTTGGAGGGTAACGAGAGAAGTTCATTTCCATTCCATAGTCCCCAGTCCTCCTTCCGAGAAACATTATTTATAGTTTTGAAAATGTTCTTCAACATCACCACGTACAATTGACATTTCTAAGTATTTGTTTAAAATAGTGAGCTTAGCGAAAGAATTCCAATAATTAACAAACAGCTTCAACTATTTCAAATAATTTTAATCAATTTTATAACCAACTCTCTGATAAAATAAATACAAATTTTTATAAAATTGTTATCAATTCCAACTGTAATGCATTGAATTGGATTTTTATAAATAGCATGCTATAAGACTTATTTTACAAAAAGTTACAAAAAATACATACCCAATAAAATTATATGTGTAGTACAATTTTTAAACACTTTTTTAAATTATTCTACTTACATTCCATAGGTAAATTCCTCCAGTTCGAAAAATACTATTCCCTAAATTTTCGGCAACATAGCCTTACTGCTCCAAGACATCTTTATATCCAGGTAATACATCTTTATAGGGAGGTAGACACTTCATATGTAGTTGAGCTAGCAGTGTCTAGTCACCATCTCAACAACGCTAAGCCCAATAAAGTTAAAATATTACTTTAAAGAACTAACGTTGTCGAAACGGTAACAAGAAAAACCCATATGCCTTAATAGGTCCAGTCCTCTTTTCGAAAAACCATACTCATAGTTTCGGAAATGCTCTATGATATCACCCACACAGTCAAGATATTAATATTTTGTTTAAGATGAAATGTTTATAGTGGGTTAATTTTTGTAAAAAAAGTAATATTATTTTCTGTTGTTCACAACAAAAGCATGATTTCGAAATATGCGCGGCACGCATGTTCACAATACCTACTCAGTTCGTCCATTGCGAGTTTTAGATTTAAAAAAAAGTAAACTTCATAAAAAAATTTTTGATACGATTTTTAATGAAAAACTGATAATTTGTAACTAACAAAAAATAAAAAAAAATTAAATTGGAAATCGAATGGAAAAGGAGAACAAAATTTTAATTTTAAAATCGAGTTTTTTTTTATTTGACATGGGACCAATGTTTGTATTAAAAGAATTTCAGGAAGTTGACAAATTCAATACAAATTGCCGAAAAAGATAAAGCGCCAAAATCGGCTTTGCATAATTGCTTGAGAACTGTCCAATTAGGGTGCTTTATTTCAGCGCAATGGACGAACTGAGTAGGTATTGTGAACATGCGCGCGCACGTTATTGTTATTAAGGACAATTTTATAGTGAACCATGTTAGAAAACACTTTGCACTTGAATCACCACTTTAAAAATGTAAGAGTTTACAGAGAGGATTTTTTACCGGTCCTTCCAAAAACTGTTATCTGATAGGAGTTTTTGATAGTTTTATTTTTGAAAAATAATTTAAATATGATTTTAAATGCAATTTTTTTCAAAATTAATAAATGCATTTAGTAATAATTAAGTAAAAGTCTTTAAATATATTTTTTCTTGTAAAAATGTATGTAATTGGTTACATTCTGAAAGTAGAGTTTAGTGAGGAAACTTTTAATCGAAACTCACACACATAAAATTTTTAAAAATATTATTTAGATGTTCTACGTTGTAGTAAAAAAAGATTAAGTTAAAATATTTGTTACATACCCTCTCAGAATTACTTATAAAATATTGCTGCATTCGTTATTGCTGAAAGACATCTTCATAGTAGAATTAGCAGTCTCTAGTCACCATCTCAACAACGATAACTTTACAAGTTTTAAGAAATCTTATAAATGCTTTCGTTGTTTAAAGGGTAACAAGAGAAATCCATTTCCATTCCGATCCAGGTCCTCTTTCTTGTAACAATGTAATTGGTAACATCCTAAAAGGAGAGGTTAGTGAGGAAAAATGTCCATTTAACTATTAAATATCGCCAAAAACAGTTAAATTCTCCAACAGTTGGAAATAATTTGAATGAAATTGCTATCATTTTCTTTACAATATATATAATCTTTTAAAAAATATACCATTTCTATAAAAGTTTCTTAATACCAAGCATGAAGAACAAATATTATTTTCTCTAGTTTAATTAACTTCACAAAAATTTAACCTTTACGTAAAAAGTCATATAAATCTGTGATGAAATACATTTCTACAAGGAACACAAAATTCCTAAAGTAAGAATTCTCCGCAGAATATAAAAAAACCGCTCTAAAACACATTTTTCAAGCATACAGTTTATATGTTTTCTTCTTTAAATTACTGTAATTTAAATTTATACGCAGTATTGTTACGTAGTCTTAATTCGGATACAAAATAATCAGCCAAAACTTGTGCATCTTTCTTCTGTAATATTTTAAGGTTATTCGTCTTTAAGATCCATTTCAAAATAAGTGTTTTATTGACAAAAAATGTAGTTAAGCTAGCAGATAAAATTTAACTAATTGAAATTCAAAATAAATGTCGATAGCGTATAAAATTAAACGAGCTTTCTGATTTGAATTTCATAAGTTGTATAGTAATCAAACCTTTTTAAGAGAAAAAGCAATCTGAAAAACAAATTCAATTGATTACAACATGGAAAAAAGCAATTTGGTATTTCAATTTCATTTTTACAAATAACCCACCTTATTGCATCGAATATAATACATTAAAAAAAAGATTATGCTTGAAATTTTATGCATATTATTATGATTACGCAGGAAAACATACACGATATAAGTAATCTAATCTTCTAAAAATATTAGGTTATGCATGCGGAAAGGAAAAGTTAAAACATTTGTTACATACCTTCATTTCAGTAATATACTCACATTATATGGAGTCACTTGTCAGTGCTTCATAAGAACTTCAAATATTGTTGCATTAGAAGTTTCTAGTCACCATTTTAACCGCGACAGCACTTTTAAGTTAAAAATAAATCCTTAAAAGGGCAAACGCAGTTTAAACGGTAAAAAGAAATGTCAATTTTTCTATCCAGTCCTCATTTCGAGACACCTTACTTTTGTTTGCAAATTTATGCAAAAGATATTTTCTTCAAAATATATAAGAAAATGAGTTTAATTAGTACAATTTAATAATGAGCTTTCAAGCTATTTTTTTTGCAAGTGCTCAATAAACATTATCGAACCTCACGCGAAATTTTTACTTTTGCTTCACACAAAACTCTTTTTTGAAATTTAACCTACCAAAGGCCTCCCACGGGCCTGACTTAAACCAAAAGGCACTCGGTAAGGTATTTAATCATTTAAGTAGCAACACTTTGAAATAAATATATATATTTTAATTAATGGAAGGTGAATCACTCAATTCCCTTACATACCTCTTTCAAATAAAAGTTTGAAAAAAAGTAAATTATTGGGAGATATTTTTGAACAATAACTATATTTTTAACAACAATAGTATTTTATAAGTCTTAATATCAGACAAGCTTTTCTTAAAATTCGAAAGAAAAGACTTCAAACCCAAAAAATTACCTTGGCTCATATCAAGATTTCGTAAATTTAAAATACAATATAGCACAAATAAGTAGCACAATTCTTTGTAAATTTATCCACAAACACTAGATTACATGAAAAATTTTACATAAATCAAAAGTTTACATCTATAAATATTGGAGAAAAAAGTCATAAACAAACTTCTTAAAAAGTTAAATACCAACTACACAAAATAAGACCCGATTTATGTCAAAGAATTTTTAGAAAATGTTACAGAAGGAAGAGAACGTAGTAAAAACATCTAAATTGTAGTGAATAGATAATTTTTTTTTTATCAATTGATAAATTAAAAGTGTAACATCTATACCTATTGGAGAAAAAAGGTCATAAACAAACTTATTAAACAATTAAGGACCAACTACACAAAATAAGACCCGATTTATGTCAAAGAAAATTTCCTGATGACAGCAAAAAACGAACTTATGCAAGTTTCTTCATAAAGGAAGCATATTGCAATCAGTAAAATCACAAATAACGAATGGTAAGAAAATTAATTTTTCCTTGCAAAAATAAAGCTTTATGATTAAAATGATATGACTGAACAAGACAAATGAAGACCATAGTACAAAATATTTGAAGTGGAATAAATTAAAATAGAAGAAAAACGAATTTCAAAAACTTAAAATCAGCGTTTATATTCGAAAAGGAAGGTGGTTATGGAATTCACCAGTGGGTCTTTAAATTTGTCAAGCTTCAATGAAACCCAAAATAAGTACAGGGTTAGTCAAAATGAATAGGAAAAAGCCTGATATGATAGCCTGAATTTATGTACATTGTATGGAAATATAAAAAAATAATGGAAATTTACTACAGTAATAGAATTATAATAATTACTACAATAATAGAACCATTTGAAAGAAATCAAGAAAATACAACTTCATAGAAGTTTAACCATTACTCACTCTGACTCAGCAAGCTTGCTTCGTATTATTCAACTAGCTTTTCTTGCATATTCGTTTAAAAATTATCGCAATTCCTTATATGAACTGGAATTGTACAAGGTGTCTATAATTACTTTGCACAAAGTCAGTTCCTAAAGGGAAAGGGAAATGTTTTTTTGAAATTTGCCAACTTGGATTGGAGGCTTTCATTAGGTGTATTTAGGCAACTCATTTACTTTGTTTTAAGGGTGTGTATTTTGACACAAACATTAATAAAATATTGGAGACTTATGTAACTTATAAATCTAAACTATTGATATATTTTTGGAATTCTTATAATAAGAGTATAATATTTTCGCCTAAAAATTGGATTAAAAAAGAAAAACGACAGCACTTGCATGTTTGATAACAATCGTGTACTTTTTAATGTTTGAAGAAGATTTTCTTTTGCCAAGAAATACTGTATGTTTCAAGAATCTTTATCTTTACAACTACAAGATCTTCGAACTTATTCGTTTCTTTCCTGTTCCCCCAATATAATCTGCCAGAAGAAACAAGAATTAAGTTTTCATATACTTGTAAGACCATCCCACTTGGAGGACCAAATTTTACGATAAATCGTAAAAAAAAACAAGTATAAGAGATGTTTTATTTTCTAAATTCATGTAAAGTATACAAATTAATAAAATGGTATTAGCAATATTTTAAAAAGGAAACGAGAACAAATTTTATATCTTAAAACCATCAGAATTGGAGGCTAGAATAAAAAAAATATTAACTAGTTAATCAAGTTTGTATTACTTAAAAAATACGTATTATTCAATGGATGTAATGCCGATATGCAGAATATGGTGATGGTTATGCCTGTATGCAAGGGACATTGCAATTTCTCGATTCCTCTTTAGGGAGGATTTCTCAAAAAAATTCTTAGAATTATCAGTCTTAATTATCAGAAAGTAGAATTATCAGTCTCTAGTCACCATCTCAACAACGATAACTTTACAAGTTTTAAAAAATCTTAGAAATGCTTTCGTTGTGTGAAGGGTAACTAGAGAAATCCATTTCCATTCTAATCCAGGTCCTCTTTCTTGTAACAATGTAATTAGTAACATCCTGAAAGGAGAGGTTAGTGAGGAAAAATGTCCATTTAACTTTAAAATATCACCGAAAACAGTTAATTTCTCCAACAGTCGGAAATAATTTTAAGGAAATTTCTATCATTTTCTTTAAAATATATAATATTTTAAAAATATACAAATTCTATAAAAGTTTCTTAATACCAAGCATGAGTAAGAATTCTCCGCAGAATATAAAAAAACCCACTCTATATAAAACAGCTTCTTAAAGCATACAGTTTATAAGTTTTCTGCTTTAAATTACTGTAATTTAAATTTATACGCATTATTGTTACGTAGTCTAAATTCGAATACAAAATAATCAGCCAAAACTAGTGCATCTTTCTTCTGTAATATTTTAACGTAATTCTTCTTTAAGATCCATTTCAAAATGAGTGTTTTATTGCCAAAAAATTTAGTTGAGCTAGCAGATAATATTTTACCAATTGAAATTCAAAATAAATGTCGATAGCTCATAAAATTAAAAAGGTATCTTTTAAAAGATACCCTTTTCAAAAACTGTTTCCAGTAACTGCATACTGAAATTTTTGTTACCTAATAATGTGAGCTTTACTCGCAAAATTAGATGAACTTTCCGATTTGAATTTCATAAGTTGTGTAGTAATCAAACCGTTTAAGACAAAAAAAAAAAAAACAAGCTAAAAAGAAAAACAAATTCAATTGATTACAACATGGAAGAAAGCAATTTGGTATTTCAATTAATTTTTTACAAATAACTCACCTTATTGCATCGAATATAATATATTAAGAAAAGATTAAGCTTGAAATTTTATGCATATTATTATGATTACGAAGGAAAACATACACGATATAAGTAATCTAGTCTTCTAAAAATATTAGGTTACGCATGCGGAAGGGACAAGTTAAAACATTTGTTACATACCTATTTCAGCAATATACTCACTTTATATGGAGTCACTTGTCAGTGCTTCAAAAGAACTTCAAATATTGTTGCATTAGAAGTTTCTAGTCACCATTTTAACTGCGGCAGCACTTTTAAGTTGAAAATAAATCCTTAAAAGGGCTAACCCAGTTTAAACGGTAAAAAGAAATGTCCATTTTTCGATCCAGTCCTCATTTCGAGACACCTTTCTTTTGTTTGCAAATTCATTCAAAAGATATTTTCTTCAAAAGATATAAGAAAATGAGTTTAATTAGTACAACTTAATAATGAGCTTACAAACTATTTTTTTTTGCAAGTGTTCAATAAACATTATCGAACTTACGCGAAAAATTTTACTTCAGCCTCACACAAAACTCTTTTTTGAAATTTAACTTACCAAAGGCCTCCCACGGGCCTGACTTAAACCAAAAGGCACTCGGTAAGGTATTTAATCATTTAAGTATCAACACTTTGAAATAAATATATATATTTTAATTAATGGAAGGTGAATCTCTCCATTCCTTTACATACCTCTTTCAAATAAAAGTTTGAAAAAAAGTAAATTATTGGGAGATATTTTTGAACAATAACTATATTTTTAACAACAATAGTATTTTATAAGTCTTAATATCAGACAAGCTTTTCTTAAAATTCGAAAGAAAAGATTTCAAACCCAAAAAATTACCTTGGCTCATATCAAGACTTCGTAAATTTAAAATACAATATAGCACAAATAAGTAGCATAATTCTTTGTAAATTTATCTACAAACACTAGATTACATGAAAAAGTTTACATAAATCAAAAGTTTAACATCTATAAATATTGGAGAAAAAAGTCATAAACAAATTTCTTAAAAAGTTAAATACCAACTACACAAAATAAGACCCGATTTATGTCAAAGAATTTTTAGAAAATGTTACAGAAGGAAGAGAACTTAGTAAAAACATCTAAATTGTAGTGAATAGATAATTTTTTTTATCAATTGATTAATCAAAAGTGTAACATCTATACCTATTGGAGAAAAAAGGTCATAAACAAACTGCTTAAAAAGTAAAAGACCAACTACACAAAATAAGACCCGATTTATGTCAAAGAAAATTTCCTGATGATAGCAAAAAACATACTTCTGCAAGTTTCTTCATAAAGGAAGCATATTGCAATCAATAAAATCACAAATAACGAATGGTAAGAAAATTAATTTTTCCTTGCAAAAATAAAGCTTTATGATTTAAATGATATGACTGAACAAGACAAATGAAGACCATAGTACAAAATATTTGAAGTGGAATAAATTAAAATAGAAGAAAAACGAATTTCAAAAACTTAAAATCAGCGTTTATATTCGAAAAGGAAGGTGGTTATGGAATCCACCAGTGGGTCTTTAAATTTGTCAAGCTTCAATGAAACCCAAAATAAATACAGGGTTAGTCAAAATGAATAGGAAAAAGGCTGATATGATAGCTTGAATTTATGTACATTGTATGGAAATATAAAAAAATAATGGAAATTTACTACAGTAATAGAATTATAATAATTACTACAGTAATAGAACCATTTGAAAGAAATCAAGAAAATACAACTTCATAGAAGTTTAACCATTACTTACTCTGACTCAGCAAGCTTCCTTCGTATAATTCAACTCGCTTTTCTTGCATATTCGTTTAAAAATTATCGCAATTCCTTATATGAACTGGAATTGTACAAGGTGTCTATAATTACTTTGCACAAAGTCAGTTCCTAAAGGGAAAGGGAAATGTTTTTTTGAAATTTGCCAACTTGGATTGGAGGTTTTCATTAGGTGTATTTAGGCAACTCATTTACTTTGTTTTAAGGGTGTGTATTTTGACACAAACATTAATACAATATTGGAGACTTATGTAACTTATAAATCTAAACTATTGATATATTTTTGGAATTCTTATAATAAGAGTATAATATTTTCGCCTAAATATTTGATTAAAAAAGAAAAACGACAGCACTTGCATGTTTGATAACAATCGTGTACTTTTTAATGTTTGAAGAAGATTTTCTTTTGCCAAGAAATACTGTATGTTTCAAGAATCTTTATCTTTACAACTACAAGATCTTCGAACTTATTCGTTTCTTTCCTGCTCCCCCAATATAATCTGCAAGAAGAAACAAGAATTAAGTTTTCATATACTTGTAAGACCATCCCACTTGGAGGACCAAATTTTACGATAAATCGTAAAAAAAAACAAGTATAAGAGATGTTTTATTTTCTAAATTCATGTAAAGTATACAAATTAATAAAATGGTATTAGCAATATTTTAAAAAGGAAACGAGAACAAATTTTATATCTTAAAACCATCAGAATTGGAGGCTAGAATAAAAAAAATATTAACTAGTTAATCAAGTTTGTATTACTTAAAAAATACGTATTATTCAATGGATGTAATGCCGATATGCAGAATATGGTGATGGTTATGCCTGTATGCAAGGGACATTGCAATTTCTCGATTCCTCTTTAGGGAGGATTTCTCAAAAAAATTCTTAGAATTATCAGTCTTAATTATCAGAAAGTAGAATTATCAGTCTCTAGTCACCATCTCAACAACGATAACTTTACAAGTTTTAAAAAATCTTAGAAATGCTTTCGTTGTTTGAAGGGTAACTAAAGAAATCCATTTCCATTCTAATCCAGGTCCTCTTTCTTGTAACAATGTAATTAGTAACATCCTGAAAGGAGAGGTTAGTGAGGAAAAATGTCCATTTAACTTTTAAATATCACCGAAAACAGTTAATTTCTCCAACAGTCGGAAATAATTTTAAGGAAATTTCTATCATTTTCTTTAAAATATATAATATTTTAAAAATATACAAATTCTATAAAAGTTTCTTAATACCAAGCATGAGTAAGAATTCTCCGCAGAATATAAAAAAAACCCACTCTATATAAAACAGCTTCTTAAAGCATACAGTTTATAAGTTTTCTGCATTAAATTACTGTAATTTAAATTTATACGCAGTATTGTTACGTAGTCTAAATTCGAATACAAAATAATCAGCCAAAACTAGTGCATCTTTCTTCTGTAATATTTTAACGTAATTCTTTTTTAAGATCCATTTCAAAATGAGTGTTTTATTGCCAAAAAATTTAGTTAAGCTAGCAGATAATATTTTACTAATTGAAATTCAAAATAAATGTCGATAGCTCATAAAATTAAAAAGGTATCTTTTAAAAGATACCCTTTTCAAAAACTGTTTCCAGTAACTGCATACTGAAATTTTTGTTACCTAATAATGTGAGCTTTACTTGCAAAATTAGATGAACTTTCCGATTTGAATTTCATAAGTTGTGCAGTAATCAAACCGTTTAAGACAAAAAAAAAACAAGCTAAAAAGAAAAGCAAATTCAATTGATTACAACATGGAAGAAAGCAATTTGGTATTTCAATTAATTTTTTACAAATAACTCACCTTATTGCATCGAATATAATATATTAAAAAAAGATTAAGCTTGAAATTTTATGCATATTATTATGATTACGAAGCCGCCTCGGTGGCACACTCGTTAGGATTCTAGCCTTTGGAGCTGCTGAGGTCGGGTTCGAATCCCGGTCAGGCATGGATGTTTGTGACCGTCAATAAATGTTGTTATTTGTCTATGTGTTTGTGTCGTCTCTTTCTTTGTGTGTCTCTTGTGACTGTATCATTTCTTGGGGTTGAATACAATAGACCTAAGGTCGCAGTGTTCGGCGAACTTGCCCCCCACCAAAGAAGTCATAAGTCATATGATTACGAAGGAAAACATACACGATATAAGTAATCTAGTCTTCTAAAAATATTAGGTTACGCATGCGGAAGGGACAAGTTAAAACATTTGTTACATACCTATTTCAGCAATATACTCACTTTATATGGAGTCACTTGTCAGTGCTTCAAAAGAACTTCAAATATTGTTGCATTAGAAGTTTCTAGTCACCATTTTAACTGCGGCAGCACTTTTAAGTTGAAAATAAATCCTTAAAAGGGCTAACCCAGTTTAAAAGGTAAAAAGAAATGTCCATTTTTCGATCCAGTCCTCATTTCGAGACACATTTCTTTTGTTTGCAAATTCATTCAAAAGATATTTTCTTCAAAAGATATAAGAAAATGAGTTTAATTAGTACAACTTAATAATGAGCTTACACACTATTTTTTTTTTGCAAGTGTTCAATAAACATTATCGAACTTACGCGAAAAATTTTACTTTAGCCTCACACAAAACTCTTTTTTGAAATTTAATTTACCAAAGGCCTCCCACGGGCCTGACTTAAACCAAAAGGCACTCGGTAAGGTATTTAATCATATAAGTACCAACACTTTGAAATAAATATATATATTTTAATTAATGGAAGGTGAATCTCTCCATTCCCTTACATATCTCTTTCGAATCAAAGTTTGGAAAAAAGTAAATTTTTGGGAGATATTTTTGAACAATAACTATATTTTTAACAACAATAGTATTTTATAAGTGTTAATATCAGACAAGCTTTTCTTAAGATTCAAAAGAAAAGTCTTCAAACCCAAAAAATTACCTTGGCTCATATCAAGATTTTGTAAATTTAAAATACACTATAGCACAAATAAGTAGCATAATTCCTTGTAAATTTATCTACAAACACTAGATTACATGAAAAAGTTTACATAAATCAAAAGTTTAACATCTATACCTATTGTAGAAAAAAGGTCATAAACAAACTTCTTAAAAAGTTAAATACCAACTACACAAAATAAGACCCGATTTACGTCAAAGAATTTTTAGAAAATGTTACAGAAGGAAGAGAACTTTGTAAAAACATCTAAATTGTAGTGAATTGATAATTTTTTTTATCAATTGATAAATTAAAAGTTTAACATCTATACTTATTGGAGAAAAAATGTCATAAACAAACTTCTTAAATGGCAAATAAATTAAAATATGAAACTAGAGATCATGCATGTTCTTAAAATTCAATACATTAGGTTGGGGTGGATTCTTTCACACTATTTCATATAGTTATTGCGCTAACTGAAATTTACAGCCTAGCATAATATTTATTATTTAAAGTAACCATAAGAATTACTAGGCTTTCGAATCTTTTGGGCTCCTATATTCTTATCTCTGATATATTTTGATTAAATTATTTTTTTAAAAATCAAATTAATTTATAAAGCAAAATATTGATGTTATAATTTAAGTAAATTTACTGAGAATTTATGAGCCAAAATCCAAATATCACAAAAATATGTTTTACACATATACAAATAAATATCTCCTTAGCAAAACAAATAGTATTTTCCTCATATTAACATACTTTTATACTTAAAGCAAAAATATATGAATTCGTTTAGAAGTAATCTTACCTTTAATTTTCCTTTTGAAATGCACTTTACAGATGAGGATTACATGCATACACAAAATTGATAAACAACAACAGTCTAATGGCTCAGCAAGGTCGATCCATAACTCAATATATATTTACCTTTGATCAATGACATTCTAAATTCTTTTTTAAATACTTCCATTTCTTTTGAATGGACAATTTATGCTGGTAATTTGGAAATTTAATGCATGAATAGGGTTTCTTATTGTGTTATTTTCTAATCACAATCTACCACATGGAAGCAGCGAACATTTGAATAATATTCAGTCCCGTAACCATGAGGTAAATCGTAAAAGAAGATAAAACTCATGCTTGCACTTTCAGCGTCAAGGCATTTGATGGTATTTGATAAACAGGCTAAATATGAATAAACACATTTTCTACAAAATTAGATAATTTTTTATACAATACAGTGGTGGAAATGAATTTATGAACTGACAGTTTTTTAACAGTATTTCTTTATTAAATGCATTTTTATCGATTTAAATGTTATATACTACACAGGCTTTACATTTTAAATTATACACATAAATAAAATTTTATATAAATTCGTAAACAATTTATTTTGTTGATATTTTAGTTTTAGCATAGGGAAATTGATTTATGAACTTTTACATTCAATCTCAATTAATAATTGCTAAATCTATTTTTTGTCGCTAATGCTTCCTTGATTTTGTTTTTCATAGACAACACAAAACTTTGGGTCAAGTTTTGGTCAAGCAATTAGCAGTTTTTAATGATTAAGTCCTTCTATTCCATAACTGATGCACACTTCATTAAAACCGTACTCCATTTGAGTAAATTATTCAAACCAATTGATCTCAGACATTATTCTTGGGGTTCAAGTCATGGCTATTGGCAGGATGATCTAAATGAACAACACTTAGTTCATTTAACCAGTCTTTAATTTCGTTTGAAATGTGGATACTTGCATTATCATGCATAAAAATCTAATCAAAAGCATAGTTTTGCCATGCAAAAAGGAATTAAAGAATTTTCTAGAACTAATATGAAATAAAGTGATGTTCGTCAGCCCTTCAGAAGCATAACCTTGTTTCTTCAATCATAAGATATCGGAGCCCAAACCATCAAACTTCCACCGCTAACATTTCTGCTGAAGACGGATCTTGGTTATTTCCGAAGATCCTTTCAATAACATTTTAAACCATCACGTCCATCCAAATTGAACTTTTTTTCATCAGCAAATGTCACTTTTTCCCCATTTCTCTCCCTCCACCCCCACCCAATTCATTTTCATGTAGTTACGACTATATTTTAATAGCCTGCTCTTATGGTGAAGAGTAAGCTTTGGACCAGCCTTCATTTTGGAACATTTTAAGTTCGACGACGATATTAATATTTGTCCTACTCTTCTGGGAGTTACAGGAAGTGATTGTTTATAACAAATTCGCCCTGTAATGCACAAATGCTGACACAAATGGTAACTTTTTGGGATACAAGTCCAATAATCCTGCTTTTATCCCTCGTCCCACGAGGGTTACACCTTTTTTTATGATGGTTTTTGCCGAAGTCAGAATGATTTTTCAAATATTTATGAATTATATTTATTGATCTTTTAATTAATATGCTAATTTCTCTTATAGATTTGTTACAATATTATTATATAAGGGTCATTTTTTACCTTTTTGGCTTCAGGCAGTCCCGCAAGCTTTCCTATTTAGTAAAATGGGAATAAAACAGATAAATTTCAACAAATTTGGCCTTAATCTTATAAACACTGATAGTAAGCTCTCCTGAAGTTCAAATGAAGAACTAGTTAAAATAGTTGGTACCTGGGTTCAAAATAAATTTGAGTTCATAAATCAATGTCCATCATTTGACATGCTTAAAAACTGAAATTAGATATATTTTTATTTTATTTCATTTTTTGAAAAAAATTATGTGTGAAACTCCTTTATTGTGCTCTGAATATCCAACACACAAAATTTGAATTGTTAGCACTTAATACAAAGCGATATCTGGTGAAAAGAATGTTAGTTCATAAATCAATTTCCACCACTGTAACAGTACTTTATCATGGAAGATATAAGGATAATGGATGAGATGGGCGCTACAAAGAAACTGAAATATCATCCAGGAAAAACATCAAAATAGGAAATTCAAATAATATTTTGATAGCATCACACATCGCGATTGTTATAGCATTACAGATTTTAAAAGAAAAAGTACATATAAGTAATAAAATAAAAAAGATGATAAAAAATATTGTGGAAAATACTATAAAAAAGTACTTTTTAATAAAGTTGTGGGTAATTTTGTGGGTAATTCCAAGTATAATGCTGCGAAGTGGATGTTTACAGATAATATGCAGTTAAATTTACTTTACAAAAAGTTACAGGGAAGAGGTCCAACTTTTTAGTCACTATACTTTTAATTTACAAATCCAACAATTTGAAATTGTTTTAATACATTTGCTATTTTTCTCTTTATATAATACGCATAAAAGAAATCTACTAATTATATAAAAGATTGATAATCCAATCGAAATGAAGTGAATTGATTTTTTACAGATAGGCATTTACATAAGCAATATTAAAAACAATTCAACCTAAATTCCAAACTACCCACTTAATCACGAAGGTTAGATTTTTCGTCTCTAGGTTACTGAAATTTGATATTACAAGGCACTATAACATTGCATTTTAATTTGAATTCAAATTAGTACTAAGCCAAATCGCGTCTCTTCCTGTTTCAAGATTTTACTACAATTTTTCATTTTTGGTTTATTTCAATTAAAACATATTTCATTTCTATACTATCAATGCAAACCAGAATACTAATATAACTTTATAATATTCAAAATAAAATGTTGAATAACTTTTCAAAGATAATTTTAAGAATTGATACCAAAATGGAATATTTGTACCAAACCAGTATAGATTCATTTAGGACTATTTTAAACATACCGAGATATTAGATATTGCCAAGATAATATATTTTTAAAAGGTTATGCTTCAAGTTATTTTGCATAATCTCGTGATTACATAAGAGAACATACATAAAACAAGTCATCTAATGCAATAATTTAGGCATGCGAAAAAGTCGAGTTAAAATATTTCTTACTTTCACCTTCGAGCACATCGTACACAAATTACTCAATTCTAGACAACTGCAAATGTAGTTGAATCAAGAGTTTCCAGTCACCATTTGAACACAACGCAGACTTCTAAGTTAAAAAAAAATCACTTAGGTACCCTACGTTGTGTAAACGGTAACAGGAAAATTCCACTTCCAATCCACAGGTTCAGTGCTTCACTTCCAATCTATAGGTACAGGTCTAGTCACTGAGTGTTATTATTTTCTGAAACAAGAAACAAAACCCCCAAAATTGAAAACTTCATCAATCGTTAAACCCTAAAAATTAATTTACTTTAAAAAGGTTGTATTTACGTAAGAAAGGATATATCTGTGGTGAAATCAAATTTAAATTCCTACAAAAAACACACAAAATTTGTTTTTAAAAACTACTGAGATGCTCTATATTACAGTGAAAAAGGATGTAAATATGTGTTACATACTCTTTCCAGCACTACTTACAAAATATTACACTATGCTTGATATCGCTCCAAGATATCATCATCTTCATAGTTGAATTAACAGTTTCACAAGTCACCATCTCAACAACGATAGTTTTCTAAGTTTAAAAATCTTTTCTTAGAAGTACTTTCGTTGATTGGAGGGTAACGAGAGAAGTTCATTTCCATTCCATAGGTACCCCAGTCCTCCTTCCGAGAAACATTATTTATAGTTTTGAAAATGTTCTTCAACATCACCACGTACAATTGACATTTCTAAGTATTTGTTTAAAATAGTGAGTTTAGCGAAAGAATTCCAGCAATTAAAAAACAACTTAAACAATTTTAAATAATTTTAATCAATTTTATAACCAACTCTCTGATAAAATAAATACAAATTTATATAAAATTGTGGTCAATTCCAACTATAATGCATTGAATTGGATTTTTATAAATAGCATGCTATAAGACTTACTTTACAAAAAGTTACAAAAAAAAAAAGAAATTACATACCCAATAAAATTATATATGTAGTAGAATTTTAAACACTTTTTTAAATTATTCTACTTACATTCCATAGGTAAATTCCTCCAGTTCGAAAAATCCTATTCCCTAAATTTTCGGCAACATAGCCTTACTGCTCCAAGACATCTTTATATCCAGGTAATACATCTTTATAGGTAGATAGACATTTCATATGTAGTTGAACTAGCAGTGTCTAGCCACCATCTCAACAACGCTAAGCCCAATAAAGTTAAAATATTACTTTGAAGGACTAACGTTGTCGAAACGGTAACAAGAAAAACCCATATGCCTAATCTTTTCGAAAAACCATACACATAGTTTCGGAAATGCTCTGTGATATCACCCACACAGTCAAGATATTAATATTTTGTTTAAGATGAAGGGTTTATAGAGGGTTAATTTTTGTAAAAAAAAGTAATATTATTTTCTGTTGTTCACAACAAAAGCATGATTTCGAAATATGCGCGGCACGCATGTTCACAATACCTACTCAGTTCGTCCATTGCGAGTTTTAGATTAAAAAAAAAGTAAACTTCATAAAAAAATGTTTGATACGATTTTTAATGAAAAACTGATAATTTGTAACTAACAGAAATTAAAAAAAAATTAAATTGGAAATCGAATGGTAAAGGAGAACAATATTTTTATTTTAAAATCGAGTTTGTATTTTTTTTTAAATTTGACATGGGACCAATGTTTGTATTAAAAAAATTTCAGGAAGTTGACAAATTCAATACAAATTGCCGAAAAAGATAAAGCGCCAAAATCGGCTTTGAATAATTGCTTGAGAACTGTCCAATTAGGGTGCTTTATTTCAGCGCAATGGACGAACTGAGTAGGTATTGTGAACATGCGCGTGCACGTTATTGTTATTAAGGACAATTTTATAGTGAACCATGTTAGAAAACACTTTGCACTTGAATCACCACTTTAAAAATGTAAGAGTTTACAGAGAGGATGTTTTACCGGTCCCACCAAAAACTGTTATCTGATAAGAGTTTTTGATAGTTTTATTTTTGAAAAATAATTCAAATCTGATTTTAAAAGCAATTTTTTCAAAATTAATAAATGCATTTAGTAATAATTAATTAAAAGTCTTGAAATATATTTTTTCTTGTAAAAATTTATGTAATTGGTTACATTCTGAAAGTAGAGTTTAGTGAGGAAACTTTTAATCGAAACTCACACGCATAAAATTTTTAAAAATATTATTTCGATGTTCTACGTTGTAGTGAAAAAAGATAAGTTAAAATATTTGTTACATACCCTTTCAGAATTACTTATAAAATATTGCTGCATTCGTTATTGCTGAAAGACATCTTCATAGTAGAATTAGCAGTCTCTAGTCACCATCTCAACAACGATAACTTTACAAGTTTTAAGAAATCTCATAAATGCTTTCGTTGTTTAAAGGGTAACAAGAGAAATCCATTTCCATTCCGATCCATGTCCTCTTTCTTGTAACAATGTAATTGGTAACATCCTAAAAGGAGAGGTTAGTGAGGAAAAATGTCCATTTAACTATTAAATCTCGCCAAAAACAGTTAAATTTTCCAACAGTTGGAAATAATTTGAATGAAATTGCTATCATTTTCTTTACAATATATATAATCTTTTAAAAAATATACCAATTCTATAAAAGTTTCTTAATACCAAGCATGAAGAACAAATATTATTTTCTCTAGTTTAATTAACTTCACAAAAATTTAACCTTTACGTAAAAAGTCATATAAATCTGTGATGAAATACATTTCTACAAGGAACACAAAATTCCTAAAGTAAGAATTCTCCGCAGAATATAAAAAACTGCTCTAAAACACCTTTTTCAAGCAAACAGTTTATATGTTTTCTTCTTTAAATTACTGTAATTTAAATTTATACGCAGTATTGTTACGTAGTCTTAATTCGGATACAAAATAATCAGCCAAAACTTGTGCATCTTCTGTAATATTTTAAGGTAATTCGTCTTTAAGATCCATTTCAAAATAAGTGTTTTATTGACAAAAAATCTAGTTAAGCTAGTAGATAATATTTAACTAATTGAAATTTAAAATAAATGTCGATAGCGTATAAAATTAAACGAGCTTTCTGATTTGAATTTCATAAGTTGTATAGTAATCAAACCGTTTAAGAGAAAAAGCAATCTGAAAAACAAATTCAATTGATTACAACATGGAAAAAAGCAATTTGGTATTTCAATTTCATTTTTACAAATAACCCACCTTATTGCATCGAATATAATACATTAAAAAAAAGATTATGCTTGAAATTTTATGCATATTATTATGATTACGCAGGAAAACATACACGATATAAGTAATCTAATCTTCTAAAAATATTAGGTTATGCATGCGGAAAGGAAAAATTAAAACATTTGTTACATTTCTTCATTTCAGTAATATACTCACATTATATGGAGTCACTTGTCAGTGCTTCAAAAGAACTTCAAATATTGTTGCATTAGAAGTTTCTAGTCACCATTTTAACCGCGGCAGCACTTTTAAGTTAAAAATAAATCCTTAAAAGGGCAAACGCAGTTTAAACGGTAAAAAGAAATGTCCCTTTTCTATCCAGTCCTCATTTCGAGACACCTTACTTTTGTTTGCAAATTTATGCAAAAGATATTTTCTTCAAAATATATAAGAAAATGAGTTTAATTAGTACAATTTAATAATGAGCTTACAAGCTATTTTTTTGCAAGTGTTCAATAAACATTATCGAACTTACGCGAAAATTTTTACTTTTGCCTCACACAATACTCTTTTTTGAAATTTAATTTTCCAAAGGCCTCCCACGGGCCTGACTTAAACCAAAAGGCACTCGGAAAGGTATTTAATCATATAAGTAACAACACTTTAAAATAAATACATATATTTTAATTAATGGAAGGTGAATCTCTCAATTCCCTTACGTACCTCTTTCAAATCAAAGTTTGAAAAAAAAGTAAATTATTGGGAGATATTTTTGAACAATAACTATATTTTAACAACATATTTTATTAGTCTTAATATCAGACAAGCTTTTCTTAAGATTCGAAAGAAAAGACTTCAAACCCAAAAAATTACCTTGGTCCATATCAAGATTTTGTAAATTTAAAATATTACAATATAGCACAAATAAGTAGCATAATTCTTTGTAAATTTATCTACAAGCACTAGATTACATGAAAAAGTTTAAATTAATCAAAAGTTTAACATCTATACCTATTGGAGAAAAAAGGTCATAAACAAACTTCTTTAAAAGTTAAATACCAACTACACAAAATACGACCCGATTTATGTCAAAGAATTTTTAGAAAATGTTACAGAAGGAAAAGAACTTAGTAAAAACATCTAAATTGTAGTTAATAGATAATTTTTTTATCAATTGATAATTCAAAAGTTTAACATCTATACCTATTGGAGAAAAAAGGTCATAAACAAACTTCTTAAAAAATTAAAGACCAACTACACAAAATAAGACCCGATTTATGTCAAAGAAAATTTCCTGATGATAGCAAAAAAAGAACTTCTGCAAGTTTCTTCATAAATGAAGCATATTGCAATCAATAAAATCACAAATAACGAATGGTAAGAAAATTAATTTTTCCATGAAAAAATAAAGCTTTATGATTAAAATGATATGATTGAACAAGACAAATGAAGACCATAGTACAAAATATTTGAAGTGGAATAAATTAAAATAGAAGAAAAACGAATTTCAAGAAACTTAAAATCAGCGTTTATGTTCGAAAATTAGGGTGGTTATGGAATTCACCGGTGGGTCTTTAAATTTGCCAAGCTTCAATGAAACCCAAAATAAGTACAGGGTTAGTCAAAATGAATAGGACAAAGCCAGATATGATAGCCTGAACTTATATACATTGTATGAAAACATAAAAATATAATGGAAATTTACTACAGTAATAGAAATATAATGATTACTACAGTAATAGAAGCATTTGATAGAAATCAAGAAAATACAACTTCAATAGAAGTTGAACCATTACTTACTCTGACTCAGCAAGCTTGCTTCGTATTATTCAACTAGCTTTTCTTGCATATTCGTTTAAAAATTATCACGATTCCTTATATGAACTGGAATTGTACAAGGTGTCTATAATTACTTTGCACAAAGTCAGTTCCTAAAGGGAAAGGGAAATGTTTTTTTGAAATTTGCCAACTTGGATTGGAGGCTTTCATTAGGTGTATTTAGGCAACTCATTTACTTTGTTTTAAGGATGTCCATTTTGACCAAAACATTAATACAATATTGGAGACTTATGTAACTTATAATTCTAAACTATTGATATAATGTGGAATTCTTATAATAAGAGTATAATATTTTCTCATAAAAATTTGTTTGAAAAAGAAAAACGACAGCACCTGCATGTTTGATAACAATAATGTACTTTTTTAATGTTTGAAGAAGATTTTCTTTTGCCAAGAAATACTATATGTTTCAAGAATCTTTATCTTTACAACTACAAGATCTTCGAACTTATTCGTTTCTTTCCTGCTCCCCCAATATAGTCTGCCAGAAGAGACAAGAATTAAGTTTTCATATACTTGTGACCAAATTTTACGATAAATAGTAAAAAAAAAGTATAACAGATGTTTTATTTCCTAAATTCATCTATTGGTAGAAATTTAAAAAAAATGGTTTTAGTATTTTTTTTAAAAAAGGAAACGAAATCAAATTTCACATCTTAAAGCCATCAGGATTGGAGGCTAGAATAAAAAAATATTAACTAGTTAATCAAGTTTGTATTACTTATAAAATACCTATTATTCAAAGGATGTAATGCCGGTATGTAGAAGATGGTGATGGTTATGCCTGTATGCAAGGGACATTGCAATTTCTCGATTCCTCTTTAGGGAGGACTTCTCAAAAAATTTCAATTGTCTTTTGGGAAAACCTACCAGAAGAGGCACAGAGAACGGAAATCATAAAATGATACTATCAGCATTGGAGCCTAAAATAAAAAATACAAGATTAAAGGAGATCATCACAAATGTATTCCTTATTAAATCCATACTGTGTAGGAAAAGATGTTGGGTAAGGTTTACATACTTTCACTTGAATATGAAATTTTGGTAGCTTGGAGGAGTGACTTTAAGCAATTTTATTTTTACTTCACAAGTTGTGCTGAATTTCTAGATACAAATTTACCATAAATAGGATCTCAAGAATCAAACTAACTTGAGAAACACATTTATAGCAAACTGTAAATAGAATTCTTTGCATGTATTTTTGTTACCACTAAAATAAGTAAAGTAGACAAATAGTATTAGTTTACTTGCTGAAATAAATGTAATTAGTAATTTCTTTTTTCATGCTATTTTACTTTAATATAATTTTTCAACTTTACTCGTTAACTTTACTTGTTTGTCGTTTATTCTGAGAACAACACTGGATTCATTGGTTTCGTAAAATGTATATTTTAGTACAAGACCATAGTATTCAAAATTGTTCGTATATTTACATGCATACAGGATAAACTAAAGAAAGATTTAAGCTTAAATTTATAAGAATAAACAACATAAATGAAGGCCATAGTACTAAACAATTTAGGATTGACAAGTAAAGTTACACGTAAAACGTTTAAAATTGTATTGGAGCATTTCATTAGGTATTTAAGCAACTTATTTATATTTTGTTTTTAAGATAATTTTGTGTATTTGTATTAAAATATTCATACAATATTGGAGACTTATGTAACTTATAAATCAAAGCTATTGAAATAATGTGGAATTCTTATAATAAAAGAGTTAATTTTTTTCTCCTAACAATTTGATAAGAAAAGAAAAACGACAGAACACGCATATTTGATAACGATCATGTACTTCTCGAATGTTTCCAAAAGATGTTCTAAAGTTAAGAAGTACTATGTTTCAAAAATCGTTATCCTTACAACTTTAAGCTTCTCGTAGATTTTTTTTTCTTTGCTTGCTCCCAATATAATCTGCCAAAAGAGACACAAGAATTTAGTTTTCATACTTGTGACCAAATTTTACGATAAACAGTAAAAAAACAAATATAGGAGATGTTTTATTTTCTAAATTTATTTAAAGTGTAGGAAAAAAATGATTTTTTCTTATATTTTTATATTTTTTTAGATCAAGCGAGAACAAACTTTACATCGTAAAGCTTTTTCAGGTTAAAATAGAAAATAAAAAAAATATATTAACTAGTTGCGATCACACTTTTGTATATCTTATAAAAATACCTATTATCAAAGGATATAATGCCGGTATGCAGAAGATGGAGGTGGTTATACCGATGTATGAAGCCTGTATGCATGATATGTTGCAATTTCTCAACTCATCTTTGTGCAGAATTTCTCAAAAAAATATTAATTTTCTTTTGGAAAAAATGCACTAAGAAGCACTGAGAACGGAAATCATAAAATGATGCCATCAGCATTGGAGCCTAAAATTCAAAATAGAAGATTAGCAAGGATAATCACATTTGAAGAGCTTAGCGGAAGAACGTGCTAAATGAAATTTTTGAAAAAAAAATGAGATTTTCGTGTTAAGGAATATAATGTTCCATCATTTAAAGTTACAGGGATTCTCCTTTTTTAATTTTTTTTCAATTTAACCATACTTTTTACCTTTTGTAAGTGCCATTTTTAACGTATTTAAAGGCAAACTAAAAACTTTAAAGCTCATTTTTTTCAGTTTCACTTTTGTGTCACTTAGCAAGTTCTTCCACTAGAGCTCTTCATTTATATTACTCATAAAATTCATACTAAGGAATAGAGAAGATGTTGAACCTCGATCGTGATTCAAACTCTCTCTTATTTTTAATTTTCGTATTTAAGGAATAGTGAAGGAGCATTGTTATTAGATATTTGATATTAAAAAGGAACGGGAAATGTTAGATAAAATTTATTAATGAAAAAATTCAAGGAATTTGTTCGTTATTCCTGAACTGATGTAACGTTGCTTAAAAAAAAGTTACGGTTTAATTACACAATTATTTTTACAATGTAGTTAACTTCCCAAGCTAGCTTGGCACTCACTTACTGATAGGATAAAGGGCCGAGTGAGCAAATGTCCAGCTACCCGACTCGAATACGAACCCGGATCAACATGGAAGTCCGGTGTGCTAACCACTGCACTTCCCTCACACGTGAAGCTGAGGTTGTATTGCTTGAGTTCATCTTTAAGCCCAAAAATATATCAATATATATATTTATATTTAAAAATCCAAAAATATATTTTGTTAAAAGAGTCTTTGAAGGCAAAAAGATAGATGAACTAGGCAAATTTCTGATAATTCTAAATGCGAATGGCCATGAATGGAGTATAACATTTCTTCAAATTTCGTAGACAACCATATAAACCCCAACATATTTGTTTATTTTACCTGCGGATGTACGAAGAACCTTTTAGACCCTTAAAAAAATTCTAAGAACGAATAAAAATTCTCAAACAATCAACGCATTCAATGAATAAAAACTTGCTACAAGTCTAGGTCATACAAAAGTAACACTAAATCAGTAAACATATAAGTAAAAAATAATCTAAAGAATTTTTATATGTATTTTTTTTATAAATTAAAAGAAAATTGGTAAGAATTTCTAAGGTTTACATACTTTTTCTTGAATTTGAAAATTTCGGAGACTGGAGGAGCTACTCAATCTTCATTTTTTACTTTACCAGTTGTGCTTAAATTCTAGATACAATTTTACCATAAATATGACCTCAAGAATCAAGCTCACTTGAGGATAACATTTAGGGTAAACCGTAAGTAGAAAGTGCATGTAATCTTTGTTTGAACTAGAAATAAGTCAAATAGATAAATAGTTTTAGCTTTCTTTCTGCAATAAATGTAATTTGTTATATCTTGTTTCATGCTTTTTAACTTTAATATATATTTTAAACTTTACTTCTCGTTAACTTTACTTGCTTGTTGTTAACTTTGAGAACAATACTGCACAAATTGGTCTATTAAGATGTACATTTTCCTAAAAGACCATATGAATGCAAAATTTTACATATATTAACATGCTTAACTTCTAAACATACAGGATATACTTAAGCATTATGCCTAAATATATAAGAATATATAAGACAAATAAAGACCTTAGTACTAAACAATTTTGGTTCACAATGTAAGTTACACGAAAAAAGAATTAAAAAAAGTAAAATTAGCGTTTATATTCGGTAAGGAAGGTGGTAAGGGTATTCACAGGTGAGTCTTGAATATAAATTAAAATAAGCATTAATAATTAAAATATTTACTCTTTAATATTTCATCAGAAAATATTTAACTGCATTCATTGCATTGAATCAGAAAATATAAATGAAAGGTTTTTAAGAAAGTAATAGTTTGATAGAAATCAAGAAAATACAACTTTACAGAAGTTTAACAATGACTTCGCAAGCTTGCTTCTTATTATTCAACTAGATTTTCTTTCACATTCGTTGAAAAATTATCAGGATTCCTTATTGAACTGAAGTTGTACAATGTGTCTATAATTACTTTGCACAAAATCAGTTCCTAAAGGAAAAGGGAAATTTTTTCTTGAAATATACCAACTTGGATTGGAGCCTTTCTTTAGGTATTTAGGTAAATTATCTACATTGTTTTTAAGACAATTTTGTGTGTTTGCACCAAAATATTCATAAGTTATTGATGACTGATGTAACTTATAAATCTAAGTTAATGAAAAAATTTGGAATTCTTATAATAAGAGCATAATATTTTCCCCTAAAATATGACTAGTTAAGAAAAACGACAGCACTTGCATATTTTATATCAAATCATGTACTTTTTCATGTACTTCTTTAATGTTTCAAGAAGATTTTCTTAGGTCAAAAGAACTATGTTTCAAGAATATTTATATTTACAACTACAAGCTCTTCGGACTTTTTCGTTTCTTGCTTGCACACACTACATAATCTGCCAGAAGAGACAAGAATTCAGTTGTTATACTTGTGACCAAATTTTCCGATAAATCATAAAAAAATATTGGACCTGTTTTATTTTCTAAATTTATTTGAAGTGTAGAAAAAAAATGATTTTTTTTTAATGTTTTTATATTTTTTTTTAGATTAAACGAGAACAAACTCTACATCGTAAAGCTTTTTCGGGTTAAAAGATAAAAAATATATTAACTAGTTGCGATCACATTTTTGTATCTCCTTATAAAAATACCTATTATCAAAGGATATAATGCCGGTATGCAGAAGATGGAGGTGGTTATACTGATTATGAAGCCTGTATGCATGGGATGTTGCAATTTCTCAACTCATCTTTGTGCAGGATATCCCAAAAAATATAAATTTTCTTTTGGGAAAAACTGCACTGAGAGGCACTGAGAACGGAAATCATAAAATGATGCCACCAGCATTGGAGCCTAAAATTCAAAATAGAAGATTAGCAGGGATAATTACATCTGAGAGCTTAGTGGAAGAACGTGCTAAATGAAATTTTCGAAAAAAAAAATTGGGAGATTTTCGTGTTAATGAATATATTGTTCCATCCTTTAAAGGGGACAGGATTCCCCCTTTTTCAAAATTTTTTAATTTATGCATACTCTTTACCTTTAGTAAGTGCCATTCTTAACGTATTTAAAGGCAAACTAAAAAATTTTAAGCTAATTTTTTCAGTTTCACTTTTGTGTCACTTTGCAAGTTCTTCCACTAAGCTCTTCATTTGTTTTACTCATAAAATTAATACTAAGGAGGAGAAGATGTTGAACCTCGATCTCGTGTTTTAAACTCTCTCTTATTTAGAAAAAGGTTAGATATTCTAAAAAAATTATTTTAGTAATTTTTTGGAGGAAACGAGAATAAATTTCACATAAAGCCCTCAGAATAGAAGCTAAAATAAAAAGAAAATTATTAATTGATTAATCGCATTGGTATTTATTATAAAAACTATAATGCAAAGGATATAATGCAGGTATGCAGAATGGTGGTATGAAGATGGCGGTGGTAATGCTGGTTATGTAGCATGGGATGTTGTAATTTCTCAATTCCTCTTATGGGAGGATTTCTCAAAAAGTATTAATTTTCTTTTGGGAAAACCTCTCAGAAGAGGCATCGAGAACGGAAGTCATAAAATGATGTTATCAGCATTGGAGCCTAAAATTCAAAATAGAAAATTAAAATTAAAAGTCATTTTAGTATTCCTTATTAAAGCCATACTATGTAGGGGAAGATTGGACAACATTGTTAAATCCCGATCTTGATTTAAACTCTCTCTTATTATTTTTAATTTTAGTTTTCATATTTAAAGGCATTGTATTTGATAGTTGCTATTAAAAATTAATGGAAACGACTTGATAAAATTTGTTTGAACAAATTTCAAGGACTTTGTTAGTAACTCCTGAAAATATGTAACGCTGCATATAAATTGTTACAGTAAAATTAGACAGCTGCTATTAAAAATTAATGGAACCGGGTTGATAAAATTGATTAATGAACAAAATTCAAGGATTCCGTTAGTTACCCCTGAAAAGATGTAACATTGCATATAAATTGTTACGAAAAAATTACACAGCCATTCATACAATGTAGTTATGCAGTTAACTTCCTAAAAATATATATTTTAAGTAAGATGTTACTCTTCCACTACGAGTAGTTAAGTTGCAATTTGTTGAACCGAAATTAAACTGTTTATAAGTTTTGTTTGATTGTTTTTGGGAATTGCGAAATTTACTTCTTTTAAAAATAGTAACTGTTTCACACAACAATTTATCATTTTTTGCTTTCTTAGATAAGGTTAGATTTTTTTGAGCTGATGTATGTGTGAATTAGGTCAATTTCTGATAATTTTCAATGAGTATGATCATGAATGGAGAATAAATTGCTTCAAATTGTGTAGAAAACCATATAAACAATATATTTGTTAATTTAACCAGCGGATGTATAAAGAAATAACTTTAAGAACTAAAAAAAATTAAGAAAGAATAATAATTCTCAAACAACCAATTCATTCTAAAAATGAATAAAAAAATTGCTACAATTATTAGTGATACAGAAAATAACACTCTAAATCAATAAATATATAAGTAAAATATGACCAAAAGAATTTTAATTGTAACTTTTGTGTAAATTGAAAGAAAATTGGCATGGATTTTTTGAGATTACATACATTTACTTGAATTTGAAAATTTCAACATTTCGTAGCTTGGATGAGTTACTTTCCGCAATCTTCATTATTACTTTAATAGTTGTGCTAAAACTCTAGATACAATTTTACCATAAATATTACCTCAAGAATAAAACTAACCTGAGGAAAACATTTCTGGCAAACCGTAACTAGATTTATCTGTACATGTAATCTCTGTTAGCACTGAAAATAAGTGTAATATATAAATAGTTTTAGTTTACTTACTGTAATTAATGTAATTTGGGTCATCTTGTTTCATGCTTTTTAACTTTAAAATATATTTTCAGTATTACTTGTTTGTCGTTAATTCTCCGTTCCATACAGCCCAAATTGGTCTTGTAAGATGTACATTTTCCTACAAGACCACATGTATGCAAAATTGTACATATATTAGCATGTTTATCTTCTGCAGCTCTAGGATATGCTAAATAAAGATTTATGCTTACATTTACAAGAATAAACAAGACAAATTTAGGATATAGTACTAGTCAATTTAAGAATTTAAATTGGACAAATTAAGTTACACGAAACACGAATTTAAAAATCTAAAATTAGCGATTATATTCGGTAAGGAAGGTGGTAAGGGTATTCACAGGTGGTAAGGGTAATACAACTACAAGCTTCTCGTACATTTTTTCTTTTCTTGCTCCCAATATAATCTGCCAGAAGAGACAAGAATTTAGTTTTCATACTTGTGATCAAATTTTACGATAAACAGTAAAAAAACAAATATAGGCGATGTTTTATTTTCTAAATTTATTTAAAGTGCAGAAAAAATGAATTTTTTATGTTTTTATATTTTTTTAGATTAGACGAGAGCAAACTTTACATCGTAAAGCTTTTTCGGGTTAAGAGATAAAATAAAAAAATACATTAACTAGTTGCGATCACATTTTTGTATTCCTTATAAAAATACCTATTATCAAAGGATATAATGCCGGTATGCAGAAGATGGAGGTGGTTATACTGATTATGAAGCCTTTATGCATGGGATGTTGCAATTTCTCAACTCATCTTTGTGCAGAATTCCTCAAAAAAATATATATTAATTTTCTTTTGGGAAAAACTGCACTAAGAGGCACTGAGAACGGAAATCATAAAAAGATGCCACCAGCATTGGAGCCTAAAATTCAAAATAGAAGATTAACAGGGATAATTTCATTTGAAGAGCTAAGTGGAAGAACGTTTTAAATGATATTTTTGAAAAAAAAATTTAGAGAGAATTTCGTGTTAATGAATATAGTGTTCCATCCTTTAAATGGAACAGGATTCCCCCTTTTCAAACAAATTTAATTTAAGCATACTTTTACCTTCTGTAAGTGCCGTTTTTAACGTATTTAAAGCCAAACTAATAAATTTAAAGCTCATTTTTTCAGTTTTACTTTTGTGTTACTTAGCAAGTTCCTCCACTATGACAAATGACAGTGATTGCGCCCTCTAGAAGGGAGAGTGTATGCTTTATAGCCCATTACCCAGCTCGCCAGAAGATACAGTCACAAGAGACACACAAAGAAGGACGACACAAACACATAGACAAAGAAAAAATGCGTAAAAAAAATCCACGATTCCTTATACAGAGAGTGAAACTGCCAAGATGTCTAGGAAAATTGGAAACTCACATTGGAAACTTTTTGTAATTTTGAAACCTTAAGCTATTTAAAAATTAAAAAATTATTGTCAAAATAGCCATAAAAACTTTTTAATCCCCTTACCCCCATAAATTTGTTGGTGGAAGGATGGTATTATATATGAAGTTGATGTTGTGTTTTCGAATTCTTTTTATGGTGAATTCAAGGGAAAAAATTTAAAGAATATAAAAGAAACGAGAACAAATTTAAGAAATAAGAATTTCAAAATTGGAAATTGTAATTTAAAACGAAAGGATTAACTATAATCGTCTATATATTCTCTAGATAAAACCTTTTCTTCAGATGGGATGCCGGTATGCTGAATATTTTGTTCTTTATGCCAGCAATGGAGCCTGTGCGCTTGGGATGTTGTACTCTCTCAAATCATCTTTAGGCAGGATTTCTCAAAAAATATAAATTTTCTTTTGACAAAACCTACCAGAAGAAGAACCGAGAGATGAAATCATATAATAGTGCCCTCAGCATTGGAGCCTAAAATTTAAAATAGTTAAGATTAAAAGATATAATCACATTTGTGTTCTTTGATAAATCCATACTATGTAAGAAAAGATGTTAAGCCACGCGATTGTGATTTAAACTATTGTTTTCGTACTTTTAATTTTCATATTTAAGTAATAGTAAAAGGATATATTGTTATTGGATATTTTTAATTAAAAATTGAATGAAGATAGATTTATTTGTGAACAAAATTCGAGGAATTAGTTAGTTACTCCTGAATTGATGCAACGTTGTAAACAGAAGTTACGGTGAAATTACACATATATTTTTATGTAGTTAACTTCCTAGGCAAACTTAGTTCTCACTTATCGATAGGATAATAGGCTGAGTGAGCAAATGCCCAGTTACCCGACTCAAATCCGAGCGACACGGCATCGGCATTCCATTATTTAACCTGAGGATGTATAATTAAACAAAGACCTAAAAAATTCTGAGATAGAATAATAATTGTGAAACAACCTTGACACTCCAAGAACGAATAAAAACCTTCAACAAGTATAGGTGATATCAAAAATTAAATCAATAGATATACAAGTAAAAATAGTCGAAGCAATTTTTTATTGTACATTTTTGTACAAATTGAAAGAAGTATAAATTATAAATTGGACAATTGTTAAAGTTTACATACTTTACTTGAAATTGAAAACATTAAAATTTCGTAGCTTGGAGGGGTTACTTTACGCAATCTTCATTTTTACTTTACTAGTTGTGCTGAAACTCTAAATACAATTTTACCATAAACGTGACCTAAAGAATCAAACTAACCTGAGGAAAAAAATTCTGGCTAATCTTAACTAGATTTATCTGTACATGTAGTTATTGCTGGAACTAAAAAATAAATTAAACAGATAAATAGTTTTAGTTTACTTACTGCTATAAATGTAATTTGTAATAGCTTGTTAAATGCTTTTTAACTTTCATATATATCTTCGATTTTACTCGATAAGTTCACTTGTTTGTTCTGAGTTAATTCTGAGTACAATACGGCACACATTTTTCGATTAAGATGTACATTTACCTACAAGACCATATGTATGCAAAATTATACATATAGCAACATGTTTAACATCTGAATCTATAGGATATGCTAAATAAATGTTTATGCTCTAATTTGTAAGAAGTAATAAGACAAATGAAGGCAGTAGTATTAATTTACTTTTTAAGATTTCATTATAGAATATAAAATTCTTTAAATGGAAACAGAAAATAGCAATGGGTATATTTTAGTATAATATTAGTCTTGACGGGAATCAAGAAAATAGAATCTATTTATAGAATTTTAACCATTACTTAATACTTACTGTTACACAGCAGGCTTACTTCGGATTATTTAACTAGATTTTCATGTAAATTTGTAAAAATAATTTCACGATTCCTTACAGGGACTGAATCTGCTAAAATGTCTGGAATTACTTTTAACATAATCAGGCCCACAAAAGGAAAAGGAAAATCTTTTCTTGAAATATGTTAACATGGATTGGGAGCACTTCATTAGATATTTCAACCAACAAAGAGAGCATTGTTTTTAAATTTCTAAAAACCGAATTTTGTGTATTTGTACAAAAATATTGTTGCTCAACAAACATTTTAAACTTTTGCAACTTAGAAATCATTGCTATTGAAAAAATGAGGAATTATTGTCAAATGAGACAACTTTTTCATCCCCCTCACTTAAAAAAAATTGATTAATTAAAAACAGTAGCATTTGCAAATGTTATAAAGATTTTGTACCTTTCTATACATGTTTTGACAATCTTTCTCTTTGCAACTATGCACTGTAAAAAAACTATTGTTTTACAGTTAAATAACATGATTTTGCAGTTAAATTTTCGTCCTTAGAAAACGTCCTTTCGTCTTTAGAACTTTTAACTGTTTTTATCTTCGATAAGAAAGCTCGTTAAATTGACGTCACCAATATCTCCGAATGTAAAACGACAACGTAAGATTTAAACGGTGTATATTGGCCTCAGTTTATATTTAAAGACAAAAAATAATAATTTTATTTTGTTAAAACAGTCCATAAAGACAAAATAAGAGATCAATGATCAGAAGATTAAGCCATTACAATTAAATAAGCAAGTACAATTGAATAATTGAATTGAATTCTAAATGATTGAAAATAATATATTTTAAGTAACATGTTACTCCTTCACTATAAGTAGGTTAACTTGCAATTGGTTGAACCAATATTTATCGGTATATAAGATTTGTGTGTGATTGAAATTGGGTTCACAAAATTTGCTTCTTTTTAAAAGAATAGTATTAATTTCAGGATACTTTTTTAGAATATTGATTTGTTAGATTCAGTTACATTTTTTGAGCTGATGTATGAATTAGGCCGATTTTTGATAGCTTTAAATACGAATGATCATGAATGGAGCATAAAATTGCTTCAAATGTTAAAGAACACCATATAAACACCCAAAATGCTTGTATATTTAACCTGAGGATGTATTAACAAGAATTTTAAACTTAAAAAGATCCCAGAACGAATAACAACTTTCAAACGAACAACGCATTCTAAGAGCGAATAAAAACTTGCTACAAGTCTAGGTGATACAAAAAATCCCGCTAGGAATTTTTAATTTTAATTTTTTAAATAAACTGAATAAAAATTAATATGAAAATTGAAGATTTTACATACTTTGACTTGAATTTGAAAATTTCGAAGCTTGAAGGAGTTACTTTACCTAACCCTTATTTCAACTTCACTAGTTGTGTTTAATCTCTAGATACAATTTTACCATAAATAGGAGCTCAAGAACAAAACTAACTAGAGCATAATATTTGTGGCAAACCGTAAATAGAATTCCCTGTGTATGAATTCTTTGTTAGCACTAAAAAGAAGAAAAATAGATAAATGGTTTTGGTTTACTTACTGCAATAAATGTAATATGTAATATCTTGTTTCATGCTTTTTAACTTAAGAATTTCAACTTTTCTCGATACCTTTACTTGTTTGTCGTTCATTCTGAGTGCTATACTGCACAAATTTGTTAGTAATATGTACATTTTCCTACAAGACAATACGTATACAATGTACATCTTACGAGAAAAATTGTACATATATTTACACGTTTAACTTCCAAGCATACAGGATATGCTAAATGAATTTTATGATTAAATTTATAAGAACATACAAGACAAACAAAGGCCATAGTACTAAACAATTTAAGTGGGACAAATTAAATTACACGAAAGGAATAAAAAAAAAACCGCAATTAGCGTTTGTATTCGGTAAGGAAGGCGATAAGGGTATTCACGGGCGAGTCTTTAATGTTTTAAACTTGAATGAAAACAAAATAATAGTTATTACTGAATTTACTATTACTTAGATTTCATTATAATATATTAAATTTATTGAATGAAAATAGAAATATAAATGAACGTATTTTAATATAATATTAGTTTTGATAGAAATCATGGAAATACAACATTATACAATTTTAAACCTCACTTACTAAGACACAGCAGGCGTACTTCAGATTATTAAACTAGATTTTCTTGTAAATGCGTAAAAAAAATTCACAATTCCTTATACAGGGAGTGAAACTGCCAAGATGTCTAGAAATATTGGAAACTAACATTGGAAACTTTTGTAATTTTGAAATCTAGGCTACTTAAAAATTGAAAAATTATTGTCAAAAGAGCCACAAAAAGTTTTTAATCCCCTTACCCCCATAAATTTTTTGGTGGTAGGATGGTATGATATATGAAGATGATGTTGTGTTTTCGAATTCTTTTTATGGTAGAATTCAGAGAAAAAATAGAAAATATAAAGGAAACGAGAACAAAGTAAAGAAAAGAAAGATGCCATAATTGGAATTTTTCATTTAAAACGAAAAGGTAAACTATTATCGCGTATATAATTCCCTAGATAAAATCTCTTTGGCTGGGGATGGGATGCCGGTATACTGAAGATTTTGTTGTTTATGCCAGCGATGGAGCCTGTGCGCTTGGGCTGTTGTACTCTCTCAAATCATCTTTAGGCAGGATTTCTCAAAAAATATAAATTTTCTTTTGAGAAAACCTACCAGAAGAAGAACCGAGAACAGAAATCATATAATAGTGCCCTCAGCATTGTAGCCTAAAATTTAAAATAGTTCAGATTAAAAGATATGATCACATTTGTGTTCTTTAATAAATCCATACTATGTAAGAAACGATGTTAAGCTACGCGATTGTGATTTAAACTATTGTTTTCGCGCTTGCTACTTTTCATATTTAAGTAATAGTACAAAAATATATTGTTTTTAGATATTTTTAATTAAAAAATCGAATGACGATCGAATTATTTGTGAACAAAATTCGAGTAATTAGTTAGTTACTCCTAAATTGATGCAACATTGCAAACAAAAGTTACGGTAAAATTACGCAAATATTTTTACAATGTAGTTAACTTCCTAAGCAAGTTTAGTGCTCACTTATCGATAGGATAATAGGCTGAGCGAGCAAATGCCCAGTCCGAACGACAAATCTGAACGACACGGCATGCGGCAGTCAGATGTGATAACCACAGTTACTTCACTTACATGTGAAGTTGATGTTGTATTGCCTCAGTTCATCTTCAAAGACAAAAAAAATCAATTTGATTTTGTTAAAATGGTTTATAAAGGCAAAAAGATCACACTAATCATAAGATGAAGCCATTGCAATCAAACAAGTAAGTAAAAAATTTAATTCGATATAATTGAAAATAATATATCTTAAGTTAGATGTTACTCCTCCACTATGAGTAGTTAGCTTTCAATTTGTTGAACCAAAAATTAACTGTAAATAATTTTTGATTGTTTTTAGGCTTTGAAAAATTTACTTCCAAAAAAAAAAGAATAGTAAAAGTTTCCAGATACTTTATTGGATTGCTACTTTCTTAGAATCTGTTAGATTTTTTAAAAAAATTACGCCAATTTATGATTATTTGAAATGCGAAGGATCATATGAATGGACAATAAAGCGCCTGCGCCATAAGAATGAGACAATTCGATTGGCTAAGATAATGCAAGAAATTTGTAACATGCAGATTTTTTGCACTACCAGCAGAAAGTACAACTCTTACACTTTAAAATAAGATATGATTTGGATTGTTGCTGCAGCAAGATTCGCTATGAAAGCTCATTTATCGAATGCTAATCGAAAATAAATTGAACAATTCTGTAATTTTGATGACAGAAGATTCACGAATATAGTCTTTAAACATTTTAAAAGGCGAAAATTTTGAAGAACAACTATATATCGTCTTTTAATACAGTACGATGAACTAGGAAAGATCAAAATTTCTTAAAATTTCGTAAAAAAAATATCTGGAAAAGAACCTAACTTTTGTAACGAAGGTTAGGAAAGTCGTGGAAAAGATACCTGATAATTTATGAGCCAAATCGTCTGGAAATCGAAGATATCTAAAGCTTATGTGCACAAAATCAAAAAAGAAGATTTGAATTTAAAAGCTTTTAAGGAAAAAAATGGTTTCGATCTACATAAAAGTTCAAAAACAACTAATAAAGGAGAACTGTTTAAACATTTAACGAAATTGATTCCATCTGGATCAGGACTGAAACTCGTCATTGATGACGAGTATTATTTCATGTATGATCCCAATGTTCCTGGTGGTATTAAGAACTACCATTCTGCTTCATCTGATACTGTTCCCGTAGAATATAGAATCAAGCTTAAAGAGAAATTTTCCAGAAAAATGATGTTGGGGCACGCCATGGGATGAGGATGGAATTGTGTCTAAACCGTGTTATTTCAGGCAACTGTGAATGGTAAAATTTACTTTCAACAATGTATAAAGACAGTACTAATACCCTTTATCCTCGAACATCATCGGAAAGAAGATCTTTGGTTCTGATCAGATATATTACGTGAAAGAAGTGGGCTAGTATCTGAGAAACGATAATATTCATTCCATACCCACGAAGGACAATGCGAATAACGTCCGACAAACAAGAGGGATAGAAAATTTCTGCTTAATTATGAAATGTAAATATTCCTACGAGAAAAAGAAGCCTAAAACCCAATTCCAGAGGGTATATCATCGTCTCCTCAAATCAGTATTGGAAGAAACTGTACAAATTGTCATGATGACGGCTAGCAGAAATCTTCTCAAACTACAACTTAAAGGTGTATATTAGTCGATTTAAAGTATCAAAGGTAAATAAAAATGTTTCTTAGTCAATTTGAAGCAAAAAGCATTCATGTAAAAAAAAATGTGGAATTTAAAAGCAAATGAAGTTGTCTCATTCTTATCGCGGACACGCTTTAAAAGTGCTTCAAATTTAGTAGAAAACCATATAACACTCAACATATTTGTTTATTGAAACAGGGGATGTATGAGGAAATAAGTTTAAGACCTAAACAATTCTAAGAACGAATAATAATTCTAAAACCAAATACACACTCTAAGAACGAATAAAAACCTGCTACAAGTACAGGTGATATAAAAAAATTACTCTAAATCAATAAATATACAAGTACAAATAATTGAAGTAATTTTTAATTGTGATTTTTTTTTACAAATTGAAAGAATTATAAATTGGAATTTTTTTAATTTGTACATACTTTTACTTCAATTTGAAATTTGAAAATTTCGTAGCTTGGAGGAGTTACTTTACGCAATCTTCAGTTTTACTTAAATAGTTGTGCTGAAACTCTAAATACCATTTTACCATAAATGTTACCTAAAGAATCAAATTAACTTGAGGAAAATATTTATGGCAAACCGTAAATAGAATTATCTGTGCATGTAATCATTGTTGGCACTAAAAAATAAATTGAATAGATAAATAGTTTTAGTTTACTTACTGCTATAAATGTAATTTGTGATATCTTGTTTAATGCTTTTTAACTTTAATCTATATCTCCGACTTGACTCGATAACTTCACTTGTTCGTCGTTAATTCTGAGTACAATACTGCACACATTTATCTCGTAAGATGCAAATTTACCTACAAGATCATATGTATGCAAAATTGTACATATATTAACAAATTTAAATCTGAAGCAATATGATATGCTAAATAAATGTTTATGCTTAAATTTATAAAAATAAACAAGGCAAATGAAGGCCATAGTACTAAACAATTTAAGTGGGACATATTAAGTTACACGAAAAACGAATTCTAAAAATGTAAAATTAACGTTTATATTCAGTAAGAAGGTGTTGAGGGTATTTACAGGTGGGTCTTAAATAGGCTAAACTTGAAAGAAAACCAACGTAATTAGTATAATTAAATTTACTTTTTAAGATTTCATTATTAAATATAAAATTCATTGAATGGAAACAGAAAATATCAATGGGTATATTTTAGAATAATATTAGATTTGACGGGAATCAAGAAAATAGAATCTATTTATAGAGTTTCAACCATTACTTACTGTGACACAGCAGGCTTACTTCGGATTATTTAACTAGATTTTCTTGTAAATTTGTAAAAATAATTTCTCAATTCCTTACATGGACTGAATCTGCTAAAATGTCTAGAATTACTTTTAACAAAATTAAGCCCACAAAGGAAAAGAAAAATATTTTCTAAAATATGTTGACTTGGATTGGAGCACTTCATTAGACATTTCACCCAACAAAAAGAGCATTGTTTTTCAATTTCTAAAAACCTAATTTTGTGTATTTGTACAAAAATATTGTTGCTCCACAAACATTGGAAACTTTTGCAACTTAGAAATCATTGCTATTGAAAAAATGAGGAATTATTGTCAAATGAGCCATAACAACTTTTTCACACCCCTAATTTCCCCAAAAATGATTAATTAAAAACAGTAGCAGTTGCAAATGTTTCAAAGATTTTTAACCTTTCTATACATGTTTTGAAAATCTTTCTCCTTGCAACTATACACTGTAAAAAAAAAAACTCTTTTGTCTTACAGTTAAATAACATGGTTTTGCAGTTAAAATTTCGTCCTTAGAAAACGTCCTTCCGTCCTTAGAACTTTTAACTGTTTTATCTTCGATAACAAAGCTCGTTAAATTGGCGTCACCAATATCCCCAAATGTAGAACCAAAACGTAAGATTTAAACTGTGTATGTTGGCCTCAGTTTATATTTAAGGACAAAAAATATAAATTTTATTTTGTTAAAACAGTCCATAAAGACAAAACGAAAAATCTGTAATCATAAGGTAAAGCCATTACAATTAAATAAGCCAGTATATTTGTATAATTGAATATAATTTTATATGAAATATATTTTAAGTAACATGTCTACTCCTTCACTACGAGGAGTTAACTTGCAATTTGCTAAACCGAAATTTATCTGTGCATAAGATTTGTGTGTGATTGATATTGGGTTTGCAAATTTACTTCTTTTTAAAAGAATAGCATTAATTTCAGGATAATTTTTTAGATTATTGTTTTCTTAGATTCAGCTAAATTTTTTGAACTGATGTAGGAGAGAATTAGGCCGATTTTTGATAACTTAAAATACGAATGATCAAGAAGGGAGTATAAAATTGCTTCAAATATCAAAGAAAACCATATAAACACTCTTGTTGTATCACCCAAAGTCTGGGTGATACAAAAAAACCCCCTCTGAATAAATAAATATATTTTTTATAATAATCGAAGGATTTTTTTAATAAATTGAATGAAAATTAATATGAATTTTTAAAAGTTCACATACGTTTCTTGAATTTGAAAATTTCGAAGCTTGGAGGAGTTACTTTACCTAATCCTTATTTCTGCTTCACAAGATGTGTTTAGCTCTAGATACACTTTTACCATAAATAAGAGCACAAGAACAAAGCTAACTTGAGCATAATATTTGTGGCAAACCGTAAATAGAATTCCTTGTGCATGTATTCTTTGTTAGCACTAAAAAGAAACAAAATAGATAAATAGTTTTAGTTAACGTTTTTAAATTTCGAAAAAACTATATAAATACCCAACATACTTGTTTGTTTAACCTGCGGATGTATAAGCAAGAATTATAAGACCTAACCATATTTTAGAACGAATCACAATTTTCAAACAAACAACGCATTCTAAGAACCAATAAAAACTTGCAACAAGTCTAGGTGATAAAAAAAACCCTAAATCTATAAATATATTAGTTAAAATAATCGAAGGAATTTTTAATTTTAATTTTTTAAATAAACTGAATAAAAATTAATATGAAATTTTAAAAGTTTACATACTTTTACTTGAATTTAAAAATTTCGGAGCTTGAAGGGGTTACTTTACCTAATCCTTATTTCAACTTCACTAGTTGTGTTTAATCTCTAGATACAATTTTACCATAAATAGTAGCTCAAGAACAAAACTAACTTGAGCATAATATTTGTGGTAAACCGTAAATAGAATTCCCTGTGTATGAATTCTTTGTCAGCACTAAAAAGAAGAAAAATAGATAAATGGTTTTGGTTTACTAACTGCAATAAATGTAATTTGTAATATCTTGTTTCAAGCTTTTTAACTTAAGAATTTCAACTTTTCTCGATACCTTTACTTGTTTGTCGTTCATTCTGAGTGTTATACTGCACAAATTTGTTAGCAATATGTACATTTTCCTACAAGACAATATGTATACAAAATTGTACATATATTTACACGTTTAACTTCAAAGCATACATGATATGCTAAATAAGTTTTATGATTAAATTTATAAGAATATACGAGACAAAGGCCATAGTACTAAACACTTAAGTGGGACAAATTAAGTTACACGAAGGGAATTTTAAAAAGATGCAATTAGAGTTTATATTCGGTAATAAAGGAGATAAGGGTATCCACAGGCGAGTTTTAACGTTTTAAACTTGAATGAATACAAAATAATAGTTATTACTGAATTTACTATTATTTAGATTTCATTAATAAATTGGAAAAATTGGAAACTCACATTGGAAACTGTTGTAATTTTGAAATATAGGCTATTTATAAAATGAAAAATTATTGTCAAAAGAGCCACAAAAACTTTTTATTCCCCTAACCACCATAAATTTTTTGGTGGTAGGATGGTATTATATATAAAAATGATGTTGTGTTTTCGAATTCTTTTTATGGTAGAAATCAAAGAAAAATAGAAAATATAAAGGAAGATGCCATAATTGGAAATTGTAATTTAAAACGAAAAGGTAAAATATTATCGCGTATATAATTCCCTAGATAAAAGCTCTTGTGCTGGGGATGGAAAGCCAGTATGCTGAAGATTTTGTTGTTTATGCCAGCGATGGAGCCTGTGCGCTTCGGATGTTGTACTCTCTCAAATCATCTTTAGGCAGGGTTTCTCAAAAAATATAAATTTTCTTTTGAGAAAACCTACCAGAAGAAGAACCGAGAACAGAAATCATATAATAGTGCCCTCAGCATTGTAGCCTAAAATTTAAAATAGTTAAGATTAAAAGATATGATCACATTTGTGTTCTTTAATAAATCCATACTATGTAAGAAACGATGTTAAGCCACGCGATTGTGATTTAAACTATTGTTTTCGCGCTTTCTACTTTTCATATTTAAGTAATAGTACAAAAATATATTGTTGTTAGATATTTTTAATTAAAAAATTGAATGACGATCGAATTATTTGTGAACAAAATTCGAGTAATTAGTTAGTTACTCCTAAATTGATGCAAAATTGCAAACAAAAGTTACGGTAAAATTACGCAAATATTTTTACAATGTAGTTAACTTTATTAGCAAGTTTAGTGCTCACTTATCGATAGGATAATAGGCTGAGTGAGCAATTGCCCAGTTACCTGACGCAAATACGAACGACACGGAAGTCAGATGAGCTAACCACTGTACTTCTCTTACATGTGAAATTGATGTTATATTGCCTCAGTTCATCTTCAAAGACAAAAAAATATCAATTTTATTGGGTTAAAACGGTCTCTAAAGGCAAAAATAGTGCACTAATTATAAGATGAAGCCGTTACAATCAAACAAGTCAGTAAAAAATGAAATCCATATAATTGAAAATAATATATTTTAAGTTAGATGTTACTCCTCCACTATGAGTAGTTAACTTTCAATTTGTTAACTGTAAATAATTTTTTTTATTATTTTTAGGCTTCGAAAAATTTATTTCTAAAAAAGAATAGCACTAGTTTCCAGACACTTTCTTGATTTTTCTTTGAATTACGCTAATTTCTGATAACTTGAATTGCGAATGGACAGTAATATTACTTCAAGTTTCGCAGAAAACCATATAAACACTCAACATACTTGTTTATTTAAACTGGGGATGTATAAGGAAATAATTTTAAGACCTAAGCAATTCTAAGACCTAATAAAAACCTGCTACAAGTATAGATGATATAAAAAAAACTACTCTAAATCAATAAATATACAAGTAAAAATAAAGTATTTTTTAATTGGGATTTTTTTACAAATTGAAAGAATTATAAATTATAAATTGGAATTTTTTTTAAAGTAAACATACTTTTACTTGAATTTGAAAACGTTAAAATTTCGTAGCTTGGAGGAGTTCATCTTCATTTTGTGCTGAAACTCTAGATACAATTTCACCATAAATATTACCTAAAGAATCGAATCAACTTGAGGAAAACATTTATGGCAAAAAATTAATAGAATTATCTGTGCATGTAATCATAGTTGGCACTAAAAATAAATTATGTAGATAAATAGTTTTCGTTTACTTACTAATAAAAAATAAGTTGAATAGATAAATAGTTTCAATTTACATACTGTTATAAATGTAATTTGTGATATCTTGTTTAATGCTTTTTAACTTTAATCTATACCTTCGACTTGACTCGACAACTTCACTTGTTTGTCGTTAATTCTGAGCACAATACTGCACACACTTGTCTTGTAAGATGTAAATTTACCTACAAGATCATATGTATGCAACATTGTACATATATTAACATATTTAGCCGCCCCAGTGGTTCAATCGTGAGGATGCTGGCTTTTGGAGCAGCTGGGGTCGGGTTCGAATCCCGGTCAGGCATGGATGTTTGTGACCGTCAATAAATGTTGTTATTTGTCTATGTGTTATTCCTTTCTTTGTGTCTGTAAAAAAATATTTCTGTGTCTGTCCCACTTGACGAGAGCTTATAAGCGGTTCTCTGAACAAGCACACAAGCTGGAATATATATATTTATATATGTGCCATACCATACCATAGACATATTTAAATCTGAAGCAATAGGATATGCTAAATAAATGTTTATGCTTACATTTATAAAAAATAAACAAGACAAATGATGGCCATAGTACTAAACAATTTAAGTGGAACAAATTAAGTTACACGAAAAACGAATTATAAAAATGTAAAATTAACGTTTATATTCAGTAAGAAAGTGTTAAGGGTATTCACAGGTGGGTCTTTAATAGGTTAAACTTGAAAGAAAACCAAAATAATAAGTATGACTAAATTTAACTTTTTAAGATTTCATTATAAAATATGAAATTAATTAAATGGAAAGAGAATATATAAATGGATATATTTAAGTATAATATTAGTTTTGACGGGAATCAAGAAAATAGAATCTATTTATAGAATTTTAACCATTACTTAATACTTACTGTTACACAGCAGGCTTACTTCGGATTATTTAACTAGATTTTCATGTAAATTTGTAAAAATAATTTCACGATTCCTTACTGGGACTGAATCTGCTAAAATGTCTTGAATTACTTTTAACATAATCAGGCCCACAAAAGGAAAAGGAAAATGTTTTCTTGAAATATGTTAACATGGATTGGAGCACTTCATTAGACATTTCACCCAACAAAGAGAGCATTGCTTGTCAATTTCTAAAAACCTAATTTTGTGTATTTGTACAAATATATTGTTGCTCAACAAACATTGGAAACTTTTGCATTTTATAAATCATTGCTAAGAAAAAATGAGGAATTATTGTCAAAGAGCCATAACTACTTTTTAATTCCCCCTCATTTCCCCAAAAAATGATTAATAAAAAACAGTAGCATTTGCAAATGTTTCAAGGATTTTGTACCTTTCTATACATGTTTTGAGAATATTTCTCTCTGCAACTATACACTTAAATTTTTTTTTTGTCATACAGTTAAATAACATGGTTTTGCAGTTGAGTTTTCGTCCTTAGAAAACGTCCTTGTGTTCTTAGAACTTTTAACTGTTTTTATCTTCGATAAGAAAGCTCGTTAAATTGGCATCACCAATATCCCTAAATGTAGAACCGAAACGTAAGATTTAAACTGTATGTTGGCCTCAGTTTATATTTAAGGACAAAAAATATTAATTTTATTTTGTTAAAACAGTCCATAAAGACAAATCGAGAAATCTATAATCATAAGGTAAAGCCATTACAATTAAATAAGCATTTGCATAATTGAATATAATTTTATATGAGTGAAAATAACATATTTTAAGTAACATGTTTACTCCTTCTCTACGAGGAGTTAACTTGCAATTTGCTAAACCGAAATTTATCTGTGTATAAGATTTGTGCGTGATTGATATTGGGTTTGCAAAATTTACTTCTTTTTAAAAGAATAGTATTAATTTCAGGATAATTTTTTAGATTATTGATTTCTTAGATTCAGCTAAATTTTTTGAGCTTATGTTGGAATTATGCCGATTTTTGATAACTTTAAATACGAATGATCAAGAAGGGAGTATAAAATTGCTTCAAATTTCAAAGAAAACCATATAAACACCCTGGTTGTATCACCCAAAGTCTGGGTGATACAAAAAAAAACCCTATGAATAAATAAATATATTATTTAAAATTATCGAAGGATTTTTTTTAATAAATTGAATGAAAATTAATATGAATTTTTAAAAGTTCACATACTTTTCTTGAATTTGGAAATTTCGAAGTTTGGAGGAGTTACTTTACCTAATCCTTATTTCTGCTTCACAAGTTGTGTTTAGCTCTAGATACACTTTTACCATAAATAAGAGCACAAGAACAAAGCTAACTTGAGCATAATATTTGTGGCAAACCGTAAATAGAATTCCTTGTGCATGTATTCTATGTTAGCACTAAAAAGAAACAAAATGGAAAAATAGTTTTAGTTTACGCAATGCAATAAAAGTAATTTGTACAATCTTGTTTCATGCTTTTTAATTTTAATAGATAGTAGGTCTGCAAAATTTACTTCTTTTAAAAGAATAGTAATAATTTCAGGATACTTTCCTAGATTATTTATTTCTTAGATTCTGTTTTATTTCTTTGAGCTGATATATGAAGTAGGCGAATTTCTCATAATTCTTAAATACGAATGATCATGAAGGGAGCATAAAATTGCCTAAAATTTCGAAAAAACTATATAAATACCCAACATACTTGTTTATTTAACCTGCGGATGTACAAGCAAGAATTTTAAAACCTAACCAAATTTTAGAACGAATAACAATTTTCAAACAAACAAAGCATTCCAAGAACCAATAAAAACTTGCTACAAAACTAGGTGATACAAAAAAAAACCCTTTAAATCAATTCATATATTAGTTAAATTAATCGAAGGAATTTTTAATTTGAATTTTTTTAACAAATTGAATGAAAATTAATATGAATCTTTAAAAGTTTACATACTTTTACTTCAATTTGAAAATTTCGAAGCTTGGAGGAAATAGTTGTGTTTAGCTCTAGATACAATTTTACCATAAATAGGAGCTCAAGAGGGAGAACAAAACTAACTTGAGCATAATACTTGTGGTAAACCGTAAATAGAATTCCTTGTGCATGTATTCTTTGTTACCACTTAAAAGAAGCAAAATATATAAATAGTTTTGGTTTACTTACTGCAATAAATGTAAGTTGTAATATCTTGTTTCATGCTTTTTAACTTTAATATAGAATTTCAACTTTTCTCAATAACTTTACTTGTTTGTCTTTCATTCTGAGTGCTGTACTGCACAAATTTGTTGGTAATATGTATATTTTCCTGTAAGACAATATATGTATACAAAATTGTAGCTACATATATTTACACGTTTAACTTCTAAACATACAGGATATACTAAATAAGTTTTATGATTAAATTTATAAGAATAAACAAGGCAAACAAAGACCATAGTACTAAACAAATTATGTTACATTCTTAAAAAGAAGTTTTTAAATACAAAATTATTGATTATGAATTATAATACAATGCAATTTGTAATATCTTGTTTCATGCTTTTTAACTTTAATATAGAATTTCAACTTTTCTCAATAACTTTACTTGTTTGTCTTTCATTCTGAGTGCTGTACTGCACAAATTTGTTGGTAATTGTATATTTTCCTATAAGACAATATATGTATACAAAATTGTAGCTACATATATTTACACGTTTAACTTCTAAACATACAGGATATACTAAATAAGTTTTATGATTAAATTTATAAGAATAAACAAGGCAAACAAAGACCATAGTACTAAACAAATTATGTTACATTCTTAAAAAGAAGTTTTTAAATACAAAATTATTGATTATGAATTATAATACAATGCAATTTGTAATATCTTGTTTCATGCTTTTTAACTTTAATATAGAATTTCAACTTTTCTCGATAACTTTACTTGTTAGTCGTTCATTCTGAGTGCTGTACTGCACAAATCTGTTAGTAATATGTATATTAACCTACAAGACAATATACGCATACAAAATTGTGGCTACATATATTTACAAGTTTAACTTCTAAACATACAGGATATACTAAATAAGTTTTATGATTAAATTTATAGGATTAAACAAGACAAACAAAAGCCATAGTACTAAACAATTTAAGTTAAACAAATTATGTTACATTCTTAAAAAGAAGTTTTAAAATGCAAAATTATTGATTATTAATTATAATACAATGTAATTTGTAATATCTTGTTTCATGATTTTTAACTTTAATATAGATTTTCAACTTTACTCGATAACTTTACTTTTTGGTCGTTAATTCTGAGTACAATACTGCACAAATTTGCCTCGTAAGATGTCATTTTCCCACAAGACTATATGCATTCTAAATTGTAAAGATATTAGCATGTTTAATTTTTAAACATACAGGATATACTAAATAAAGCCTTATGCTTTTAATAAAATATGCTTTCATAAAAATATTTTACTAAACAAACAATGGAAGCTTTGGTACCTTAGAAAACTAGGCTATCGAAAAAATGATATATTATGGTCAAAAGAGCCATAGCAAATTTTTAATCTCCCCTCCCAAAAAAGTATGATAAATTAAAAACCTTAGCATTTGCGTTTTAAAGATTACGTTATGTACCTTTATTCGTATGTTTTGAGAATCTTTCTCTTTGCTACTATACACTGTAAAAAAAAGTTTACAGTTTAATGCCATAGTTTTGCAGTTAAAACTTGTCCTAAATTTTTGTTCTAACAGTTTTTATTTTCGATAAAAAGGCTTGTTCAATTGACGTCACCAATATCACTAAATGTAGGACCAAAACTTTAGATATAAAGGGTGTTTGTATTTGTGCTTTAAAAAAATCCCTAAAAAATTACTTGGGTCCCCGAGCACACTAGGAAAACGTGCTCGTTAATTCTGGAATTTCAACAGGTAGTGAATGCTCCATTAAAGTGGAAATTTGGAATTTTGAAAAACGCAACTGTGAAACTAGCAGTTTTTCTGCATAAAATTAACAGCTTATTCTATTAAAAAAATACCTTTTTTTATTGCATTTTCAAACTGTAATTAAACAGTTTAACTTAATTCAAAGTTGACAGTTTTTAACTGTAAAAACAACATATTTTTTGCAGCTTAAGTTCTTTGTATTTATTCATTTCTTATTTGCTCAAAATGTAACCTGCCAGAAGAGACAAAGTTTTAGTAAAAGAGTAAACAATAATCGAATATGTACTCCCTATATAAAACGTGTATGCAGGGCATGAGATGCCGATATTTTGAAGATTGTGGTGGTTATGCCAGTGACGGAGCTTGTGTGCTTGGGATTTTGTACTTTCTCAAATCGTCTTTAGGAAGAATGCCTCAAAAATGATAATTTTCTTTTGAGCAAAACTTCCAAAAGAGGAACCGAGAACAGAAATACCAGAACAATTCCACCCGCATTGTAGTCCAAAACCGAAAACAGAAGAGTAAATGGGATAGTCTCATTCGTATTCGAATGTAGCATAAAAATTAACAAACTTTGAAAAAATCATAAAATCAGCTCTAACGAAAATATTACATCACCAACTGAACGTAGATTCTTTTGTGTGTGTCGGACGTGTTGCGTCATAAATCAAGCAGACAAATGTCCCTTTAATTACTCATTTCTATTATAAGGCATGGTGTAAAACTTAACCCATTGCAAAACTATCCCCGGTCTCCCCTAATTTACAAGAATCGTACAAATTTCTAAATATATTTTGAGTATCCTTCTCCTTGGATTTATTCTATCTTCAATATTCTTTCACTAACTATATTATATTCTTCGTTTCTTGTTTACTCTCAATACAGTATTCCTAAAAACACCAGAACAAGTTTTCAGTTGATGAACTTGCCCGTGGGTTCCAGGAACAACGCAAAGAGAAAAATGCATGATATTCTGATTGGAAATGTTTCGATGCTCAATTACTTTTGAGAATCGAAAATCCATTTTTTTGGTTTTAAGTTGAAAAAACGATACATAAGGGGAATATAATATAGTTAGTGAAAACCTTTAACCAAATTAATTGCTCATATTTTTAAACCAGAGAAATCAAGCACAGCTTTATAAATAAAAAAAAGAAAAGAATTTTGAAAGTTTGTGCAGTTGTAAAAAGTCACTTTTGTAGTGTCAGCGATGCAAAAGGAGGTAAATTACCAAACCAACGACAAAGTACAAACCAACGACTTAAAAAATGTTTTTTGACTATGTTTTTGGCTTAAGAAAGGGTAGAAAAAAAAAAACCGTTTGACAAACAACAGTTACTCATCAACGTGGCGGCATTCATTGAGCTCCTTGTATATAATTTTGCATAGGAAGAAATTTTCCGAATTAAGTTCAGTACACCCAAATTAACTTCAGAAAATCCATTTTTTACAGCAACATGTGAATTTGGTTAATTTTGACACAAAAAATTATCTTTTTTTCTTTGTTTAAGCGATGAATGATGTTGAAAGTTGTATTTTTTTTCGTCAAATTATCCGTGGAAATAAAAAAACAAGAACAGTATCCTCTTTCATCTGTGACTCTCCCTTATAATACGAACCCATATTTTACAAGAAATAAACCAATTTCTAAATATATTTTGAGAATCCTTCTCCTCAGAATTAACGGATCTTCAATATTACTCGTTTCTTGTTTCCTCTCAATACAATATCCCTGAAAACCCGGGATCAAGTTTTTAGTTGATTAACTTGTCCCTGGGATTTCAGTGAAACCGTAAAGAGAAATGTGGAGATGATATTCTGAAGGAAGATGTTTCTTTCCTCAATTACTTTTGAGGATTGGAAGTCTAAAATGTTTTGTTTTTATTTGATAAAGTGATTATATAGAGAAAAATAAAAAAAAAGCTATCATGGCAGCCAGAGTGGAGCCTGAAATTATAAATAAAAGATTTAACTGGATACTCTCATTTGAATTAGCTACAAAAAGTATTTTGGGGAAGCGGCAGAACTTCTGCGTACTTCAAAGTTAGTGGAAACCTTTGACCAAATTAATCGTTCTTATTTTTCAACCAAATACGTCAGGCTCAGTTTTTACAGTACTTTAAATCTTTTTGAAAGTTTGTGCTTTTTTAAAAAGTCACTCACTTTCGTAGTGTCAGAGATGCCATAGGCGGTGAATCATAGAAATCAGATACTTAAACCATATTGTTTGACTGTGATCATTTGGCTTGCCAAAGGGTAGAAAAAGCATAATTTGAAAAACCTCAGTTTTTCATCAACGTGGTGGCATTTATTGAGTTCGGTGGAAGTTATTTTAAGCATGAAGTTATTTTCCAAAAAACGCTCAGTGCATCCTAATTTAATTCAGAAAGCCATTTCTTTTTGCCATACATCTACTAGTGTGAATTTGAGACAAAAATTGTCTTTCCTAATGTTAACGGATGAATGATGTCGAAAGTTGTGGCTTTCGTCGTCAGATTATCCGTAGAAATTAAAAGTATAGTAACAACTTTCATCCGACTCTCCCTTATAATATTAACTTATAATTTACAAAAATCATACCTATTTCTATATAAATTTCGATAATCCATCTCCTTGGAATTTATGGGGTCTTCAATATTATTCGTTTCTTGCTTACTTTCAATACAGTATTTCTGAAAACACCAGAACAAGTTTTCAGTTGATGAACTTGCCCGTGGGTTTCCTGAACAACGTAAAGAGAAAAGTGCATGATATTCTGACGGGAGATGTTTGATATAAATTTCAAGAATCCATCTCCTTGGAATTTATGGGTCTTCCATATTATTCGTTTCTTGCTTACTTTCAATACAGTATTCCTGAAAACACCAGAACAAGTTTTCAGTTGATGAACTTGCCCGTGGGTTTCCTGAACAACGTAAAGAGAAAAGGGCATGATATTCTGACGGGAGATGTTTGATATAAATTTCAAGAATCCATCTTCTTGGAATTTATGGGTCTTCAATATTATTCGTTTCTTGCTTACTCTCAATACAGTATTCCTGAAAACACCAGAACAAGTTTTCAGTTGATGAACTTGCCCATGGGTTTCCTGAACAACGTAAAGAGAAAAGTGCATGATATTCTGACAGGAGATGTTTGATATAAATTTTAAGAATCCATCTCCTTGGAATTTATGGGTCTTCAATATTATTCGTTTCTTGCTTACTCTCAATACAGTATTGCTGAAAACACCAGAACAAGTTTTCAGTTGATGAACTTGCCCGTTGGTTTCAGGAACAACGTATGGAGAAAATTGCATGATATTCCCACGGAAGATGTTTGTTTCGACAATTTCTTTTAAAGATTGCAATTCAAAAGGTTTTTTAGTTTTCTGTTGGAAAATCGGTTGATTGAGGAAAATATTTTTTTAAACAAACAAGACACCAGAAGTGAAATATAATTATTAATCAAAAAGTAAATTGGATATTTAAGTAAGAATTCCTTTTATATATCTAGACATTTTTCACAAAGATAAGCTTCACAACACCTTTATTGTGAAACCTGTTTAAATAAAACTATTCTGGTGTTAAATTTTGTTTTTCTTGATATTACTATTAATCAAGACTAGTCCAACTCTCCCCTATAATATTAACTTTTGATTTACAAGAATCATACCCTTTTCCAAGTATATTCTGAGATTCTTCCATCTTGGAATTAATGGGTCTTCAAAACTATATTATTTGTTATTTGCTCATTAGACAATATCCCTCAAAAGATCTGTACAAATTGTCAGTTGACGCATTTGTCACAGGGGTTTAGAAAAATCACATAATAGAAAGGTACTGGTGACATTAGGACCATAAATGTTTTTTTTTTTTGCTCCATTATTTTTGAGGATTGAAAGCCAATTTTGTTTGTTTTCATTTGAGAAAAAAAAACGGTCCTATAGGGGATATTAGTCAAACAAGCAACCAGAAGTGGCACTTAAAATTATAAATAAAAGAATAAACTGGATAATCACAAATTGCATTCGGGAAAAGATATTTTGTGGAAGCTATAGGACTTAAGGGGGAATGGGACCGCAGCACCGGGGGTCTCCAAACTCAAGTGCCTCAATGTTAATCCAATGGGAAAAAATTATTTTCTTTGCCACATTTCTCCGGCTGTATTGAATATTTTTACAAGCGGATTTTTTTATGTGATAAATGTAGCTGACTTACAGGTCTCTATCTTCCCACTTTTTGAAATTAGTACGAATATTTTGTGTAAAATAATTTATTGGATATTAAAAAAAATATTCGTACTAATTTCAAAAAGTGGGAAGATAGAGACCTGTAAGTCAGCTACATTTATCACATAAAAAATCCGCTTGTAAAAATATTCAACACAGCCGGAGAAATGTGGCAAAGAAAATAATTTTTTCCCATTGGATTAACATTGAGGCACTTGAGTTTGGAGACCCCCGGTGCTGCAGGCCATTCCCCCTTAAGGGGTACCTCAAAGTTAGTGAAAACCTTTAACCAAACTAATTGCTCTTATTTTTAAACCAATGACATCATTCACAGCTGAATATAATAAATAAAAAATGAAACTAAAATAAAGAGTTATTATTTAAAAAGAATTTTGAAAGTGTGCAATTGTAAAAAGTCACTTTCGTAGTGTCAGCTATGCGGCAGGTGGTATAGTATATAAATTAGTGACTTAAACTAAGTTGTTTGACCTTGTGTTTTGGCTTGTGAAAGAAGGAAAAATCGTTATTTGAAAAACCTTAGTTGTTCATCAATGTGGCTGCATTAATTGAGTTACCTAGACATAGGGGAGACCGGGGCTAGTTTTCCCATGGGGTAAGTCTTTCAACAGGCCTTATACAAGAATTGAGCAGTTGTGAGGTGCCAAATTTTTTGTGTTGTCATTTTACCGACAATAAGTATAATCCATGAGTTATGTTAAAAGAAGTGAATTTCTTAGGCGGATTTTTCGTAGAAAATAAAAACAAGACTATTCAAACTCTCTCCTATAATACTAACTAAAAATTTACAACAATTATAAGTTTTCTGAAGTGCATCTTAAGAATCGTTTTCCTTGGGATTAAGTAACATATTTAATGCGTTAAATACAAGGGGGTTTCTCTTAAAAATTTAATATGCCTTGTGTTTTAAAATAAAGTTAAACAAGTCATAGTTAAGGTACTATTAAAGTAAATATATAGCTACGGGGCAAAATTTCCAAAATTTCATAGGGTGAGAATTTCAACAATATAATCGTGATCCATCCTTTACAATATTCTAAAAAATTATTATTTTTTAAAGCAGTATCAACTAGGACCATATATTAAGTTCTGAATGTAAAATGATTTGTTTCTGATTAAAAATTGTATACTTAGTAATAAATCGAAAGCTGAAGACATCGTGTAATTTTGAAGCAATATAAGTTGTTCTAATAACTGACTGAACGAAATAATGAATTTAGTAGCATAAGAGCATTTCGGGACGTTCATTAATATGTCATTTTGAACCCAAATCTTTGAAGAAATTGGCATCTATTAAAAAAAAAGCGAAACAAATTTACCTAACTTCAGTGCATACAATATGATTTGTTTTTTAAAAAAAATCTTAAGCAATAAACACCCATAGAAAAGAGCACCCAACAATCGTTATAAAAAGGGGATGTTAAACAATTCAAAGGAGTTCAGATGATAATGATCTTTATATAATGATTTAATATAGTAAACTGGTATTTTTTTACAATTTTACCTATACTCTGGGTATTATCTTTCGGGTTATTTGAGTTTACAATAAAATGTACATAAAACGCCATAAAATGTTTTTAAAGTGTGTTAAATCTTTTCAAAAAAGAGTTGAAAATGTGTTCCTTCCATTTTTGGCAGGCTGGGAAAATGTACTGGGAAATGTATGAAATGTAAATGTAATGAGCTGGAAAACGTACCCAGTATACGCGGGGTACGTTTTCCAGCTCAACGTTTCTCTTACGTTTCCAGCTTTAATCTAATCAATCGCTGCCAAAACGTGCATTAAAATTTAAAAAAAAATAGTACTGCTAGTTTGTAGATAACCATGAGAAAGGCAATGATATCTTGTTTTCTTCAAATTAAATAAAAGTAAAAAAGATTACAATTAAAAGAAAAAAGCATGGAAAACTAGCCCCGGTGTTCCCTACTCAACGTATGTTCGTAGTCAAAAATGCATCCAACCTTGTTCTATATTAATTTTCTCAGATTCGGCTACTATAACCTATATTCAAAATGTATGGTATTCTTTTAAAATTTTATCTGCGATTATCAAGATTGAAAACAGCCAAAGCCAATGAACAATATACTGATTAGCAATAAAGTCAGGCTTTTGGATTTGTCATTGTTCAAGGTACCTTTCGAATTTTCCCACTTTTATGTATTTAAGCATCTATTATTTAGTTATGTAATTAGGGCATTCTTGAAGGTCTTTAAATTCGATTGTAAATGTCCTCATACATCATCTAAGGAATTTAGTTTACATCTATAAGTATCCGAGAAAAAATTGTCTGGAAGTTTTATTGTCATTACCACTTTAAGAAGCACATACAAAATACACATATGTGTCCTCAATTTCTTACTAGTTTGTTTCACCCGTACTTTATTTGTCAGTATTAAATTATTAATGCATGAAAGTAACTTTATACTCGGATATTTTTATACTTGTATTCGAGCAGATAACAGGTTTTCCCATTGACATTAAATTTTTAGAGAAGAGGTTTTATTACAAAAAATAATGGGAGTTACCTATATGAATTATGCATTTTTACAATAAATTTACCAGGTGTTACATTAAGTATGCTTTAAGACAACATGTAACATAAAATTAAAGCTCATGGCAACATAAGGATTTAGGTCACAATACAGATAGTACAGTACTTGATTCTTATCTTATTTATATGTCACGACTTAAGCGGCCTATAATATAATTCAAGTAGCCATTTTCTTTCTAGAAGGCCACGTTTTATAATAATTGTAGAACTACGTTTTTTACTTTAGAATACTAAACACACACCTGGGGAAAGAATTTTTCTGGAGTGATAATATAAGAAAAAAAATATTCAAAGGCATTTTTCCAGTAGTTAAAGTACGAAAATATGACCATCTCTTTCAAAACTTTGGACACTTTACAAGAACTAATTTCTAAAGTTTATTTAAACAACCACTTTGAAAACCACCATTTGACCATAGTGGTTAATAGAACATCTATGAAAAAAAAAAGATTGGGATAATTATAAAGAAAATTAATGTATTTAATAAAAGTTTACGGTTTATAATTACTTAAAAAATAATATATAATTTGTAAGCCATAAATAGTTTGTATAATTTATAAGCAGGTACAGAAAGTGTGAACTTTTAACTAAATATTTTCACAAGTTTTCAAAGGAATTTTTTTGGTTGCAAGTATGAAATATTTTTTACAAATATCATAAGCTTATAAAAACAAAACAAATCATCCAAAAATAAATAGATATGAATTTTTATATTGAGAAAATATCTACAACTTTTCGATTTGGAAAAATTTTTTAGCGAACATTCATACGTATGAGGAAACATTAAAAAAAATCAAATTTTAAATTATTTTCTCTTCTGCGAACAAATTAAAGTTTGCCAATCTGGGAGACTCCATCGATGCTTTTCATGATTGATAAGCAAAATTCCTTGACAATGTGGCGTCTCATATCTTCGCCAAGAGAACACTTAAAATCGCACTTAAATTAAATAACATGAAGCCTTTACGAAGAAACATGAATGTCAAAAATCTTCAGTCATTATACACATTTCGGAGAGTTTAATAAGTGTCTAAATTTATCTCCCACTTCAATTTTAGTTAATTCTGTAAAAATTAGGTAACTTGATTTTTACGAAGCCTACCATATTCTTAGGACTTCAATTTCTATGCCCGAATACTCACCAATTTAAAAAAGCATCTTAGCAACAAATAACTTTTTCTAAACACATTTACCTCTCCATCACCATGCTCCCAACCCTAGCGCTCTTTTTTTACTGGATATCATATTTCGTCAACCGTCCGCGTTTGTTTGTGTTTTCATTCAGATTTAAGGCTGATGAAAGAGCATCTTCTTCCTCCGAAACATGTAAATTTTTTCCAATAAAACTATTTGCTTTATTAAGCAACGTTGTTTTCTTCATGGATCTTCATGTGCGTTTACATTTAAACAATAAAATATAAATAATTCAAAATTATTCAACTGTTGGTAGTTTAATTCATGTAACTGAACAACAAGTATCGCATTAAAATAAAAATTTATAAATTTATCTTACACTCTTAAAACAAAAGAGTGAAATCCACTCATATAAGAGAAGTGCATTTTCGACATTGGAAAGGAGTGAAAATCATCTCAGACTGAGTTAAAATCACTCGTTTGGAGTGATTCTGTCGGAGTTTTAACTAAACAAAAGAGTGAAATCCACTCATATAGGAGAAGTGCATTTTCGATACTGAAAAGAGTGAAAATCAACTCAGAATAAATTAAATTCACTCGTTTGTTTTAAGAGTGTATTTGTGGGTGAATATTCGTTCATTGCAAGGGCTTAAAACCCATAGATCAAGTTACATTTAACCCATTAATGCCTGGCGTCCCTTTTTAGGGACACTTTAAAAAAAAATTCGCAATTTTTAATGAATCAACTTTTCAATTAAAAAGTTGCTCCGTTGTATTCAACAGTGTACATTTCAACTGACCCAAGGGCATTGATGCTGTTTACGGCAACTTTTCCGGTAAAACTCTTAAAATTTTAGTCTCATAACCTTAAATAAGCGCCACCTGAAAGGGCATTAATGGGTTAAATATTTATAAGTATTCTATTACAGAGAAACCTTTCTGTTATTTTTTTTGTTTCCTTTAATTGTATAAACTTAAAATTTTAAAAAAAACCTTTGTAAATGATTCCTTGAAAGCTCTGTATGCCATGCAACCCAATTTTTAAAAAAACAAAAATAGTCGTGAATATCAATTTCAACTTCTATCGAAATTAGCTTCAAAACCTAATTTTTTATGGAAGGGTAGCCAAGGAATATATTTTAAAGATTTTATTCTTCCATATTCTTTTCTTATTTATGTTGTGTCACAGCATATGATAAAAAGTTTTATGGACTTTTAACTAATTAAAATTTTTCACGATCAAGGGTAATTAATTTATGAAAAAATATAGTTTCTTGTAATGTAATTTAACTACCACTCGTCTTCACGGATAAAATATTTTAAAAGGATAATAAAGAAACGAATAACAAGACAAGAACAAATTGTTGAACCGATTTCAATAGTTTTTTCCTCATTTCAAAATATTTTTATAAGTAATAAATAGTCTAGTTATTTTAAATAATTCAACAGAAAGTAATTCAGACAATCCTACTTATAAGACCTAAAACAAACTAGATCGATAAGTTAATAAACAGAATGCATGTCAAAATGTAATAGCTGTTGCAAACCACCACAAAGATGAACAAAATCAAGAAATAAAAATATAATAAACCAAAAGCTCAAATACAGATAATGCAGTTGCAATAACTCACGGTGTGATGAAAGTGTCTTCCTATCAGATTCTTAAAGTATAATGAACAAAAAAAATAGATGATCAGTTTGTTGACATTTCCAAAAGATTGAAAATTTCGCCACTTACAGACTTGGACAGAAACTGTCGAAAGATACGTTTCTCAAATAGAAACTTTAAGCAATGTCTTTAACTCATTCTGATTTTTATAAAACAATAATCTTATTATGTAAGTTAAAATATATGTTTACACATCCATTCAGGGATTTTGGAGTTAATAAATGCATATTGTGATTCGTTCTACTTCTAAAGTGCACTACAGCAATATAAGTAAAAGAGTTATTTTCTATCGAGTCTTCTTATAAAGTATATAAGAGTGCACAAAGGAAGTTATTTAACTAATACGAATCAATTTAATTTGGAAAAAAATTGTAATGCAATAAAAGTTTGGTAGTAATCTACATATAAAAGCATACTATCCGCATATCTAAAAAATGAATGATTAAAATGTGTTACTTTTTAAGTGAATTTCATTCAAAGAACATCACTGTTTGTAGAACTAAGTAGTAGTGTTTCGCAAAAAATTCGCAATTTTTAATGAATCAACTTTTCAATTAAAAAGTTGCTCCGTTGTATTCAACAGTGTACATTTCAACTGACCCAAGGGCATTGATGCTGTTTACGGCAACTTTTCCGGTAAAACTCTTAAAATTTTAGTCTCATAACCTTAAATAAGCGCCACCTGAAAGGGCATTAATGGGTTAAATATTTATAAGTATTCTATTACAGAGAAACCTTTCTGTTATTTTTTTTTGTTTCCTTTAATTGTATAAACTTAAAATTTAAAAAAAAAACCTTTGTAAATGATTCCTTGAAAGCTCTGTATGCCATGCAACCCAATTTTTAAAAAAACAAAAATAGTCGTGAATATCAATTTCAACTTCTATCGAAATTAGCTTCAAAACCTAATTTTTTATGGAAGGGTAGCCAAGGAATATATTTTAAAGATTTTATTCTTCCATATTCTTTTCTTATTTATGTTGTGTCACAGCATATGATAAAAAGTTTTATGGACTTTTAACTAATTAAAATTTTTCACGATCAAGGGTAATTAATTTATGAAAAAATATAGTTTCTTGTAATGTAATTTAACTACCACTCGTCTTCACGGATAAAATATTTTAAAAGGATAATAAAGAAACGAATAACAAGACAAGAACAAATTGTTGAACCGATTTCAATAGTTTTTTCCTCATTTCAAAATATTTTTATAAGTAATAAATAGTCTAGTTATTTTAAATAATTCAACAGAAAGTAATTCAGACAATCCTACTTATAAGACCTAAAACAAACTAGATCGATAAGTTAATAAACAGAATGCATGTCAAAATGTAATAGCTGTTGCAAACCACCACAAAGATGAACAAAATCAAGAAATAAAAATATAATAAACCAAAAGCTCAAATACAGATAATGCAGTTGCAATAACTCACGGTGTGATGAAAGTGTCTTCCTATCAGATTCTTAAAGTATAATGAACAAAAAAAATAGATGATCAGTTTGTTGACATTTCCAAAAGATTGAAAATTTCGCCACTTACAGACTTGGACAGAAACTGTCGAAAGATACGTTTCTCAAATAGAAACTTTAAGCAATGTCTTTAACTCATTCTGATTTTTATAAAACAATAATCTTATTATGTAAGTTAAAATATATGTTTACACATCCATTCAGGGATTTTGGAGTTAATAAATGCATATTGTGATTCGTTCTACTTCTAAAGTGCACTACAGCAATATAAGTAAAAGAGTTATTTTCTATCGAGTCTTCTTATAAAGTATATAAGAGTGCACAAAGGAAGTTATTTAACTAATACGAATCAATTTAATTTGGAAAAAAATTGTAATGCAATAAAAGTTTGGTAGTAATCTACATATAAAAGCATACTATCCGCATATCTAAAAAATGAATGATTAAAATGTGTTACTTTTTAAGTGAATTTCATTCAAAGAACATCACTGTTTGTAGAACTAAGTAGTAGTGTTTTCATTCATTTGAGAAAAAAACGTGCCGTATAGTTACCTATATAAAAAGAGGCAACTGTACGAAAATTAGAGGCAATTGTGAGACCCAAATTTAAGTTCAATTTATCTTAGAGTTAAATACTAAAGACAATGCTAGCCAATCAAAAGACTGTATCCTACACATCCTTTTAGAGAGTTAAAATGTTTTATTCAACAAAATGTGGGATATCATGGTGTTCTTTCCATTGTTGTAAAAGTAGAACATTTAACCACTGCCAACTAAAAACTTTATTTTTCATGACTTAAATAGAAAAGCATTTTTTCTCTAAGAAGTTTTTACCCATTCAAATTTTAGTATGGTTTTTTGCAAGTACCCATTAAGGATCTAGTTGTAAAATGCACAGTCTTAAAAGTATAACTAAGATCCACATAGGTCCACCATAGGTCCACCATAGGGTCCGGTCCGTTCATTGTTTGATCAAAATAGACTCTTCAAACAGACTTTTCAAATGGTAATTTTTTTCCAACGAAAATCGCTAAAGAAGGGGCCTGACCCTAGATCTTAGTTATACTTTGTAGAATGTAGGTTTTCAAATAGACTTTTCAATTGAAACATTTATAAATGATTTTAGTTCTTTTTAAAGATATTTCATAATAATTAAAATGGTGTTTCTTTTTTCTCCAAAGATGACTACACGACAGTAGGGTAGACTAACCAGTGAAGGAACGCTTAAGCACAATTTGTTTTAAGAAAATATAACTTGTGGGTTTATGACAATGTGAACACATCTGTCATTATTTGTAAATTCTACAAAAAAAGGAGGTGACTTTATATAGCATTGCTTTGGGTCTTTTGGGGGTCCAAATAAAAAGTGGTACAAAAGCCAAAGTGAATGAACAGTACTTTTACCAGTGAATGAACACAAAAATGTCCAGTCAAAAAACATGTTGGATTTTAATTAATGACCAGGACAACCAATCAGATGTCAGACAGCTACCTACTAGATGAGAGGGAGCCAGTGTATTTACCAACTGTTCATTCACTGGGGCCAGTTCATTCACTGGTCAGTCTACCCTGCCCTATTTCATCCTTTAACTAAGAATAACTTAATCGATAAATTCCCAATTAAAGTAAAGCTCTTAGACTTATTTTGTGGGAAAAAACGAAAGCAGATCCTTTCCTTTAGATTATTCCCGACACATTATCTTTAATCTTACAGAAAAAAATAACTTAGTGAAAAGAATCTTAGTTTCTTTATCTTGCATCAATCGCAAGTCATAGATCTTTCAACGCTTCAAAATAATGGTATATTGAACGTGACAGGCGTATTAAACATTTGGAAAAACTTTCTTTCCATTCATCTGTATTCTTGGATAGAAACTTGAAGCAACGTATGATAAAAACATTTATAAGTACCCGTTTTTAATTAAAACATTTACAAGTATTTTTTTAGGTATATTTGACTTTTATGATAAAATACTAATTATAAGATTCACCTTTTCTCTGGAATCATCATTTTAAAGTTTTAAAATATATAATTTTGCATTAAGTAGGTAAGAGACGACGCGACGTTATAAAAGTCTAGCTTTTATGAAACATAAAGGCACTAAAATAATAATAAAATATAGATACTTTTTAATGTTTAATTAAAGGTTAAGCAATGAATTCTACACTGAAGTACAGTTTATGGGATTAAAAGCAAGATTTGAATTAAGAATATTAAATTAACCACACATCTTAATCCCCTGACAATCAAGCAATTTTATGCATAAAGATTTTTTTGTTATACCTAAATTAGAATACACAAGTATTTCAGAAACAAACTATTGAACTTATATTGTGATTTAGTTAGCTTGCTAATTGTAATTGAAATAATTATTTAGTTGTTGGTTGTAATACTACATTTTGGTAGTATAAAGCGTTTATAAAAGCTACTACTACGCTTCGCCGCATGCTGGCGAATTTCAGCCCACAAACCATCTACGTCCGCCCGCTAAAACTTGCAAGAAGTAATTATCCCGCTCGGTGCCAATGCAACTTTTTTTTTCCTCTCGTAGAGTCATTAAACATCAAACAAAATTTTACACCAACCACCAACAGTTTTTTTTAACACTGATATTTAGATTTTTAAAATTTGTTTGCAAACTTGTTTTAACAAATGAGAGAAAAATATTACTAGTTATCAAGATGGAAAAAATGAATCTTCATTTTTTGGTCTCTTAGTTTTTGGGGTTATTGTCTTATGACTTTTAATGTTAAGTTTTGTGGAAATTTTAAAGAATTAAATTCAAAAATCTGAAAAATACACTTTTTCAGATTTTAAATCAAAAGTTTTTTTTTAAACTAGTAAATAAGGTAAGCAGGCTAGTTTTGGAGAGTCTCCTTAAAAAAAAACAGGTATGTTTATTTATATACAATTTATGACTAACAAAGAAAGGAGGTGAGATACTGTTGTATCTTGAAGTTACTTGAATCGCATATATTTAAACTATAAGTGTGATACTTAAGGTATTGACTCAGTATTGATTAAGAATTGAGTTGAAGGTAATATGTATAGACCACCCAAAAAGCTGTATAGAGCATGATATCATGCTGTTGAAGAGTGTTATGATCTAAAATTTTAAAAATCTTGTTACCTATAAAGTCGTGAAAAACAACATATGCAAGTTACTTGAATGTAAAAGGTTAACAACCAATTTGATACGGCTTGTAACATATGGAATAGGAAAAATTGTCGTTTCATTAGTTCTAACATCGATCAAAACAATTGAAATGGTTATGTTAACATCAAAATCAAGTTTACTCAACGGATTTACTTTGACTTCTATTAACAAGTTATAGGTATAGTCAACGTTTATCTAATATGCCGTTTAAATAATTACAAATTTTGTCTGACCTTAAAAGCTTTAAATACTTTTTTTACTTATGAAACTTGCCAAATATCTGGCCTTAGAATGGACAATACAAAGACTGCCCAAATTTCGCATATATTAAGATGATATTGGGATAATTTCCAGAACAAACAAATCACTGTGTGAGGCATTCATTTCATTGACACACAAAAGCCAAAATGTACTTAACATAAAACAAGTAAAGACCAAATATCTGCCAGTGACTAAAGTATCGACAAACATCAAATGTCTAAAAATTGAGGGTTACAAGTGTGGAATTCAACTTCACTTACAATTGGTCAAATGTCAATACTCAAAATTATTTAGACTCAGAATTTAGAAGACGCATAAATGCGTCTAACCGCTGCCTTAAGGGCCTGAAAAACCTTTATGTGATCAAAGTTAATTTAAAGTAAGATAAAACTGACTCTTTATAAATCCAATATAAGATCAATTGCAACATATGGCTCTGAAACATGGACTCTTGTCAAATTCCAAACAAATCAGCTAAGTATTTTAAACGAAATGTACTCAGAGACATTTTTAGTGAAATAAATATCGATGGTCTATGGAGACATAGATACATCAATGAAATATATAAATTATATGAGGAAATAGACATTGTAAAGTTTTTAAAATTTAACGAATAAAATTTGCCGAAACATATCTGCGGAATATAGCTCTCCTCTTTAACTTATGGAATCTTTGACTACAAGGTAATAGGAAAAAGAGCAAGGGGAGGACTCAAATTAAGATGGACAGACTAAATCACTAAATACTTAAAAATTATGACGATAAGAAATTGGCAAACCATCGCTAAGAAGACCCGAAGCGATATAGAAGCGAGTTCTTGAGAAAGCCCGGCTAACACTGGGCTGTCGTGCAAATATAAGAAGAGAATCGTGCCCAATAACATTTGTAAAAAAACACGCAGAACTTTTCAACCATGTTTAAAACTGTTTTGAAGTTAGATTCAAAAGTACACTGTAAAAATAAGTTAGAATTATTACGAATTACGCTTAGTTTGGTTTTATGAAATACTAAATGCAGTTGAAATGTGCACCACTTTTGGTGTCAGCACAGAATAAGTGTTATCATTCAATTATACTAGCATTATACTTACAAATTTTAATTAGAGGTTTTAATATATCATTGAAAAGAAAAATAATCGAATACCGATAGAAAAAGTTTAATAAAAAAAGACTCACGAGGAAACATAATTTAACTGAATCATGAAAATTTATAATAAACTCAATGTATAATTACTAATGATATATTAATTTAATTTTTTTAACTATTTTATGTATGAAGACTGTACATATTTGGCTGGAGAGTGTGTTTGGAAGCATTAATCACAAACTACTTGATATTTCCAGAAAATAAATGAATTTTTTGAAAAATGCAATTTTTTTGCTATTTTTTAGATAATTTTTTTTTAAATTTTTTATATAAACACTTACAAATATCTAAAGTTATTTATGTGAGTGGTATGAAGACAATTTTTATTAGGGTGCTTGGGGATAACCATCTTAGAGGATAAACTATAGTCATACAGTGCGATGTAAAAGTTTAGACAATGACGTTTTTTAGGTGTAAAATTTAGAATTGTGATAGTAGAATTACAAATTCCCTCTAAACATACTAAAAAATATTTTGAAATACTATAATGGATATATAATTGTTTGATTTGCTGTAGCAATATTTTTTTCATAAAATAAAATTTGTATTTTGCAAATTTTCGACACAAATACGAGATTATGCTAATTTAAAGTAGATAATGGTCAAATTTCGCATTTTGATTGATCAATTGCTTTTTTATGTGATGGATTAAAAAAAGCACAATATCCGTTGAACTAAACAGATTTATCAACAATATTAGTTCAACTTTACACCAAACAGATGATATAGCCACTTTAAATCTTTATTCAAATCATATTTGCTTCAAATGTACAATTTAACATCTTTAAATACTAACCGAATGCCTAAAAGTCCATCACCTTAAAGATTTTCCATGAATTCGTGGATTTGGAGACATACATTGGCCGATTTTCTTGATGAAACGTACCAGTTTTCCCCATATTTAATCACAAAATAGCGACATATTGTTCTTTTTTGCACTTTAGTAAAATGCAGAGAAAGTCAATTTCTTCAAAAACAACGAAAAAGGTCTGTATCATCACACACAGCTTAATTCCCTTCACACCTTTATAAACGTTCTACCTTGATGCTAGAGTTTTTGAGGGGAATATTTTGAGAGGTTTTCAAAAGTTATTAGATCAGTTTTAAGAGTTACTAATTTTTCAATATTCGGTTTCGCCGCCCCGGTGGCACAATCGTTAAGACGCTGGTCTTTGGAGCTGCAGGGATCGGGTTCGAATCCCGGTCAGGCATGTATGTTTGTGACCGTTAATAAATGTTGTTATTTGTCTATGTGTTATTCCTTTCTTTGTGACTGTAAAAATTCTTTCTGTGTCTGTCCCACTTGACGAAAGCTTATAAGCGGTTCTTCGAACAAGCACACAAGCTGGAATATATATGTACCATACCATACCATACCATAATATACCAATATTCGGTTAAACCGAACTTGTTTAAATATCACTAAAGATACCAAGACATTTTCTCAAGAAATTTCAAACTCTAGCATCAAGGTGGAAGACAGTGATGGTGGATAGATAATGGTGTCGAGGGAATTACGTTGATGAGACCGACTTTTTTCTGTTGTTTTTCAAGAGTTGACTATAACTGCATGGTATTTAAGTGCAAAGGAGATCAATATGTCGCTGTTGTGTGATTTTATATGGGAAAGACTGCAAGTTTCATCAAGAAAATCGGCCAATGTAGGCCACCAAATCCACGAATTAGCGGCAAAGACTTTAAGGTGATGGACTGGTAGGCATTCAGTTCGTATTTAAAGATGATAAATAGTACATTCGAAGCAAATATGATTAATAAAGATTAAAGTGGCTGTATCGTCTGTTTGGTGTAAAATCGAACCAATATTGTTATTGAATCTGTTTAGTTCACCGAATATCGCGTAATTTTAAATTTATCATATAAAAAAAACAATTCCTCAATAAAAATGCGAAATTAGATCATTATCTACTTTAAATTAACATAATCTCGTATTTGTGTCTAAAATTTTGCAACATACAAATTTTATTTTATGAAAAAAATTATTGTTAGAGCAAATCAAACAATTACGCCTCAATTATAGTATTTCAAAATAGATTTTAATATGTTTAGGGGCATTTGTAATTCTACTATCACAATTCTAAATTTTACAGGTAAAAAAAAACACATTGGCTAAACTTTTGCATTGCAGTGTAGAAAACCTGATATACATTGAATGCGTATTATGAATTTATAATTAGTTAGAATTAAGGGTACTTAACTTATGGGAAGCACATCTTAAATCTTATTACTTTTGTGGTTTGAGGAGTAAAAACCGTACCATGATATATAACCTAATTGCTATCAACTCTTCGGAAACATATTATTTAAAGGATTATAAATAGAGTCTATCAAAATAAATTTCTATTATTTTAACATTTTAGTTTCTTCTTAACTTCGGTTAGTTCTAGTTTTTTTCCTATTGGTTAAAAATTTAGTACGAAGTATTCTTACAAAAAAAGGAAATGTAATTATAACACTGATGTGCAGGAACGTTTGCGTTATCAATACAACCGAATAAAATTTTTTACCCACAAGTAAACATGTTAGGAAAATGCATTACAATGAGTAAGCATACTGCGTTTCTTAAATTTAGCAATGAAGTATGCTCACAAGAGTAAATTCAGAGTTCAAGCAAACGCAATCAAGAGTTCATTCGAAGGCAAATATACTGAATACTTTTCATGAGCTATTTTAATAATGAAATTATGGTTTCCTATTGTCAGTTGATGCGCTTTTATAGATATTAATAAGACAAAAATAACATAAACAACTTCTTTGTATAACTTTTCTAAATTATGTATTAATCATAAGCATCTTTTGGAAAATTATCAAAAGCCAAGAAAAGTACTCAGAAAAAAAACCTAGTGAACATCTACTGTCAACACAAACTATAAGAAAAAACATTCATATTGCATATTTTTTAATTAAAACCGTCAAAAATACTAAAATTAAGGAAATGCAAAATGAATGTTGAGTGAAATAAAGTCACTTACCTTTGCTGAAGCACTTTTACCTGAAGTGGAGAGGATCACCCCTCTGGCGTGGGCAGGTAAACTGCAGTAATCGCAACAATGAGTTGTACTATTTTTGATCCGAAATAAAAAAAAACCTCCAGTACGTTTTCTTAATTGTTGGAGAAAATGAGTGCTTGCAACAATACTCCAAGTCGTTATGGAAGTTACTGCAGTTTACCTGCCCACGGCAGCCCTACATTCTGGAGATGCGATGTGGAATTTCTGCTTCTGGATGCTGATGATGACAAACCTTGTTGGTGACATTCTTGTCAGTTCAAAATTTTCACAAGTGTCTTTAGTCCTTTTGATGGTTGCGTGGTGCATCAAGTTTGTCCTTTGAGAGCCACACCCAAATCTCAAGTTAATCTTTCTTCCAGTTCAGATACTGATCCAATTTTTGAATTGGAATTTGAAAATTGCAATTGCACAAGAACCAAAAATAATTCAATCTTGGGGTAATTCTGTGTCATATTTCGAAATAGAAGTCCTCAGAAATTAAAGGAATGGTCATTTCAACCCACAATCATTTCAAATTCGAGATCGTACATTCGATTCGTCGCGTTCGCAATCGTACTCCGGACGTAATCGGACAGAAGAAGCCAGGACTAGAGGTCTTCATTGCTAGATTTCACATCAGATAACACCCAAGTCACCGGAAACCCGAACATTTATACGGGCATGAGAAACACAACCAAAAAGAACGTTTTGTAACCATAAAAGTCTTCAAGACACAGTTAGAGTTTCAAAGGGGTGCTACAGGCTCTTCTCATTGGCTGAAGTCCATCCACGATCCATATAAGGACAGAGAAACCAGCAGCCAGTAACGGAAGCTTCCAGCACTGACCTAACAAAAGTATACCTAACCATAAATGGCGACGAGACAGGGACCCCAAGAACACCATAACATTAGAATATTGCTCTGAAGCATCTGCATAAAGAAGTACCGACTTGCAAGCTTACGTAGAATTCTGGTAGCCCATTCTTATCACTCAACAAGACCATACTTTTTGGTCTTCAGAGGCAGGAAGAAGGGTTAACAGGAGCGGCAAGATTTGTTTTATCTGAATGTTTTTGACTATAACATCCGAAAACGCGTGATTATAGAAGTACTGACAGATTTCTTTAGCCTATTCGTGGGGTAGAACGGAAATAGGGATGATTGAGATTTACAATGATGAAGCTTCTCATGATTTCGCTCATTTCGAATTATCATCAATGTAGAATCAATTTACATGTTTTTCTATTTAGTGTTGTACAAATTTTTAGTAGAGACGATGTTAAACTGGACTGTTTATTTTTAGCGTTATAGGTTAATGTGCTTTTTATATTATTCATATCAAAAATCTCTAATTTTGCATACATTTACGATTCTCCATTTAAAAACAATTATACCTTCCATATAAATGATTCGTTTCTGACTACATTCAAGAATCACACTAACGAGTGTTTTCTCGTTAATATCATGATGGATAAAACGCAAAGAAAGCACTCTATGTCCTCTAAACAATTTTAATTTAACATGGCATTGGTAAACATATAATTTATCATACTGTTTTTTAAAGTCGAGTGATCCTATTTGATCAAAACTGACCGATCTTTAATTAAGTTGCGTGGCGCGGTGTGTTAAAGCCACTGTTTATACGTTTGCAGGTTCTATCCTTGTCTTAAACGTCCTAAAAACTTTCGTACTTTACAAAAACAATTACAACATATAAAGCCTCGTGTATGAGTCGTAGTCCAAAATCCTGACGTCGCCTACGATAATGTCGTTATGAGGTAAAGTTGAGTAACAGTTCATTGTTGGTCTCGTCACTTGAAAAATAAATTAGTTATTTGGATTATTTATTAATAAGTTGAAAATTACATGTTACATAATATTAAACAGTATTACATTTTTAAAAATACTTTTGCTAAATGCAAATATCAAAATACGCTAAGATTTTTTTTTCTAACTATTATAGGTAATAGTTTTACTTTTTGGGATAATCAATATTTTAAAATCAAAAAATTTCATTATGTCTGTTTCAGATTGTCTAGAGAAATAATTTTGCAGTTTTAAAGCTTTTAATCTATAGATTTGCAGATAATAAATCTTCGTCAACGCTCCGAAATGATTTGAGTGAAAGTGAACTGCCGTTTCGCAATTGAAATATGAAACGAAAAATCCTATTGTGGAGAGGCCGTTGGGTAAACTAGTGATCAGCGGTCATTAAACTTTTCAGATATGAATTCTTTTGTAACAGTAAGAAAGACAAAAGTAAGCAAATAATTTTAAATTGTACAATTTTGGCTTCTTTTTGCCTGAAACAAATTAAAACGACGAGATATTTACAGATTTTTAAAAATAAATAATAGAGAAGTCATTACTTCATAGTGGTTGTTATACTTTGACTCAATTCTAGAAGGTTTTATATTCTTGCAGGCGTGTCACAAATTTCAATTCGGAAATAATATAAGGTAGGGTTAAAATTTTATCCATGCTTCAAAATTCCTATTACACTTTTAATTCTTAAAAATCCACCCACAATACTGGGTTTCCAAATTATCGGCTATTACTGCTAGATAATGCCTAGAAATTTTAAAAATCCAATACCCCACATGAGTTTGGAAATAAACAGAACAACCAAAGCAATTAATTTCTGAAAAGTTCTTAGAAGGTTAGAAATATATAATTTTTTTTAAAATAAAATTTACTACATTTTTGCCAATTTTAGTTATTTTTAAAACTTTGCCCTACTTTTTGTGAACTTGAGGCTTGTCCAAATACTTTTAAAGTAATTTGCTTATAAGTTTTATGCATAAAATGCATTCAAAAAGCTCTTGCGAATAGATTCACATTTTCAAAAATCTAGACGTGAAAGAAAAAAACTGTTTACATATTCGAAATCATCGTCGAAAAATACATAGGAGAAAACTATTGCACTTTTGTTCACATACAAAAGTAGCGGGTTTAGTAATTTATCATAGTGTTTTAGTTTTAGTTTGAATTATCGTCCACTATAGCAACATGAGGGCTATTGACGACGGGCATCGCAATAGGGTACTTGACTGTATCGCTATAGTTATATATAACGTATATATGTTTTTTGCAAAATAAATCTTTAAATAAATCATAAAAATCATTTTAAAATGGCTTATTTTTCATCGGTACGTCACGTGATCACAAACACGTTGATTTGGCTGACATGACTAGTCGGTATAAACAAACCAGTGTTAAGTTTCTTTTTGCTTGAAATTAAACTGGATTTAATCTAATTTACTATTAAAATAAGAATTATATACATAATGGAACGATATGTTTTACAGAAGCGGATTGTTCAAATTTGCTTGAAGGGAATTCCAAAATGGTGTTTCAAAGTTTGATTAAAGTTACTAGTGAGGTTATAAATACCACGTGATAGCCACAAAGCGTTTTCGGGCGTAATTTTTCGTTCTAATTTTAAAATTCATTTTTCTCCCGTTTTATGGGGTATTTGAAAAAAGGAAAAAATACGGGTCTCATATTTTCGGTATCAGAACATTTTAAGCCAGTAATTTTTTTTTTAGTCAAATACCTTATTTGGAACCACATTCAGGTGAAGTAGACTCTTTTTAGCACTCGAATATGCTTCTATATTAGTAGCACGTCAAGCGCCAATCAAATGAATCTTGCATTAGTGATTATGCTCACTGAGAATTTTTTTGTAAATAACAGCACATTTGACGGTTACTTTTTACATCACAGTGTTGTATTGCTTGTTTTACAGCAAACTGATATTTTTGCAACGTACTGAGGGGGCTGGGGAGCTCAGTCGGTTGAGCACTCGCTTAGCATGCGGAAGGTCCCAGGTTCGGGTCCGGGCATCGCCAAAATAGCTGCCGACCTAAGAACGGCCCGTGCAGCCAAAAATGTCCGACGAATAATGCCCCGTGTAAGGGAGTACACGTTAAATATCCTTCAAAGTCCTAACGCTGCGTACGATGTCGCCCTTAACGGTTGCGTTGGGTGCCTATTCAGGTATTGGCTCGTCACCTGACTGTGGTTCTAAAATACGACGACCACCGCCAATAGCCCTCGTGTAGCTCTAGTGCGGCGATAATTAAAACCAAAACCAAAAAAAAAATGTACTGAGTAACATGAGCAACTTATACCAATGATGGTTTAAAACAGAGACGTGCACCCAATCGCTGCATGTGAAGCAAACGTTTTCGCGGAAAATACATACTTAAGTTTGCATTATACATAAATTCACAGCACGGGATGATGGCAGTACTTTTGTCATCACCCTGTGACGTGCTTTTTACTTTCGATTACCTAATGTGAAATATGCTTTAATGAAAGTGATGTAAAGTCGAAAATCCAAAATGGAGATTTTGTGTTTTCTACACGTTTTGAGGAGTGATGATTCTAAAAAAGTAATTTTTGAAAAGTGTTACTCCTATCTGTCTGAAATCAACCTAAAAGAGCTACGAATTTCAAATTTGGTACATAGAATTATTTTTGGTTTTAAAGGCATTGCTGAAAAATGAAAAAAAACTTCAAATTTGGTACCCTAGTTAGCAATACTTGTCGGGTTTCGTAATAAAAAAAGTTTTCGAAAAAATTTCTCAGGCGCAATTGGTAGCTACCATATAACTTTTTGGGTATTAAATAGTAGTTCAAAATACCCTATAAGGTGTATAATTATGTTTAAATTTGTGTATTGATTTATCATCATTTAAGTGTAAGTCGTGTGGTGCTACACCCTCTTAGTTTTACAGTGCAAAACGTTTAAATCGAATTGAATATAGTCTATAAGCCGACTTCGACCCCAAGTCAGGCGACTTCTGTATGACATACATCCTTCCGGGCAAACAAAACATGGTTGGTTGGTTGGTAGACATATATTTTCCGGCTTGTGTGCTTGGTAGCAAGGACCCGCTTATAAACCATCGTCAAGTAGGACAACACAAGATACACACATACACAAATGACAGATCCTGCCATCTGTCACCACCTTCACAATTTAGACATGTCCCTGAAGGGGAGGGATATTTTCTCCAGGGACCTGTACCCGTGGGAAACTGCGCAATGACCGCCCACAGGAATTTAGGACCCAACAGATTTAACGAGCAGGTACTCCGCATATACTCGACAAACACAAACATCTATGCCTCAACGGGATTCGAGCCCGGACCAATCAGCTCCAAAGGCTAACATGTTAACCACTACTCCGCCGGATCGGCATCAAAGCATGTAATGCAACAATGTAACATGCAACAAAACAATGTATTCTTTTTTGAAAACTTTGATAATATTATAATTGTATAAAGAAAGGTGATTTAGAAATAGTATTTTATCTTTTCTTTTTATGCCATAGTATGACATAGTTCCTTTTATGACATTATTTCTAATCGTTGATGAATAACTTTTCTCAAAAATTTTAATAATGAGTTTGCCAGTTAGTGCATATAATGAAATTTTGCATTATATGAAGGGTGTAGTTCCAAAGCTCACATTCCCCATAGTATAACAAAGATAAAGATATTAGATTTAAGGTATTATGTTATTGGAGACTTTTGATATTTGTTAATTCAATTATTCGAAGTCGCCAATTGAGGGTCTCCCTATATCTTAGTTATACTTTGGAGAATATGGATTTCGCAACCCTTTATATGATGTAATTTCAAGCAATAGTTAGTAAGGAAATAAAGAGGGTTTTTTTTATAAATGAAAGTTTATCATTACGATTCGAAAAATGAATTATGTCGCCAAATAATCATTTTTATTATTTACCATCCAGTAGAACCAAAACTACACACCTCATCTGTTTCTACATTAATTATTCCACTGAAAATGTAAAATGGAATCAATGGATTTTTTTAGTTGCAATAAAAAGGGCGAAAAAGGCAATACGTTTTTATTATTTTAGGCAAAAATAAGCTTATAGTACTTTTTTATAGCTAAATATAATCCTAGTAATCATTGAATATGTGAGAAATAAAGTTAATTGATACCCGGTAAATGTTGTGGGAAGATGTAATTTGACCCGGTTCAATGTAGAAGGTTTTTGTTGCTGCGTTTTTAATATCCGTTAAATATTATAAAATACTTGCTTCTGTTAGGAACTTGGATCAAGCTCTACCATGGACAATTATCAAATGTATGGTATGGTATGCTACATATATTCCAGCTTGTGTGCTTGTTCAGAGAACCGTTTATAAGCTTTCGTCAAGTGGGACTGACACAGAAAGAATTTTTACAGTCACAAAGAAAGGAATAACACATAGACAAATAAAAACATTTATTGACGGTCACAAACATCCATGCTTGACCGGGGTTCGAATCCGACCCCAGCAGCTCCAAAGGATAGCGTCCTAACGATTGCGCTACTCGGGCGGCCCATCAAATGTGTAAACTTTACGAAGAGGCGCCAGTACAATCCCCAAAAATTAATTCCTTCAGATAACCGAAATTGGGCCAACGAAAACGAAAGTTAGCGAAAGGAGAAATTTATCAACCTTCAAATTAAAATAAAACTAATTATTTGCTCATATTTCTTTCCCCGCTCTCGCAAATTACATTCCTGAGAATTCCACTTTACTGTATATCTAATTGCACCCAAGGCCTCACATTTTCGTTATTGGTGTCACTTAATCTCCCCGTACTCTATGACACCAATATTGCTTTAAGTAATTGTTGTTTGAGTTCCACACCCCTAATACACACCTAGACGCTACTTTTGACATCACCTCTTTGAGATAAAGTCAGAAAGCATTACATCGAGCAAGCCCCAGAGGACTCCGATTAGGTATTCTGTTCACGTCCGCTTGTCTCGCGAGTAACTAGATTCGGAAAAGAGTTGCCGTAACTTGACAAAAAGCTGGAGATTATCTCTTCACTCAGCTCTATATCTCTGGGAACTATTTGTTTAGTGCTGTAATGTTTCTTTAACCCTGCTTAACAAGATTAAAGTCAGTCACGGCGTCTGGGACAATATGTTTATGAGTCATTTGGGCTGTTGTTGCAGACGCTCGTTTAACCGCCTTTGTCTTCAAGGTGGTCGAAGCAGATTAATTTATTGATGTTCATTATAGCCTTTCAAAAAAAAAAAAACGCATGAAGATGGATTGAAGTTTTGGTGATGATGTATTTTAATTGAAATTCTATATTGATTGATTTAGCCTAAAGTATTATACATTCATTCTGTAGGTAATAAAATGTCAAGATTAATTGTTTTAATTGGATGAAATATTAGAATATTAGAAAATATTAGAAATTAGTAAAGAACTCTTTCACGGTAAAACATTAAAAATTAATTCCAAAAAAAATCTGTTGTCAATTCAAAATCGCTTTTTTATATGTAAAAAAATGAAAATTAAAATTACTCGAAGAGAATGTATATATTCAGATAATATAATATAATTAATAACATTCCTATGATTAAATACCAATTTTATAATTTTAAAAAAAATATTATTCGGGGGTTCTTAAAGTTATATTCATATAAAATAGCAGGTACCATTGTTTATTTGGGTACTCTATTAAAAATATTTAGTTTTTACTAAAATACAAATGTATTAAAACAATTTTTTAATTTATATTGCTGTAGTAGATGAATATAAATAAATCTCCAAACTTCAAATTTTAAAACTCAGAAAATCATAAAACTTTATAAATTTTAAAAAGAATATTATATTTTGAATTGTTGCTGGAAAACCTGACTGGTATGGTATGGTACATATATATTCCAGCTTGTGTGCTTGTTCAGAGAACCTCTTAAAGCTTTCGTCAAGTGGGACAGACACAGAAAGAATATTAACAGTCACAAAGAAAGGAATAACACATAGACAAATAACAACATTTATTGACGGTCACAAACATCCATGCCTGACCGGGATTCGAACCAGACCCCATCAGCTCCAAAGACTAGAGCCCTAATGGTTGCGCCACCGGGGCGATGGGTGACTGGTTTCTATGTATGTGCCTCTCAGAAGGTAAAGAGATATTACTGATTTGGCAACTTGGAAAAGCTATTTTATTTCTTAAGGGATCTATCTACATTGGAAATACCAAATATTAAGCTTTGTTTTGTTTATTGTTTTAATTAAAAGTTCACAAACTTTGCTTACCAATTAAGTTTACTTCTGAGCTTACTGTAATTTAAAAGAAAATTGTATATGTTTTAATGCATGTATATGAAACTTCTAAATTCATAAAGAATTACTTAGGAACTGTATTTTTTAGTAAAAAGAGTTCAAAACCTGCTATCTAAAAAAATACTTGATGTAATGTACTCGTACTGGAATTTCTATGGTATGTTCATTATAATCCATGTGTGTTTTAAATATAATCTAGATGTAAAATATAGTAGAATTCCTTTGTGGAATTTTTAATGTAAAAATTTGAGATCATACATCTTAAAATTCAACGACTTCAAATAGCCTAAAAATGGGAATATGCGTGTTCTCAGATTTGAGAATAATGCTTTCGGAGCTAGTATAAACCAATGATGTTCTCAAAATTGAGAACCCATTTCTCATTTCGAAGAGTGTAGAGGGGTAACTCTTTCAGCATAACGGTTGTAAATGGAAAATGAGCCCTCTAGATCACGGGTCTCCAAAGCGAAGTGCCGTGCAGTCTCCAAAGCAGTGTTAATCCGATGGGAAAAAAAAATATTTTCTACGCCACATTTTCCCGGCTGTATTGAATATTTTAACAAAAGGTTTTTAATGATAAATGTAGATAACTTACAGGTCTCTATAATCAAACTTTTTGCAATTGCTTATAATATTTTGTGTAAAATTATTTATTGAAAATTAAAAAAATATTCTAACATTTCAAAAAGTGGGATTGTCGGGACCTCTATGTTAGCTATATATTTATTACATAAAAAAAACCGTTTGTAAAAATATTCAATACAGGCAGAGAAATGTGGCTTAGAAAATGTCTTTCTCCGTTGTATTAACACTTTGGCACTTCTGTTTGGAAAACCGATGTCCAGCGGGCCCATTCCCCTTTAAGGTTATGAAGAAAGTTTTCCTAAATATAAAGTCTGCCCTTTTTTTTAAACGAATCCGCAGGGCGGAAAAACGAAAACCTTTCGTTTTCTGGAAATTCACTGAAACTTGCCTTCACCCTTCTCGGAAGTGGGGAATAACTATTTTTAACATACATCGCAAAATAAACTTCCCCTTACTTTCAATTCTATTCTTGAAGAAATCGGGTTTGAAATGCATAATTCCACTGGACGTAACATTTTCTCACATAATACATTTTCAGATGATGACAATTTTGGAAGGCAGTGGCAATTTTTCATATACATGAAATAATAAATTGTTTATCGATGTCAACGTATGGATAACCCTTTTGAATACTTATCTTGTGTTATTTACACACTAGGCGGTGATAAATCTATAATACTAACTATTAAGGAAACGCTATTTAAGAATGCGAGTTCTTTTTTGTGATATCGTATTTAAAGATTTGTGTTTGGTGGTTTTACTTTGAAAAATGGGCAGAATTTTTTTATAATAAACCGGCAGCTATTAATGTGTAACCTTTAGTTTTATCGATATCAATATTGCTATATTCTCGGTAGAGGAGATGCACGCACCTAGGCCACCTTGTATCTATGTTTGACTCTCGTAAACTTAAAAAAAAATGGCTTTAAGCGTTGTTACTTATATGTGAAAATGCTAACTCTCGTCCCCCATTTGTTTTATTTAAACTAGTTTTAAATCTTAGGTGAGAAGCCTGTTAGTTTAATCTACATAAATAGTTAATTAGTTAAATCTATATAAACACATTGCTCAAACCAATTAAATTTGAGTACTTTTCTTACATTTCATCGTCAACTTTTTATATTTTATTCTAAAAGTATAAAATTTGTGAAATATATTCATTATGCAAACAGAATGAAATGGTAAAAAACAGCGGGAAAAATCTTATATTTTTAATCTAAAATTTAAGGGGGGGAAATGGAATCATAACTTTTGAACAAATTATAACAATACTTTTTCAAAACGCTAAAAAGAGTTAAAATCAACTTTTAAACATCTAAAATATGCATGTATGAAAAATTCAGGGCACAAAAATTGGCTAAAATTTTTCAGAGTGAATTTTATTTTACCGTGTTTTTCATATTTCTATTTAATTATAACTAACATTATTTAATTCTTCAATAGAGATGATCCTTTCATCTAATGATACATAAGTGCAAGCTTAACTAAATTTGCAGCTGACGATTCCAAATTTAATCATTGGGGGTGAAAGGATTTAAACCATGCGCTCCCCCAATTGTTGTGAGCAGTGTAGTTCAATGGGAAAATACTTGTCTAATGACATCTCTAAAAGTTACACACTTTAAACCAGTTCAGTCGTAGATTGATAGGATTTTAAAAATTCTAACTCCTGTTACAAACATTTGTATTATGCTATGTTCACACTACCGACAATAAAAATGACAAGAAATGAGAGCGCATGGAAATGCATATACAATTTGGTCAGGCATGCGTGCGGACCTACCTCGAACGTTACAAATTGTATATGCATTTCCATGCGCGCGTATTTTTTGTAATTTTCATTGCGTAGTGTATACATGGCCTTAAAAAATCATCAGCTATATATATGAAATAATTATTACAGTGAAAATTGGGAATAATGATGCAACAACGTGCTTTGTTAAATTCCACATTTTTAGCAAAATATTTTCCGATTTAATTTTGCTAAATATGAATTGTTTTGAAAACTTTTATGAAACCTATATTGACCAATGTTTAAAAATGTATATGTTTCTCCTCCTTAGTTTTAAGGTATTAGAAGCAAAATCTACTAATGGAGAAATATCACACATAAAAGTAAATTCATAGTTTTCCAAGTATGCATTTTTCACTGGTATTAATAACGTGTTCAATAAATGTTAAACAAGCATTTTTACTGATTTGCATCTGAGTAATAAAGTATTTTTTATCCATATATCGAATAAATAAACCATTAAATATAAATGCAAAGTGGGGGAAATGCTTCCTTTGAAATAAAAATATATTTTAACCAATTCGAAACAAAAATTTTATAATCTAAATAAAAAAATCCCACTTTTACTTGTTAGTAAAAGTTTTAACAAAACACTCAAATACTTTACTATAAGTAATTTTTCTGAAGCATGTATGATATTTACCAATTCTATTTATTGGACCTTTAAAAAAATTGCTTAAATGCAATATTTTTTTTTTAAGTTTTCAAATTGTTTGAGGTTAAGTAAATTAGTTGGGTGAGCCACCTCACTCAGCAAATAGTTTGAGGGTTAAAGTACTTAAATTGCTTTTTATTACAATTTGTAAATTTGTTAAAGCTGCATTGTAATCTTAAATTATGGTTTAAAATGTATACTTGTAATTTAATATATTTAAATGAATTTAAATTTTTTTGAACTGTATTTAATCTATCATATCTGCATTATCTTTAAATACAAATATTATAACTAAAATTATTTTCGTTTACATCAAGTAAGACTCTTCAGGAATTTGAATTTTGCTTAGTATTCGCAAACCAACTTTATCAAATAAATGTTTGAATCTTACAATACTTCTTGAGTTAATTCGATTAAATCCAATAAAGCCTTTTCTTTATAACAACAATATACTTAAGTAACTATACTTTGCCTTCCCGGTGGCAAACTCGTTAGGATTCTGGCCTTTGGAGCTGCTGGGTCGGGTTCGAATCCCAGTCAGGCATGGATGTTTGTGACCGCCAATAAATGTTGTTATTTGTCTATGTGTTTGTGTCGTCTCTTTCTTTGTGTGTCTCTTGTGCTTGTGTCATTTCTGGGACTTAGTACAATAGACTTAAAGTCGCAGTGCTTGGCGATCTTGCCCCCCACCAAGGAAGTCATAAGTCATAACTATACTTTAGCATGTGGGTTTCTTTTGAATCCTCAAATAAATCCGACGTGATTCCCGTTACATGAACAGGAATATTTGTTAATACTTAGAACCCGCTGGACCGCAGGTCTCCAAAACAAAGTGCCTCAGTGTTAATCCAATGGAGGAAGAAAAAAAAAATATTCGAAGCCACATTTATCCGACTGTATTGAATATTTCTACGAACGTTTTTTTTTTCTTAGATAAATGTAGCTGACTTACAGGCCCCCACTATCCCACTTTTTGATATTGTTTCGACTATGTGCATTTTTAATATAATTATTTATTTTCAATAAATAATTTTATACAATATTTTATTCAAGGAAATTTACAAAAGTGGTATTTGAGAGACCTGTAAGTTATCTACATTTATTATAAAAATAAAAACTTTGTAAAAATATTCAATACAACCGAAGAAATTCGGCTTAGAAAATAATTTTTCTCATTAGATCAACACCGAGTCCCTTTAGTTTGGAGACCCACGGTAAATCATTCGCTCTTAACAAAGTAAAAAATTATGACAAATTTGCCTAAATACTGTCGTTGCTCCTTGTGTTAGTTTTGCATCCAGTGAGACTCCGCCCCCTTCGTAATAACTTGTTTTCCTTTCTCATTTTGTCAAGGTTAACTCCAGCGTGGTCTATTTCTTAATAAAGTGGTTGCGAGTCCGCCTATTGAAGAATCCAACACTTAATCAACAGTTCATTCCTAACCATCTCACTCAACCCATTCAAATTAGTACCTTCACACGGAGAATTTGTCTTCACATGCGAAATTCACAAATTCAATCAAAGGCATCGCTTTGCTTTAGAGGATTTTCGGATTTTTCATTTAATTTGTTCTTATAATTAAAATTTTAAAAGTATTTAATTTTAAAATTTTAAAGTCATTTTTGGAGATAGGCACAGAGAAGGAAGTCAACCTCAATTATTTATCGAAGACTAAAGGTAAAGCAATCTATGATCTATTTTTAAAAATATTGGTATAGAATTTTTTTTTAATTTGTTACTATTTTTCTTAAATTAATAACTATTAAACTTTGCAACTATTTATTTTTTATTAAACAATTACAAGCTTAAAATTATCAAATAATGTATATATTTTTATATAAAAGCTTTCTGTAGACTTTTAAAATTTTGAAATATCTTTTTCCATCTCATTAAATAGAAATTAAGTTTTACCATTTGAATTTATTATCATAAATGATTAAAAAGATTACATCACAGTTTCAGAAATTTATGCAAAATGCAAAATCAAATATTTGTTTAAAAAATACTATTTTATGATAAATCAGATGTAATAGTTCTGACGTTTTTTTTTTAATTTTCAAAAGTACTATGAAGTATGATTTTTATCGATACAATTATGTACATTAATGAAAACTATTGAATTTATACTTTTTTAAAACGATTCTTTCAAATATTTAATTTTTTAATCCAAGTTGTACAATCTTAAATAAATATAATATATTCATGTTTATTTATTTTCTAAACTTACTTTATCATAGGAAAGTAGTATTGAATTTTGCTTGCCTACATTATACTACCGATTAAAATATGTTCTGTACGAATACAGTTATTTAATACGAGTTTAAAGTCCTTTATCAAATAAATTAAACTAACTAGATATTTTTATGCAAGGAAGGGTTTTATTGACATATAAAAAGATTTACAGATATGTATAAAAAATTAATATTTAAACAAGTGAAAACTCCACTTGAGGTGTTTTAACTTATCGGTAAATGAACGTTCAGTTTACTTCACGATTGTTTTATTCGATTTTATAATCATGTTTGAAACATATAATTGTTTTAAAAAAACGTAATTTTTGTATTAAGTTCCTTAAAAAATTTTTCTTCTGTTAATATCAATATACTTAATATTTTTTTCTGATGCAATAATATCGATAGTTGCTTTTACTGTTATACAAAGAAACTTAAATAATACTTTTGAATTCTCAAAAACTATATTTCACATGAACAACTGAAAAATTTAAACGATTATCAAAACTTAAACTGAACATATATTATCTCAAAAAATGAATTTTCTTTAAACCTAAAAATAGACTCATTCTTAGATTAAGTAGAGCCATTACGAATGCATCGCTCAAAAACTTTTCTAAAAGGAAATGAAAGGATAACATTTCAGCCATCTCCACCTCCAAACTGTCTTTGCGATGCCGGCAAGCGATAAATTTTGCCGACTTCAGCCGACGCGAAACCTGCCATTAAGTAATGTCATCATCCCATTCAACCGGCATCGTCGAGAAAGTTCGTATTACAATCCGGTTTATCTCATTCAAATTTCGCTCCTCTCAACTTTCTAAGCCACTAACCACTTTCTTAGCTTTCTTCCACGTGATACCTCAAACGCGCAAGCTCGGTATCATAGATATCGAAGAAGCAGACACTTCAATTAGCGTCGGAAATTTCAAAGCATTCTTTTTGTATGGTAGATCTATCAATGAACGGAAATTAATCTTTTATTTTGGCTCTTGTGAAATATTCGAGGTTTATTAGGAATATTTAATCTTATTCATAGGGGTCATGGTTAATAGACATGAATGATTTCAATTGGCTCGTAGAGTTGAAGGCGAGATTGCGGCCCACTCGATTTGGATGGTTTCATTATCTTAAGAAGGTGCTAACACTTTAAAATGGATGTTTAATTTAATAAATTTGAAGTTTGCGATATAATAAGTTGCAAATTAGATTATAACTGAAATATTAATCTAACCTTAAAATTGAAAAAATAACATTGTAAAAAACATGTTGGAAAATAGAATACTTTATTTATTTTCCTACAGAACATATCTTTACTAAAACTACAGGAATGTACTGTGAAATAACTCCTCAATTTCACAAAAAACACCATTTCTTTGTGAACAGATAAAATCTGTAATCAAACATATAGATTTAAAATAACTATCTCTATCAACTTGAATATCTGTTGTACGTGTTTTCTGTATTACCACCTAGTTACCGAGAAAATTCTACCAACATACTTTTTCCGAGCATTAAGGATATTTTCTGTTAACTTCTCTGAAAGAATTTTTTTTGTAATGTAACAAGATTTCTTATAGTGTTTTTCAATATGAAATCTTCACACTTTGAAATATACTAAAATAGAACTTCAAAGATTTTATAAACTTTATATTAATTTTTGAATATAATATTAGATTAAGTGTGACATTTATCCAAAATTAACCAAAAGAGTTATAATACTAAAGACGGATGTTCAAGGGACTCGGTACCCAAAAAATTAAATCTAGTATTTTTATCGCTAGCATTCAAGCTAAACTTTTTGTTACAAAGAACTAACATTCAATAAACATATACAAAAAAAAAATATAAACATTAAAATTTAAGTTTTTTTTAATAATTTTTTTTTATTTTTTAAACGTTTTTTCAAAATGCTACTCCTAATACAATTTAAAGTATTTTTTAATTGATTTCATTTCATAATGTTCAAACAACATCTATTAATAAAAGTTGGTATGGGCAATAGCCCTCGTCTAGCTCTAGAGCGACGATAATTCAAAAACCTAACCTAAAAGTTGGTATGGATATTGAGCTATCAGTTTAAAAACAAAAACAGTTAAGTTGCTTTCTGTATAAAAATGCCCAAAAATTAAGATTTTTGTAAACTTTCAACTTCATCATTTAAAAAAAAAACTATTAACGCTAGACTTTATACCATACCAACTTTTGTTAAACATCTATGTTTCAACAGAGGAAAAAGTTTTGAAGCCCTACATTTTTTTACCTAAAACCCGAAAGGGTTTTAACCATTCACAAGATGAAAAAAATGAAAAATTGAAAAAATCAATATAAAATTTCTAAAACCATTTTACCAAACCACTATATCATTTTCAATATACCGCCACCATTGTAAAGGGTTCCTTCTTTTTTCCTTAGCTCACAGCATTCGTGTATGTTTAAGTATATTCTGGGCAGCCTTAAATTTGGGGTAATGCGTCCCCTAAAACAAACAAAGAAACAGAAATGCTTAAAATGAAATAAGTAGAAATGTATTTGAGGGATAGTGGATTATATATATCGAGAGATAGTGGAGTAGATATGTTATAAAGCCTAAAAAATAATTTTAATATTTTAGTCACGATTAAAAAAGTCTTGCGTAACTAGTAAAAAGTATAATATGCAAAATTTGTAAAAATAAAGTATAATTCATCATCATCATAAAGTATAATCATCATTGTAAATACTAATAAAATGTCAATATTTTTTGGGGAAAGACAGTTACGTAATAGTATTTCGATATCGAGAATTGTAGATCGGCAATGTACACTGCTCAAAACAATTAAGGGAAAACATCGTTTAAACCCTTTCGCCCCCCAATGATTCCATTTGGTACATCAGCTTGCGATTTTTTTTCTCATTAAGTTGAGATTGCACTTATTTACCGTTAGATGGAAGAATCATGTATTTTGAAAAATTAAATAATGTTTGTTTTAATTAAATAAAAATATGAAAAACATAGTAAAATAAAATTAATTCCCCAAAAAATTTATGAAATTGCTTGACTCAAAATTCCTCTCGCTTTCATTTCTAGATGGTTTAAAAAATGATTTTACTTCTTTTTTGCAAATAAAGTTTTGAAAAAATTATTGTTATAATTTATTCAAAAGTTATAATTCCAACACCCCCCCCCCCTTAAATTTGTTTAAAAATGAAGATTTTTCCCTTGTTTTTTACTATTTCTTTCTAAATGCCAAATGAATCTATTTCACAAATTTCAGGTTTTTATAACAAAAAATAAGAAGTTAGAACTGAAAGGGTAAATAAAAGTACGCAAAGTGCTCTCCTAACTGTTTTGAGCAGTGTAGACTGTTTTAAAAGTGAAATTGTTATTTTTTCGAAAAATTGATGGAATATATTTTGTAAAAAAATTAATATAAAACGCCGAGTCGAAAACTAAACTGACAACCAATGAATGGAAAAGGCCTGCTGTGGCTATTTAAACTAATCGTTGTACGAATTCCTGTATTTTCAAAAATGTTTCTCAAGTCATTATCCGTCCGAAAAACACAATTAATGGCAGCGTATACTTGATTAATACCTGCCCTCTTCCTGCTATGATATATGGCTATGTTCTACTTTAATGTCTTCTAATAGTTGGAGAAATGTAACAGGTGCTCTTTAATGGGTGTTATTGGAATTCTACAGTTTGACATGTGCTACTTAATTTATAAACAGTTGGAATGTCAGTAACGCAAGAAAACAAATTGAATCGGAACCTTTAATTGTCGTTTTGTAGGTGAAAAAGCAGGTGATATATAACTTTGAACTTATTTGTGTAGGTCAATGTAAAAATCGATTTTGTAATTTGGCAGCGTTATTTAAGATTTTAATTTGCGAATTAAGATATAAAATAAAGATTAGATAACTATAAAGAAATAGATTTCAGAAAATATTGTTCAAGATTTATTTTCAAACCCAATTTCTCTAACTATCGTATAAAATATTTTAATTAATAATTGAATGACTATATTTTTCAATGTGCTTTAAGAGGTTTCTCAAATAATTACTCTTTACTGTATCCTAGGAGGGGTAGATTTAAACAATCATATTTTTATTAATTGTGTATTTTTCTAACTACTTAGCTAACTCTGCCTTAAGACACAGGTTTGCTTTCTTTAAACCACATTATATATTTCTATAAACTAGTTCAAAAATGTTTATGTCACATACATAAATTTCCACAATTACTGGGAGCATAATACCCAAATGTTCCTAGTTATATAAATTGATTTTTTTTAGTAATATTTGGATATATACCCTTACTTATAATGCTAAAACTCCAATAAATGCTTACAGAACGCTTTGCATTTTTAATACATATAAAAGTATATTCAACAAAATTAGGGATTGAATAGTAAAACATTTGATAGTTTTTAAAATGAAATATAAGGTTTAATTTTTTTGTGTGAAATCCGGTTATTAAACATACTCAAATATTTTTTTACGAAACCTTGCCCCGATTCAAAAATTACATCCCTATAAGATTTAATAGAAGGAATAAATACTGCTTATAAAAAAATTCAATGAAGTATAATGTTTAAATATGTATTTAAGTCAATATGTTGAGCGAAGAATTATTTAAATCATATAAAATAAAAAAAACTGTCTACGTCTCTTTTCGTTCCAAAATCACTACAAATTACTATTAAAACCAACTGAAGTTCTTCTCAACTATATTTGGAAATGTCGAGGCTTCAATATTAATAATTTAACTTGTTAAAAATGCATACTTTTACTAAAACGTCTCAGTTAACTATTCTCAAATTTCTTAGAAAATTGTTCCAAAAAATAATAATTAAAGTAATTCATTTCATAATAAATTAATTTAATAGCAAAAAATATGGAAATGCAATTAAAACCAACATTTTTGATATAAAAAAAAACACATAAAAACATAAAATTTGCTTAACACGTTCGAAAGCAACTTAAGCTTTTTAGTATCCTCTGTACCTTTAATCATAAAATAGTTCACTTGAGTGCTGCGTTTTAAACTTATTGTCTTTTAAAAACATCTGAAATACGAATGGTGACTAGTATTGTTGCGGGTCAAAAAAAAGTATTTATAACTCTAGTTTTATGCGTAGTAGTGCCGTCATACACTCTTAAAACGAACGAGCGATTTCAACTCAGTCTGAGTTAATTTCACTCCTCCAGTCTGGAAAATTTACTTCTCCTAGAGGAGTGGATCTTTTGTGTGTTAAACCTCCGACAGGATCACTCCAAACGAGTGATTTTAACTCAGGCTGAGTTAATATTCACTCCTTTCCAGTGTCGAAAATGCACTTCTCCTACTAGAGTGGATTTCACTCTTTTGTTTTAAGAGTGTATATATAAGAAAAAGTACGGTTTACTTTAGAACGAAACTTGTACAAAGAATATTAGATGGTTAATAAATGTAGCTTTTTTCTGCCATGCTTACATAATATTAACTTTAGTCTTTAAAAAAAAACTTAATTCTGATACTTGTGAGTTATCACCAGGAACCTCAAACACCTGTTAACCATTAAAATCCAAATCACATCTTCTTAAAGAGTAATACGTGCGGTCTGATTATGTATTCGGAAAATAAAGATCAAGATATAATCACACTTAAAGACAAGTTAAAGTAAATCGAAATTTAAACCTAGAAAAAGAATGCATTAAATCATCCCTCTGCACGTGAGTCCTTGAGTCCGTGTATAATTTTATTCACGATCCTTCAGAGTATTTGTAGCAGCTTTTTTCGACGACATAATGATATCTCAAAAGGTTATCGCACCATCTAAGCCCGGGTGCATGTTTAACCACAAAGCCCTTGCAATTCGTCAAAACTGTTCTTTTTCTGTGGTTTCAATTGTTCGAGTTTTTTTTTGCGGTTACTGTTTAATGGGCATGTTTGAGAGGGAAAATTAGGTTAATAGTAGGTTGGGCAGTGGCATTTTTGTTTTCTTTTTCTTGGAGTGCAAGGTTTTTGGTGTTTTGGGTGCAAATTACGTTAAACTGTGTGTAATCCGAAGGTAATTAAAATAAAAACAGGTTGAAAATTAACCAGTCGAAAATTCGAATTGTAAGTCTTGTGGTGGTCATAATTGTCGATTTTTATGAATTAATGCGCAATTAGAATTTGGTTTTTGAAACGACTACAACTCAAATTAGCATTTTTGTTGGTGTTTTATCTACATGTCTACGCAATATGAATTTTAAATCACGTATTTGTTTCTGACGATTAAAGTTGTCTGATTAGTATATAATTGAAACAATATGAAATATGTTTTAAAAATATTGTTGAAAGATCTATAATGGCTACAAAACTGTTATATTTAATGCATTGAGTTAAAATACAAATCTTTCAATGCCTTCAGAGTATAATTGAATGTATGTTATCTTGGCTCTGGACAATAAAATATAATCACAAAAGAGTTATGCAGAATATTATCTTTACAGTTCTTCACAGATCTGGAATCGGTCAACAGTTATTTAAAAGACGGTTTCATAAATATCTGAAAAACTGCATTGCAACTATAAAGTTTGATTTCACACAAGATGTATAAGATAAAGTAACTAGAAGATATATATCTTATGTTATAAACTTCATATTGTTAAGCACATTTCCTACATTAAAACGCTACACTGTAAAACGTTAAAATTGCAGCACATTTGTTAGTATTTTTTACATCACAGTGTTGTAAGGCTTGTTTTACAGCAAATTGATATTTTCACGACGCACTAAGTAACTCCAATAGCTATTAAACAGAAAAAGCATCCTGGCACTGCCAGTTAAACAAACGTTTACCGCAGAATAAATTTTACATCATACATAAATTCACAGCGCTGGGTCATTTTATCTTTACAGTGGGATTGAAAATTAGAGGATTTTTTGACGGGGTATTATCATTACATAATGTTACAAATAGATCGACACAAGGCAACCAAATATTTCAAAAACTTAAGTAATTTCACGTGCAAACTGAAAATATTGGAAATAGGGGCTCATTCTCAAGTGTTTAAGACGTTTTTCTAGAGGTTTTAAATTTCACCAAATGACTTAAATTTCAATCCTACTGCAAGCCATCTAAAAAACGGCATTAGGCTGGTAAAAAAAAATCCATGATTAATCACTAGGGTTACCTTGCACAATGGCATACATAAGCTTGTTAAATATCGGGTTGTTCGATAATTAATTTCGTTTTTTTTTTCTCATAGATGACTTGTATTGCATATTTTATGTAGTAGTGATTTCAGGGCTTATAGGGTAGACTGACCAGTGAGTGAACTGTCCCCAGTGAATGAACATTTGGTAAATATAATTAAAATAAATAAGGATTGAAAATCATTCCACTATCTGGATTGGCAACACTGACTTCCTCCCATATAGTAGGGAGCTATCAGACAATGGTTGGTTGTCAAGGTCACTATATCCTGGTGTTCATTCATTGGCGAACATGACGTCTTAAACGTTCATTCACTGGTTAGTCTACTCTATACTCTACCCTATTATTGTCTACCATTTTAAAGACTTGACTTAAGAATTTCTGTAATCGAAACCAGAGCGTCAACAGGAAACAACAAGTTAGTTAAAAATTTATTTGAAAATAGACACTCAAAGAGAGCATTATCGTGATATTTTTTTCCTTACCCAAATTGCAAAAATGCGGTGCGAGCTAGGAGGAAATTGTGTGAAGTTTATGGTGTGGACTGGCTTACTGAAAGCCAGTGTCAGCGTTGGTTTGCTCACTTTCATGCTGGAAATTTTAGTGTGTAAGATGCACTCTATACTTTTCATTCAACCACTACTATTGACGACAAAATAAAGGCGTTAATCGAGGCTAACCGGCGGCGTATGACAACCAGAGAGACAGCGGAGAAGCTCGACATAACAAATTCAAAAATTTACTTGCATTTATAACAGCTTAGTTACGTAAACAAACTGGATGTTTGGGTTCCTCAAGAATTAAAAGAAATCCACCTCACCAAGCGCATTAACATATGCGAAACTTTGCTGAATCGTAACAAAAATGACTAATTTGTGAAAAGAATCATAACGGGTGATGAAAAAAGGATGGTTTACGATCACATAGTCTGAAAACGATCATGGGCCCCAAAGTCCCGACGGCGTCAGCGTTCGATGTCGCTCGAAGTTCCGTTGGGAGCCCACTCAGGTGCCGACTTCGTCACTTGACCAGGGTTCTAAATTACGAGGTGTTATTGGCTGTGTTAAAGCTCCTAAGAGGAGGCTAGAAATAGGCTGCCGGAATCGATTACATTACCATTAACAACTTAGAAAGTGACGTGCATCTGTGTCCTTTTTTGTGTTGTAATATAATTATATATTTATCATTAACTAAAATGAATTTTTTGGAGCGATAATATCTATCGAATTTTACTTTACCAATTAAAGACTTCTCAAAATGACCTAAGTATGTGTGTGATAAAGCCCCCACCTTGGAATTTAAATTCAACCCGTAGAAAATCTATCGATTTACCCTTTAATCTTTTGCGGTTAGATTGACACAAAGTTTTTTGGTCTTCGCCATAAATTGTCGCAATTTATATTTTCCCCAGGTGTTTCACCTTGAGAGTGACACCTCCTTTTCTTGTTGAGCTCCCCTTTAGAGCAATAAATGGCGGTGTCTATTTAAATATCATTGAAGGATCTGATGGCTGCATCTTTAAAAAGGGAATACAGATATTTTAAGATCGCAAGATTGCGTAAGGAATAACACAATTTTTTTTATTAGTTTTTGAAGTTTAAATTTTAAAAGTGACAGTACAGCTGTGCTGATTAGCATGTATTTTGTCTAGGATAAGTTATAGTTACCAGGTGTTCATCTTTTATCTGTTCCGAGTAGTTAGAGTAGTTAGTTAAGATTTAATGTTGATGTATAGTTCCAAGACACAAGGCAATCAATTGAATTATACAGATAGTTAGGAACTAAGAAAGTAAGATAAACTTTAAACTTGAATTTTCAATGAAGAATATTTATATCAATCAATGCCAATTTAAATCGAATATAATGCGTATTATAACTTGTGCGGGCTAAGAACTGCAGGCTATAGATAATCTTATACATAAAAAAGTATCATCATTCAGAAAGTTTTGCATTAAGCACTGCCCATTTAAATTATTTTTTAAGGGACTTGTAAATTTGATGTGTAAGAAGTTATTTAAATTTTATATAAAAAAAACTGTAAAAATTTTTTAAGTCATCCTTTCCAACTTCGTTACATTGGTTTTTATACAACTTTCTCATTAACATTTATTATATAATGTTTAATTTTCTAAAATGTTTCATTAATTATTAAAACTTCAGTTAGGTTTAAGTTGGCTTAAAAGCCAATGGTTTCTCTTTCAAATCCAATTAAATTCATAGAAATAGTAAATTTTCTAATAAGACGTAATATCAAATTATCTCCTTTTCATTTAATTTGAAATTGTAAAATTGATGTTTTTTTTTTATTTAAAAACCCTTACTGATGTAAAATTGTAAACTTAAAATGATTAAAGTCAGTTCAACCAAAACAATTTTTCTCCACAAATTCCCTATTAAATTAAATAAAAATCAGCGTAATTCGTTCTCCAATCATGAGGCATGTTCTTACCACAGTTTATGTACAGATATTAGTCTCGATATTTCAGAACTTTATATCCATTTCTTATAATTTCTTTTACTAAAGTTGTTAAGTTTTAACATTTATGTGATACATGTTTATCATACAAAGTGCAGCAATTTAAAAAGGAACATAGTATATTCACCGACTTTAGATAAAAATCTGAAAAATTAATTTAAAGTATTTAACTTAACTGCCATATTTATTGCAAAGCTCAACACATTACATTTCTAATTTAATTTAGTGGTTTATTAAGATTCACAAAGAGTTTTCGCAATAGAATATGCACTTAATATTCGTTCTGTTAACCTTGACGCTGTGTGGTATAATACAACTCTTAATTTCTATTCCTAATCTAACTTTTCAACTGCATCGCCATACATAATTTTAGAATATTTCATTCTGTACTAAAGAACGTACAAACTACACTCACAGAATGCGTAATGCCTACTATTCAACTAAGCGCTCTATTCTTACTACTCAGGATGTGTAATTACTATAAAGAAGAATGCGTAAGTAATCGTTGCCCAGGTGTTGTTTTTTAATGAACAGCAAACATGAATGAAAGGCTACTTAGTGAGAAAAACAAGTTTAAGGCTGCTATTGTTTTTCTTTTATATTAAGAGTTTAATGTAGTATATGATGTGATATTTATAAAACTTGGCGCGGGTTTTCTTAATTAGTAAAAATGTCATGTTCTCGGAGTTCAATGCGCACTGGACACACTAGCCAGATTTGTATTTTTAAACAATACTCTTGAATATGTACTGGAAGCGACGATTATGGCCATTTAATAACTTTCACAGGAAGAAGGCAAGGACAAGTGCAATCAATTGTGTGCAAGACTATCCATTTATCGAAATCAATACACTTTGAAACGTTTCTAGATAAAAGAACTGCAGGTATTGCTTATCATAATAAGCAAACCATAACAATAATTAAACTTTTTTGTTTTGAGTAGACTATTAATATCGTGTGCACGAATGATATAACCTTGAATATTTTGGAAAAAACAACATGATAACTTTATGTATCAGTGAAAAGGTATTTTGTATAATTAAGCCTTTCAGTCCCAAAAATTTACTACACTACAGAAACATCTGATATTCACAAAATAAGCTTATTTTAGGTCAAAAATAAGAGTTCCATAAGCAAAAAAATTCATTTTAATTTTTTATATGGTTTTTGAAATAATGAAAAAATATTTTAACTACGGAAAACAACAAAATAAAAAGTTATATATTACCTAAAAACACTTCGAGTAATATATTTTAAAGTATGTGACCATATTATTAAAAAAAATTAGTAATTATTTTAACCGAAATAGTTTAAATGTGTTTTAAATATGCTGAACCGAAGTGAACTTTTCAAAAATCAGGTGAAACGCTTGTTAGCTATTTTCTGAATAAAAAAAAATAGTAGTTCTGACATATTGAGATTAATGTAAAATATTGTCTAATAGAGCAAAGTGGGAAGAATCGAATGATGTGTAATTGGATGTCATAACGGAACATAAACATTTGGAAAAAAAATATTGAAAGTGATGATTCCAAATGGAATCATTGGGACTGAAAGGGTTAACCGGAACTTGCTACTTTTTAACTAGAATATTTTTAAGACACAGCGGCTGATCATCAATGAACTTGAAGAAGACTTTCCTTTGACTCTTGTTCACAAAATCCATATAAGAAAGAACAAATAAGTTTTAAAGAATATTCTCCTGCAAACCACTAAAAATATCGACCAACGTACTTTCTCCTTATCAAATTCACTTGTTTAGTTTTTTGGTGCTTTTTTTAATGAGTGACAGAGCTGTCTATAGTAAAAAATTAGCCAAATAGAAAGTCATTAGTAGAGTTTCTTTGGCATTAGTTACCCTTAGGGACCAAAGCCGCCCAAATCTACGGTACAGAAAAAAAAAAGTTCCGAAAGGAGATTAGGTTTCAAAAGAAAGACATTTTCTTCCATTGAATACCAATTAATAATCCGACATGAAAAATCACACTTTAACTCAAAGACTATCTTACGATCCTCAGTCAATCATTTTTTATTTCCAGCATCAAAGAGATTAACAAAATTTCTCGAGATTCCCTTCCGAATGCCGCTGTGCATATTTTGTGTATCATCATGAATAATATTTACATTTATTATGAGAGCAGAAAGTAAATCCTCCTTAATTCGACGTCCAAAATTAAAAGCCAAAAGTGACGTCAACGAAGAAAGATGAAGTCACTGTGGCTGACATTTGTCGCATCCCTTTCTGTCTTAATTACTTGGGTTAACACGCATGTAACTAACACTTGACTGATATCTTAAATAATAGGGATTTAAAAAATTAGCTGTATTGTCTGAAAACCAAACCGTGAAGCAATTAATTTAAAAATTCGCCTTTTTTATTCCGTATTAAATACACAGAGCCGAATGTAACATATTACGCAAATAAACTATCTGTGAATTATGCTTTTTATCACTGAACAATACTTAATCTATAATAAAATGGAATGCAATATTAATTATCAATACTACTTATTATCAAGGAATGGGAAATATATATTCTTTAAAATGTAATTGGTGGCACTCATAAACCTTCTGCTGTGATGAAGGTAACTTTAAATCAATGTTTCAACTAGAGATTTTAAACATAAGATATCTGTTTGGGTATAGTAGAGCGAACAAACGGGAGGCAATTTTCGTCTTAAAGGCAGATTTGGGTATTTTTTACATTCGAACCCTTCATAGAGTGGGCATAAGGTAGATTCTAAATTTTTTCTAATATATATCGTTCTGTCGATATTGATTTATTAAACAGAACGAGCTTAAGAGGGACAGTCAGTCCCATAGAGCTAATGCATTAGTTTTGACATCACTACTTTTGAAAATGAATGGCTTTGTCATGTATACTCTTTTAACCAGGTATGAGAATCACTATGACATCAAATTAAACAAAATTGAAAAGAAAATAGCATCCGGTTACTTGATTATTAATTAATAAAGTTTTAAAATAGTGTCGTCATCTGCATAATATTTTGTGAATTTTCAAACTTCACAAATATATAATTAAATAACTAGATAACATTTTCGTTTCAAATTTGTTTCATTTCGATGTCGTGTTGATTCCCATACCTGGGAAAAAAGACCTAACATGGCAAAGCAATGCTTTTGCGGAAGTTGCAATTATAAAAATAATGCATTAGCTCTACACTCTCAGAAATAACACTTTCATTTTTGACGATTCATGAATCCTCAAGCCTCATTTCGTTAATTTTGAGGATTGTTTCGTCAAACTATCACGTGACTTTTGAGTAAAGGCGAATCCTCACTTTTACGATCGTGATTTGACGACTATGTATCTTGATTTTGAGGAAACTGAATCTCATTGTTGTACTCACATGCTCAAAAATGACGAAATATTTCTTTAGATTACACGACATTCAAATCCTCATAAAAATGACGATTCAAATTACCTCACTTTAAGTAAACAAAAACTCGGAGCATTTGCCAGTAACGGAATCGTCAAAATTAAGGAAAATTTCGTCGTTTTTGAGTATCCATTTTTTAGAGTGTATAAGACTGACAATCCCTCCTTAGCTAGTTTCGATATAAATTTAATTTTTTAACAAAATATAAATTATAATTGTGTCAAACTCGTGTTCCAATCTCTAACATCTATTAGTATTCGCATGGGCTTTTAACCTTGCAATCCCTACCGGATAATCCATCATGATGAACTTCAAAAACTCGTCTAGTTTCTGGTCGATTTTGTACAGAGGGAGGTAATGGGATCGAAAATCTTTGACGTCGCGTTAGGACCTCCATATCATCCATTACAATCTATGCCTCGGGATAACTTATTATGCGTATATATTCAATACAGGGGGCCGCACGTTAGGATATTGAATAAAAATGTGTTAATTCTGAAGTCAACGATAATCAATTTAAATTTTAATATTTTATGTACATTAATATGATTTTTTTTTTTTTGAAGAAACAACATTGTAACATGAACGTTGAATAAGTTAAGTAGGGGTAGGGGTAGATACATATATATTACAGCTTGTGTGCTTGATCAAGGCGCAGCTTTATAAGCCTACGTCAAGTAAGACAGATAAAGTAAGAATTTTTACACTCTAAAAAATGAATGCTCAAAAACGACGAAATTTTCCTTAATTTTGAGATTCTATTACTGGCAAATGCTCCGAGTTTTTGTTTCCTCAAAGTGAGGAAATTTGAATCGTCATTTTTATGAGGATTTGAATGTCGTCTAATCTAAAGACATATTTCGTCATTTTTGAGCATGTGAGTACAACAATGAGATTCTGTTTAATCAAAATCAAGATACAGAATCGTCAAATCACGATCGTAAAAGTGAGGATTCGCGTTTACTCAAAAATCACGTGATAGTTTGACGAAGCAATCCTCAAAATTAACGAAATGAGGCTTGAAGATTCATGAATCGTCAAAAATGAAAGTGTTATTTCTGAGAGTGGTAGTGTCACAGGGAAAGGAAGTAACCCGAAGTACCGAAGACGGGAATCGAATCCGCAACTGCTAGCGTAATCCAAACCACTCGGCCATCCTTGCCCCAGAAGTTAAGTATAAGGCGCGTCCTCACAAAGATTCCAGACAGCTGCCATAATAAGTTTGCCAATGTTAGGTTTTAAAGTTATTGAAATTACATTATAAGGTACATAATTGCCTTAAAATATGTATTGATTTATTGAGTGGTAAATGAAAGTAATGCAGTGTTACACACCTTTAGTTTTGGTTACATGTGGGGACATCTGGTGAAATTATGCTGCGAATTCTTTTTTAAGTTCCATTGTGGTTGTACATACAATCTGTTTCAAACTTTTAATGTAAATGTTCAAATATTTTTTTCAACAAATATTATATTTTCAACAAAATAAAAGTAGCAAATGAAAGAACACAACTTAAAAGAAACATATTCTAAAAAAAATATTTAAAATTGTTTTAATGTAGAAAGTATTTCCATCTTAAATGTAGCATTTTATAAAAATCCTTCACCTTTAATATTTTTAATCATTTCTTGTATATTTTACCTAAACCTTATTTTAAGGACAAAAATAACGAATGCAACGACACTCATTTCTTCAATTTGTCACTAAGTTCAGAGCAAATTGACTTAATTAACATAATTAGGAAAAGCGACTTGAAACAGGGAATTAATTATCATTAAATTTAATGAGACTTGCAATTAACCCAAAATGCGATTAATTACATCAATATCAAAATTTCGCCATTTAGAACTGGTAATGTATGTACAACATAACGAAGTAGATAATATCTTAATCAGCAATCTATAAAGTTTCATGTAGCAACCGATTGTAAAACACACAACGAATCATTTGTAAACGTAATATTAAAACTAATAAGGTAAAGGTGTCCATTAATGAAATAACTAAACACGCCACACTATACAGTGCTGGGTAATTGTATAGTATTAATAGCTAACGTCATTTACTTAATTTTGATTGTATTTATTACCTGCACGAAAGCTACAGTTTAAGCACGTTCAAACTAAAGGTCTTTTTACTCAATGGATAATAATAATGAATGCTATATATATTGTACTTTGACTCATTTTTCACTGAGTAAAAATTATTGAGTATTATGATAACTAAGATAAGATAAATGGATAGATAATTGTTTCCTTTAAAATAATTTTTACAGTACACATAATATTATTATTAAGATGGTTTTCTTGATTATTCCAAATCCAAATCTCACTCTCGCTTTTAAACTAATGAATTGAACGTTGAAAAATTTGTTAAACTATTATTGGGGAAATATATTTATAATTTTCGCAGTGAAAATATAGCTTATCTTTTTGTGGCTTCATTCGATTTCCAAGAAACTATCATTTTCAATTATCTTGCCAATATTTGAATAATTGACTGAACCTGTAACACTTCTCTATCTACAAAATAATGAACAATTCTAAATTGAAGATATTTAGCTGACAATTTATATATATATATATGACATTTTCAAACATATTTCATAAATTTTAGTTAACAACAAAAATTGATAATGCTAGGAACAAATAACAAAAGTTGAGTAAAATCCCTGTAAGCCACCATTAAGTGGCTGAAAACTATCACTATTTGCCGAATAATAACCCCATCTTTCTACTATAAACCTACCAAAAACAGTACATCTATAAATTAACATTATTTTTACTCACAAACAAGTAAAATTCCTTTAAAAAAAATTGAAAAACTATTTTAAAACACCAATTCATATCTCTCTGAAAAAATAATAAAATATTGAGAAATGAAAAGGTAGCCCATCCTTCTATAGGTCAAAGTGATGAAAGACCATTAAGTTGCCAAGAAGCTATCCCTATTTGTCAATGGCTAAGAATAATTGAGTGAGCTTCTTACTCTCGTTCATCACCAAAAATGAAAGCCTCTTTAAACAACCCCCATTCTTTTAACGAAATTGCCGGAACGAGCCTCCCAGTTAGCTCTAATGGTGTGGCCACGCCCCTACAGCACAAATGCTTTTGATGACTATTATTAAAATTTTGTTCATAGGCCAGACGGGGCAAATAGGGGCAAAAGGTGAAAGTGGGGGTTGAGCTCTTCACAGTTCCATGCATCAGAGGTAAAGGGGCGTAACTCCACTGTCAGGAAACTCGTCTACACTCCGTGCCAACCTAACTTGAGTAAAAACAAGGAGTGAAAAGGCTTGGGGAAAAGCGCGATAGGTCCGTTAGTTCTCTTGTAAGGTAATATTTACAAACAAAATGATCTGAATACAATTTAACCAAAATACACTTTTCATTCTGATAAAATTGACAAATTTTCTCAAATAATTTTCAAATTTGTTAGACCTTAAATGAAATTAATGTTTTAAACATGTTTCCTGGATGTATTCACAAATAATGTATGGAACTCTATAAATCCGCGCAAGGATCTTTTCCATAGCATATTTCTATTTACCCAACTTAGGTTGGCAAGGAGTGTAGATACACTAAATTTTCTCACATTTTCGTAAATAATTTCCGTTTCGATCAAATACATTAGTTCTCCGTTATTTGATGAAGCCCTTGCGACTTTGAAAGAAAGCGTGTATTCGTTAGAAACGAAAATGGTGTCGATTCACGGAAATATTCCGGCACCAAACTTTCCGGTAGAATTTTAGTTTATAGAAGAAAGATTTTTTGAAAGTATATTTTTTGCAGTTCTTTAGGAAAGTTTCGAATTTGCTGACATTCTCGCTCCTCAGAGTATAGGGGTGTGGGAAAAGTACTTTTACTAACTAGATTTACTTTTTAATACTAAATACATTTATTACAAAAATCCATAACAACATGTATTTCAATGAATACCCCATAGTATGATGTTATTTTTATTTCATTTATTAGTAATATAGATCATTTCAGATCTATAATAAAGATAATTACTTGAAACAACAGGATATGACAAGTGACTGTGAGTGCGCCCTCTAGAAGGGCAGAGCAAAGGCTTTTACCCTGCTCGCCAGAAGAGACAGTCACAAGATACACACAAAGAAGGGCGGCACAAACACATAGACAAGTAACAACATTTATTGACAACCACAAACATCCATGCCTTACAGGGATTCGAACCCGAACCCGGTAAGCTAGCACCTAGTACCATAGTTAGGCAAGCACCCTAACCATTGCGCCACCTAGTCGGCAAACAACAGGGATAACTGTAAAATTTAACAAGCTATTATAGATTGCAAAGGAATTTTTGACAATTCAAATTCTTCACACAGGGAAGAATATGAAAAGGAATTTGTTGCTATTTCTTGTACATACAAAATCTATACCTAAACGGAAACTGTAAACCTTTACATATAAATGGCTTAAAAACCTTACTATGATAAAATGATGTTAAGATCACATTGTTAGACTTACGCTGTTCTGATTCTGAAGTACGTTTATCACAACCGGAAACTTGAACGAAAGAAAGTTTTTTTGATGTTTTGATGGAAGGATGGAAATCCATCAATCCACCCCTTCTATTTCTTGTAGCCTTCAACTGTTCTTTGTTTTGTCTGAGTGCAGGTGTTCAATAATTTAAATTTTTAACTTTGAACTTTCATTTTTTGTATCAGCTTTTGAATTGGGTTCAACGGTCTTTTGATTGGAGATCTTGAGAGGAAGCTTCTCTACTAAACTCTACATGTATTTCGTATTTTTTATGTAATGAATGTTTATTTTTTGGAGCTGAAGATTATTATCCAAAATACCAAACAGTTATAAATCTTAAATATATTTTACTGAGGAAAAAGTATTGTTTATTCTTGAACACCCTATATTTTTTAGGACAGTTGTTATGACCATGCCTTAAAAAATTGTGAACGAAGCACAAGAACATTATATTTAACTTAAAAACAATATTTAACTAAATTTGAAAAACAATTAAAGGCACAAATTCCCTTAAAAATTTTCAACTATGAAATGCTTGTTCAACCATACATCAAATAGTA